>VONZ01000692.1:0-396804 GCA_012976165.1 Labeo catla
AAATGGGTTAGACATGGGCAAACACAATTAATCCCATATAGGCTACCTACACTGGCCCAAGGTAGTACCCACATAGGCCACCTCTATATGGGCTCAGAATGGGGAAACACATATGGGGCCCTCTTGCTCAAACCATATGGGTAAAACATGGGCAAACACAATCAGTCTCATATAGGCTACCTACACTGGCCCAAGGCGGGACCCACAAAGGCTACCTCTATATGGGTTCTGATTGGGGAAACCCATATGGGGCCCTCTTGGTCAAACAATATGGGTAAAAAATGGGCAAACACAATCAGTCTCATATAGGCTGCCTACATGGGCCCAAGGTAGTACCCACAAAGGCTACCTCTATATGGGTTCTGAACGGGGAAACACATATGGGGCCCTCTTGGTCAAACCATATGGGTAAAAAATGGGCAGACACAATCAGTCCCATATAGGCTGCCTACATGGGCCCAAGGTAGTACCCACAAAGGCTACCTCTATATGGGTTCTGAATGGGGAAACACATATGGGGCCCTCTTGCTCAAACCATATGGGTAAAACATGGGCAAACACAATTAGTCTCATATAGGCTGCCTACATGGGCCCAAGGTAGTACCCACAAAGGCTACCTCTATATGGGTTCTAAATGGGGAAACACATATGGGGCCCTCTTGCTCAAACCATATGGGTAAAACATGGGCAAACACAATCAGTCCCATATAGGCTGCCTGCATGGGCCCAAGGTAGTACCCACAAAGGCTACCTCTATATGGGTTCTGAACGGGGAAACACATATGGGGCCCTCTTGGTCAAACCATATGGGTAAAACATGGGCAAACACAATTAGTCTCATATAGGCTGCCTACATGGGCCCAAGGTAGTACCCACAAAGGCTACCTCTATATGGGTTCTGAATGGGGAAACCCATATGGGGCCCTCTTGGTCAAACCATATGGGTAAAAAATGGGCAGACACAATCAGTCCCATGTAGGCTGCCTACATGGGCCCAAGGTAGTACCCACAAAGGCTACCTCTATATGGGTTCTGAACGGGGAAACACATATGGGGCCCTCTTGCTCAAACCATATGGGTAAAACATGGGCAAACACAATCAGTCCCATATAGGCTGCCTGCATGGGCCCACGGTAGTACCCACAAATCTACCTCTATATGGGTTCTGAACGGGGAAACCCATATGGGGCCCTCTTGCTCAAACCATATGGGTAAAACATGGGCAAACACAATCAGTCCCATATAGGCTGCCTGCATGAATCCGCGAGTGATACCCACAAATCCTACCTCTATATGGGTTCTGAACGGGGAAACCCATATGGGGCCCTCTTGCTCAAACCATATGGGTAAAACATGGGCAAACACAATCAGTCCCATATAGGCTGCCTGCATGGGCCCAAGGTAGTACCCACATATGCTACCTCTATATGGGTTCTGAACGGGGAAACACATATGGGGCCCTCTTGGTCAAACCATATGGGTAGAACATGGGTAAACACAATCAATCCCATATGGGCTGCCTACATGGGCCCAAGGTAGTACCCACATAAGTAATCTTTGTATGGGTTCTGAACAGTGAAAGACGTGTAGGGCCCTCTTGCCAAACTATATGGGTCAGACATGGGCATACACAATCAGTCCTTTATAGGTTGGCTACATGGGCTCAAGGTAGTACCCACATGGGTAATCACTGTATGGGTTGTGAATGGGGAAATGCATATGGGGTAGTGATCTTCCCATCATGTGGTAGGGTGACCAAACGTGCCGCTTTCTGGGGACATATTCTGCACAGGATTTCTATATTGCTTAAATTAACCAGGGTGGTTGCTTGTGCTGCGGCAATGGATCATTGCATGACAACAAAGTACCGCGAGAATGATTCGAAAGGATGGAGCATCTGCTCTGCTCTGCATAGCTCTTGCGGTACTTTGATGTTGTACAATAATCAATCAGCACAGTGAAAACAACCAACACCTGGTTATTTTAGGCAATTTAGAAATCATGTGCTGAATGTGTCCCCAGGTAGTGCCATGTCTGGTTATCCAATAGGGGACATGAGCAAACATAATCCGCCCCATATAGGCTGACTGCATGGGCCCTAGGTAGTACACATATAGGTACTAGGTGGAGTTTGGGATCTATGTGTGTACAGTATTGACCTTATTCACCATTTTTAAAATATTGTCTTTGAACTTCCATTTGTGTGGTAGCATGGCATTTCTATCTAAGTAATTTAGCTGGTAAAGTGGATTGTATTTATGTATTTATGTATTTTAGAGAACAAAAGTTATTGTAAACACTGTAATGTTTAAAGCAAATGTCTTAACAAATGTCAGTAGACAGACAGAAGAAAGACAGAATGGACATTTATGTTTCTGATGGGAAAAATCCAATGTATATCCAGAAATCGTATTTGCAGCATATGATACAGGGTTTCAGAATAAAGTGCTGTTTCATTCAGTTAGCATATTGTGTTTTGTGTTCAGTTTTCTTTTTGAACCAACAGTACAGACTTTTCTTTTCAGTCTAGTTGGCACATGACCGACCTTCAAAGATGAAATATGATTGAAATAATGTCAGCTGCTGTTTTAACATTGACATAAATCGATAATGTATAATGCTAAATCATTCAAATTTGTTTTTAACAAAAAAATCTTAAAAAAAAAAATAATAATAATAAAAATAATAATAACAAAAATAACAGATCTGTATGTTGAATAAATGTCATGTCTGTAACAAGAAATATCTGGCTTTTGAATAATTATGATTATTAACATTTTATTTATTACCATTTTACGATATTTTGATCAAAACACCTCTTCAAAATCCAAATGTATATGTATAATTTTAATTATTAGCATTAGTAACAATAATTATAATAGATAAAGTTTTAATCTCAAAAGAGCAGTGAGCTTCTGTGTGGACTTTTACATATCATTATTACATTTTTATTCATACACTGTCATGAAAACACTGTTTGACCAAAAAAATAAAACTAAATACACACAGGTTTGTTAAAAAAAAAAAAGTTTGTTTTCCATTACCACTCTGAAACAATTTCTATTGGTTGTTTTTACCTGTTGCTTTCATCAGGATTGGTTAATGTGACTGTCATTCACGAAACTGGCCAATGACAGCCTCGCGCGCCTTTTACTAGTGCAGTTTGAAAATATACTAATCAGTTTGGTGATGTGCTGCTACTGATCCGCAAGATTACGCGCTCAGTTCCTGATTATGTGTCTGTTAAATTCTTATTGTAAACTAACTTGAACTGTGAGATGTCAACGGAGAACAGAAGCTGGAATGTGAACACAGAAGAAGGGGTAGACTGGATGTGTGAGATCGCGAAAACATATGGCGATGTCAGGTAACAAAACATTTTTCAGTCAAACCATCATAAAGTTATGATAATGAATGTGAGTGAGAGGGAATTAAAGGGAGAGGCTAATCGCGATTAGCATATTAGCGCGCTGGTGATATTAGCACGTATTTCAGTGTAAATTAGTGTTTACATATGCTGGTAGGTATGTTTTGATGCTGGGATGCTGGTTTAAGCTGGTCATTTGCTGGTTCATGCTGGTCCTTGACCAGCAACATGACCAGCAAAAACCAGCATCAAAACATACCTAACCAACATATGCTGTTTTTTTCACCAGGGGAAGTTGGTGTGTGTTTGTGTGTATTAATGTTTAGTTTAAAACTCAAACGCATGAGAAGTAAAGGAGCACTGGAATAAGTGAAGTAAGTGATTAAACTGTAATTCACACTCGAAAACACTGGAATATATAGGAGAGTTGAGAGTGTTGTATGAGAGTGTTATGTTTTTGTAGATGACCGTTTCTGAGTATATTTTTTACTTCACCTCTTCAAATACTGATAACTTCTAATGATAAGATATTGGTTCACATTTTTAGATCAAGCACACGTTTTTCAGGGAAAACAGGCACCCAATACAGAGACTACAGTAAAATGTTAATCAGTTTTAACCATTGTTTCCAGACCTGAATTATGATTATAATCATTATAAGTACATTTGTAACACATTTACTCCACTGGTGATAGAAAATCTGAGTAACTTTTTTTCCCTGTTGTCTTTCTTTTTCTGAGGTGGCCCAAAGAAAAGGAAATAGAACTTGTCACCATCTTCAGTCCTTTATTTTATTCACTGGAGAACATCACAGCCTTCAGATGTGGCATATCAGGATAAATGCAACTGCAGGTAAAATTATATTATGGTAGATTTAATTGTGGTGTACAAATTTTTTTAAGATACAGCTGTTTTAAGATACAGTTATATTTACCTTGCTATGATATCTATGGGAAGAGTCAATTTTTTTGTGAATCCTCTTTGTCTTTCTTTTGGGGATTCACATTTTTCTGATGGTATTGTTATGCATTAGGTTCATGTTTCGATCATAACTAACAGTTTCAAAGCTGACAGTTTGTTTATGTTGCCTAAATGGCTTATAATGGCAAGTTTCAGTACAATTTAAATATGTTTTGTTTAAGATTGTAAAGGAATGGTAAAAAAAGAAATTATTCTTTTTAAGGACTCGTTGGGCCCACCCCACTACAGATTCACCAAGGATCCAGCTGATCACTGCCAATTTGAAGGAGGATTGCCCTTTATCTGCTACATTGCACTCTCACTTCTGGTATGGATTCACTGACTTTTTGTAATGTGTGAGATGTTTTGATTTTAGTAAATGTAGTGATTTTGCTTAATTTTATTCTACATAATTTTCTTAAAAGGAACGTTCACCCCAAAATGAAAGTTCTGGCATCATTTACCCTTCATCACCCTTATGTTTTTCCAAACCTGTATGAATTTCTTTCTTCTGTTGAAGACAAAAAGATTTTTTGAAGAATGTTGATAACTAAACAGTTCATAGTAGCCATTAACTTTCATAGTAGGAAAAAAATATTATGGAAATCATTGGGGCCCATCAACTGTCTAGTTACCAACGTTTGGAACAACATAAGGGTGAATAAATGATGACAATTTTCATTTTTGAGTGAACTATACCTTTGATACAATGTATAGTTATGATTCTGAATTAAAAGTGTAATGTTTCTCTTCAAATATTATAATAAATAGATAGAGACACATATATTATCAGAAATTAGAGCTGCACGATTAATCAATTAAAGTTCATAATCTCGATCCAAACCCCACTTAATCTTATTCGTAAATGACTAACACTGTGTCTAAAACAGAGGTGACAGTTGTCATGGCGTGACAGCTAAAGTCTGTCTACACTAGATGTGGCCAAGCGACCATTGAAAATCATTTAAAGGCGTCATCGGATGCAAAACCTATTTTTACAAGTTTGAACATAAATGTGTGTTGACAGTGTGTGTACACAACCACCCTATAATGATATAAATTTACACAGTGGAATTTTTTTTTAATCTTAATATGGGAAAAATCCAATGTAATCCAAGTAATATGCCTTTTTTCAAATAAGGTCATTGTCAGTGTCTTGTCGGTGTGATGTCACACCGACCAAGGCCGCTCCCACGATAGTTGATTGACATGACAGTCTTAACTTAAACCCACCCTAACTGAGCCGAGTGAGCGCTGAGAACAGTCCGACCACCATTATTGTTTCGACTCCAGTGCAGGGGAAGACAAGACTATCTCCGATTGAGCAATTGAGGTGTTCTATTGTTGGATGCAGTAATGCACATAGTAGCACTCATCATTTACTCCCGACATCTGAGATGCAGAGGATTAACATTACTTTTGTTTTTGAAGGAAATGTGCCCGGCAGCCTAAATAAATGCGTCTATGTTCACGCGAATCATTTGTAATCTATTTTCACCTACAGCAGAAGCGAGTATATGGGTGTTTCATATGCATCTTTGCAATTCGCCTTTTCTTAATAATGTGCTAGTTAGCAAGTTTTGCGGTTAAATGCGGCTAAAGTAAACATTACTGATCGTCACCCCACAGGAGATAGAGGCGGGGTGGCAGAGCTCATTAGCGTTTAAAGGAACATGGAACAGAATGGCTCACTCTAAAAAGGGCTGATGGTAAAATGGGTGGTTTTTTTTTTTTACACTACCACTGAGAAATTTTAACCAAAGTATGTTAAAGACTTCTCATTAAGACCCTAAATAATCATATAAACTTGTGGAAAATGGGCACCCAATGACCCCTTTAAACTTTGTCAGTACATCATAAATAAAACAAGGCATCAGTTTGCCAGCTGGGATTTATTGTGCCGTGCCGTGCCGCGCCGCGCCGCGCCGCATCCAGTATAAAAAGTACACTAGGTGCATTTCCATCACGGATTTGCACAAAACCTTTGCGATGTTGTTGATAAAACAATGTTGCGAAATTACAGCAGTTTCATTAACCAATGTTATGAGACTAAAATGTAATTTTTTTTCGTCTCACGATAAGTCATGGCGATGGATGTTGATAGGTTTACGTATGTCGCAGCCAACGCACTAGCCATTAATTTTAATCGTAGGAGACGTAGGCAACTATCTTAACAGATGTGAACACAAGCTTTGACTAGTGTAACCATCAATTTGTTTTAAAAAGCAAACTTAACATCTTATCTTTTTCGATTCCTGATTACGAGCCACAAAGCTTTGTGTTGTGCTGCTATATAACCAAGCAATAAAAACCCCCTTTCTCATGCTTAAAACAAGGTGTCTGCAAATCAGAGTCTGAAACGGTCACTTGGACAATGTTGTCTTACACCACTTCACAGTTGATAAGTAGAAAGAGAATTTTTGATTGACATTGCAGTCATTTATTATGTTCTTTAATATAATATTACAACAACATCAGCTCATTTTGTGCATCATATGTCATTTCTACTTCATTACACATGCGCAAAACTTTTCTAGTTCAGTTATCAATTTGATCAAGTGTTTACATGTCCTTTGTAATGGATTAGAAAAGATTTGTCCTACCTTTCTAAAGTAATTGAAATCGTAATCGGTTTGAGCATTTTTATTTCGATTGAGTTGTTTACATGGAGCTTTTTTGCAATACAGTGCTTCATGTCAATGTACCTACTGATCCAGAAGAGAGGGCAGTTGTCATGTGTAGGAATAAAACAGTGTCAACCTTTTTGAACAACACCTGTCGTTTTTTCTGTTAGAATTATTTAAATGATCGAAGAAGTACTGGGATAAAAGTTTAGTTTGGATATAATCACTGATGTCTACAGTAGCTATCAAAATAGAGCAAATCATTTGAAACAAAGTTGACAATTCAGATAAAGATTATATCAGTGACATTACACCAGTAGGTGCTGACAAGTGACTGTTAAACACATGTATTTGTCATTGAATCATTCAAGAGATTCATTAAAAAAACACAGATTCATCCAGTAATGAAACAACATATATTCATGAGTCATTTAATCATTAATTCATACAATAATAAAAAAAATCATTCAAGATTAAGCATTTTAAATAGACTCCAGTCATAGTATTTCTAGTACAGAACTTCTAGTAAATTACACTTTATTTTTAGTTCGATGTTCAGAATCTTGATATCTGTTTGAATCTAAACAAAAATGGGATACACTATATATCCAGAATCATGCAGCTCTAATTTAAGTTATTAAAACTGACACTCTTAAAGGAATAGTTGACAAAAACAAAAAAATCTGTCGTCATTTACTCGCCCTTGAGTTGCTCCAAGTAAAAGTTATTATTTTGTAGTATTTTAACATAAGTAACATAATATTTCACCGTTTACTAAACACATTGTAGAAAGGTTATTGGAATAGCCTGTAAACAAGCACCTTTGCTTTTACTGTGTTGTTTTCCTTATTGTAGTGGAGGGCAGCATCTTCATACCTCATCTTCCTGAAAAATTTAAAAATGTCCTATTTTTAAATATATTTGTTTTGCAGAGGCTGTTAAGAAGACTGCACTGATGTCAAAGATCAACCAGCAAGAATCTGAGAGGGAACTCTCAAAATGGTTTACTGGGACAAGAGACAGAGGAGGACTGAGGGTGTCTAGAATGCACAAATGTCTGTCTGCAGTGTAAGCAGTACTGAAAAATGTATAGTTGCTGCTGCTGTTTCTTACTGTCTCTGTTTTCTATGTGCAAATGTTCAAAGCTTTCAGTTTGTTAACTTTACCAATTAAATGATTTTAACAGTTAGGTATCAGAATATAGCATATGATGAGTAGTTTCAATAAAATTGAAATTTGAAAAGATTTCAATCTCACTGTGTACTGCTGAATGCTAATGCTTTAAAACTTTAAAACTTTTTTTTTAATCCCACTTGCAAGCCATACTTTATCCCATGTAGTTCCCACATAGAGTTTGAAGATGGGACCTAGGTAGGTTTTGTGTATGTTTCATAGTTGGGCCCCACCTTAAACCCAGGTAAATCCTGCATAAAACCCACATTCGTAAATTGCATGGGGCCAACATGGAACCCGTGGACAAACCCATGTAAAACCCATATTTAAATGGAACCCAGATGGGTTTTGCATATGATCCCTAGATGGGCCCCACCTAAAGCCCAGGTAAATCCTGCATAAAACCCACATGGGTATGTTGCATGGGGCCAACATGGAACCCGTGGACAAACCCACTTAAAACCCATATTTCAGCCCATGTAGTAAAGATGGGGCCAAGATGGGTCTTTTGCATGTTGCCCAGTTGGGGCCCACCTGTTGGCAAGTGTAATCCCACATGAAACCCATGTGGGCAATTGGCATGGGGCCATTATGGAACCCACGGACAATCCCATACAGAGCCCATTTTTCAGCCCATTTCAAACCCACATGGGCCCCACATGTAAATGTTAGCTGGGTTAAAGCTGGGACCGAGATGGGTCCTGCAAATGTTTCCCAGTTGGGTCCCACCAAGTGGCAAGTGCAGTCCCATATGGAATCCATGTGGGCAATTGGCATGGGGCCATTATGGAACCCACGGACAATCCCATATAGAGCCCATTTTTCAGCCCATGTCAAACCCACATGGGCCCCACAATCAAATGTTAGCTGGGTTAAAGCTGGGACCAAGATGGGTCTTGTGCATGTTGCCCAGTTGGGTCCCACTTTGTGACAAGTTCAATCCTATATGAAATCCACGTGGGCAGTTAACATGGGGCCATTACGGAACCCGCGGACAATCCTATATGGGGCCCATTTTTCAGCCCAGTTCATACCCATATGGGCCCCACATACAAATGTTGGCTGGGTAGGTAGGAAGCACATGTGAAATTTATGTCCACATGAATGGCCAGACCCAGAGTTTCCCAGTAGAACCTTGACCAAAGCATCACACTCCCTCCACCGGCTTGTCGTTGCTCTACAGTGCATCCTGATGCTATCATTCCCCAGGTAAATGGCACACACGTAAATGGCCATTCACGTGATGTAAAAGAAAACAAGACTCATCTGATCAGGTGACATTCCTTCCTCTGCTGTAATGTGGCCCAAACACGCCCAAACTCTGGAATCACCCAAACTCTGGAATTATCTACCTAACATTGTTCGGGAGGCAGACACACTCTGTCAGCTTAAATCTAGATTAAAGACCCATCTCTTTAACTTGGCCTATACATAATTCATTTATATAATCCAAATTCGTTAAAGGATTGTTAGGCTGCATTAATTAGGTCAACCGGAACCAGGAACACTTCCCATAACACCTGATGTACTTGTTGCATCGTAAGAAGAATGGTATCTACGCTAATATTAGTCTGTTTCTTTCTTATTCCGAGGTCACCATAGCCACCAGATTCAGTCTGTATCCTGATCAGAGGGTCACTGCAGTCCCCCGGATCCAGTCCATACCCAGCACAGATGGTGGATCAGCACCTAGAGATGACCTTTACATCCGTGAATATCAGCGGGGACCATGTCAACTAGATGAGCCCCAGAGACGGACCATCAATGAGGAATTTTATTACCTAGACGGCCGTCGGCGCAAGACCATGGGAACCAGATGAGTCCTCTGCAATCTGACTTTGCTTCAACATGGAACTATAACACTATAACAACAACACTATTGTCCTATTTAATACTGTAAAGTTGCTTTGACACAACCTGTTTTGGTAAAAAGCGCTGTATAAATAAACGTGATTGATTGACTGATAATGTCTAATTCAGACTTGATATGCATACAATACGCAACAGAGTGTGATGTACAGTGTGTTGTGACGCATTCCTCCCATAACCATAACATTAGTTTTGGGCAGATTATGTATTATCCATGAAATTACACTGTAAAAATACTATATCTGTCTACTTTCACATTTTATTCAGTGTATTGCTTGTTGTTTCTTTGAAATTATTTGTGTTACTAATACAAAATGCATTATAGTTAGTAATTTATCTTTTAGATTACACATGGACCGTTGACTGAACGTCTAATGTGTACAGTACACAAAAGTGGAAACACTTCATGAGTTTCTAAGTCGTCATCAGATTTGTTGAATTATACAGGATTTTTGGGAGATGTGTGCATCACGTTTTTTAACAAAAGATGTTATGATGCCAAACCCCCTCATGAAAGAAGAAAGCCGTCATGTTGACAATGTGCGCTTATCTGGATTAACTAAATGCTGGATTTTCAAAAGCATGTTAAATATTTAAAGTTTATGGCACAAAATCTTTAAAATACATTCAGGAGTTTTACACACTGGTCTGTCCCATACGGAAATGTAATATATGTGCTTATATGAAATACCCATATATTGAATACATGTTTTATATATGCCATATCCATATATGATTCCTATTAGAAAATGGAACAATTTCATATATTGACATATAAGTCTACCCCATACAAAAATATACGTTTATGTATGTATAATACATGTATTGCCATATATGAAATGTATATAATTATTAATATATGAGATATATGTATGTTTTTATTATGTTATATACAAATTAGACATATATGCATGAAATATATGGTTTCATATATTTAATATTTTAATATGTGATCTTTGATCTTTAAATAGAGGTTGTAGACACATGTAAGACACTCTACACTCTACAAAGTTGCAGTGCATTGCACATTTCACACCTTTAGCCTTAAATGTTAAATGGTACAGAAAGCTACACAAAGAAGCATCTTTATTTAAACAGAATTTATTTAAATAGAAAAAAAAAAAGTTACTGACCTGCACAATCAAACAGGACAAAAAAGAAACAATTACATATATAACTGATCAAAACACTGAACAGGCATTATAAACAGAACATTAATTATAGTGGTTCAGCTAAAGGTCTACAGGTTTGTATTCCCACAGCTTGGTTAGTTTTTGGTTTATTGCCATCCCCAGTAGGCCCCAGGTGAAGAAATGTCTGGATTCCAGCATCTGTAAAAAAAAAAAAAAATAGTAAAAGTTAGGTTTTTAGAACATAATTACAATAAATTTTCTGAACCATATATGATTTCAGGAAATGCACCACATTCAAAAGCAACTTTTTAGCTTTGGTAGTGTTGGGTGGTACAGTAAACTAAACTTGATTTTAGTCAACATGATATTAAAATATAAAACCTGCTTAAATCTTGCAATCCAACATTGTACCAAAGTTTAATTTAGGTTTTTAGTTAGAACTGTGCCTATATCTTAAAGTGATTAACTACTATAAGATGACAAATATACTGAGTATTACACATGGTTGGTAAAGTTAAAGATTATTTTAAAACTGCAGAATACTCATTAGTTATGTAATAATTATAAATTGTAGTTGTAAAATATTCCCAAATACCACAAGGACATGGCAGAACAACGACAGAGCACAGCCTCCATGCCCATTCAAATAATATGTCTCTATATACATGAAGAACTAAACTATAGTAACCCAAATGCTCAATGACAGAGTTCACAGCTAAGGTTACAATTTAATTTGCTATTTAGCATCAATAAAATAAAGTGTTTACATTCATAATACCTAATATGTGCATCGAGAATGTGGCCTGGAGAAAAGAAATAGAGGGGTGGAACTATGACATGGGTTTTTGAATGACAATTTTGATTAAATCCCCTAAAATAAGGTCCACGGTTCACACAAACTCATAATATTTTCACGTTTTATTCTATGACATAAAACACACCAGTTAAACCCCACTCTTGATTTTTTTATTTTTTTAAACTGTTATGTTTCTTAAAAAAGGTGGTTGCTAACATGCTGCTAAATGGGACTACAGGCCCTGTCGGAGGCATTAAACATCATGACGCCAAACAGTTTATCAATTTACAGTATTTTCCAATTGTAGTATAATTTATAGTACAATTAATTGTAGAATAATCAATGAATAGTTTCCCGCATGCAACACAAGTCTTCGGATGGAAGATGCTCGTTTGATCGCTTTCCTACTGATATGGGGACTCTCTCTGTATTTCTACCATAAATATTACAATTATTCCATATAAACACCACATTTACTGCCTCTGTCACAGTCAAAGTGAAACTTTAATAATCTATAGTGCTTAAAGCCACGTTAAAAATAAATGTTTACGGCCACATGAAGCTGTTAGAAAGCAGGTAGATTAAGGATTTTCTAGAAGTAAGGATAAAATAATATTTTGTGTACCCACCCTAACAAAATGACAGCTGAAATGTGGTACTTCATTCACTAAAATAAGTTTAATCTAACCATATCCAAAAACTCACTCACTCTACTGTTATTTAATAGATTAAATGCACTAGAAATGTATTAAATAGTACATGGAGATACATTTTTAACTAAAATATTTTGTTGATTTGATTTGTTTACATGTATATTGCAGATGCTAGTTTTGGTTTCAATAAAATATTTAACCTTTTCTGTGTAGATGCTCCATCATTCACATCACTGCCATCCACATCTGCGGGTTCGGCCTCCATTTCTATTTTCTGAGAATTTCGGGACTCATTACCTTTTCATGGGACACAAACAAGAACAGCACAATTATCAGCACAGACATGAACAAAATTTACTACGATAGATTAACCATATGTTTAAAACCCCACAATCACATCCTTTAGTGTAACTTATGCAACATGCACATGCATGTGCTTATGCACCCACTCTAGGCATGTCACTGACATGTCAATGGACTTGGTGCAATATAACCAAGTACTGTAATTTACTATATGAATTCAAGGTGCTTGTATTTAAATAATTTCATTTCGTGCAGTTTTATAGTTCTAGTCTAGACTACATCTCAGAGATAAACATTATAATTTTCATCCATTATTTTTGTCAGACAGCTTTAAATAATTTCCAAATGTGGCATTGCTTATGCAGTGAAAACAGTGAGCTCACAGTATCTCCATACAGATTAACCTGTTACCCAATAGCTAAAATTAACTTTAACGCGAGCAAATTACAAAACAAATCAATGCAGCTGTAATCATAACATCATATATACAACAATGACAGGGAATATTTAAAACATTAGCTTATCTATATAGAGACAGAGGCTCTTGCAGACCAAAACAATCATATAACACTTAGTTCCTATGTAATATCAGCGTAGGAATAAAGCGTTGAGTAAATTAGCGTAAATTACCTGCACCGCTGCCACATTCAAGGGCGTTTCATCCTTTCACTCAGTGATGTCGGTCTGTCTTCGTGCCCGTCTATAAAATCATTGTCGTTTATTATGTGAAGGTACTGGCACATTTGTTATCCTTCCACTCGCTAAGAAAAACATCTTCCCGCAGATGAGTGTTTGTTTAGTCGCAGCCATTGCTCAGACTCTGCCGTTAGCGCGGGTGTGTTTGAATTTTGGCGCATGCGCATGAGCGGTATTGTGACATTTAAACACAATCGCTCATGTATTTTAATGAAATGCGTTTTAGTTCATTGATGATGAGAGCACATATGGACAAACAGTTACATGAAGTGTTTTTCCCCCCTCAATAACTCTATAATACATTCCTACAAGTAACTTTTAGTACATTGGCATTTTTTGAACAGGTTATATATTCATCTCTACTTTTTTCCCCCAGAAAACTAAATTGAAACAAGTAATAAAGTTAAGCAATGAATTGTGTTATATGATTTACAATAAGCAGTATCTTTTAGGCATATATGGTTAATAAACTTGCATAAATTCAATATATACATTGGTAACAAATGGTCAAAACATAGAGTACCATATATAATTTTGATATATATTGTTAACATATATGGTCATATCATATAATACAATATACCATTTTAATATATATTGTAAACATATATGGTCATAACATGCAATACCATATAAAAGTTACCCATATATATACTTTCAATATATGTTTATATACAAATTGTACTATAGGAAATTCATATATGTTATAAACATATATCTACATATATCCAGAAGATGGATATATGTGATAATAATATATTGCCCTATATTTAACATATATGAGAGTAGCACTTCTGATATAGGTACATATATGTCATATATTACATTTCCGTATGGGGTTGTTGTTGCGACATTTTCACACTCCTAAACATGACTTGGCACAAAACGAAATGTGATTGGTTGCTTTACCTGTCAGTCATATGGCCTCTTGAGTGGGCCTTGGCCATTCAGAGTGGCCAAGGTCTGCAGGTCTGGCTATGCAAGACTATGAACCAACTCCAAGGTAAAGTTAGGGGAGCACTTAACCTTTAAAAACGTTAAAAAGGTTATAGAAATTAAACATTATTATAATATTGTACACTTGATTGCACAGATACTGATGTCATCACTGAATCAACGACGAAATTATTTTAACTTACTACTTACTTATCTTACTATTGTCCTGTTTTTAAAACTGCTTTAAGAGCAGGACTGTATTTTGTTTGCATAATCGAAAAACAATATTTTCCCGTTTAACACTGTAAAAAAACTTTGACACAATCTGTGAACCCTTTAGAATTTTCTACATTTTTTAACAAATATATAACACAAAACATCAGATTTCATCAGAGTCCTGAAAGTTGACAAAGAGTACCCAATCAAACAAATGAGACAAAAAATAAATAAACTTTGTAATTTATTTACTGAGAAACATGATCCAGTGTTAAATATTTGCAAGTTGCAAAAGTATGTGAACTTTGCTTTCAGTATCTGATGACCCTGGGGTCCCTTTCTGAAGCAATAACCGCAGATAGTGTATTTTGTAACCGCTGATCATCCTGCACAACAGCCTGTAGGAATTTTAGCCCATTATTCAGTACAGAAACACTTAAACCCTGTGATATTGGTGGGTTTCCTCCTATGAACTGCTTGCCTCAGGTCCTTCCACAAAATTTCAATTGGATTTAGGTCCGGACTTTGACTCATTCCAAATCATTAACCTTGTTCTTCTTTAACCATTTTTTGGTATAATGACTTCTGTGCTGTACGTTGTCTTGCTGCATGACCCACTTTCTTCTAAGATTCAGCTCTCGGACAGATGTCCTGATATTTTCATCCTATGACATTTGCATCCTTGTTGTGGGAAATGTTTAAATCTTACAATGGTGTGGCAAATGCAACTAAACAAAACTTCATGTTTAAGTCTGCATTTATTGCACAGAGTAGTTCACACATGTGAAAAGCCATTGATCTTCATGTAGATGTAAATGCACCACATGAGTAAATAATTTCCAAAATGACAATATTTCAATGTAAATAGTCAAATGAAAGCTGTAGGATCTAGATATCCAGTGTCACGTATCATGTAAGGAAGGGGGCGAACGAAGACGAAGGTCAAAGATGAAGTCTTTATTATATTCCACAGGTAAATCCAAAACAGGTAAATCCACAGCAGAAGGGTAAAACCATGCATACATTGATGTTCACATTGATGAGACCGGACAACAAACACTGAACTGAATGCAACTTATAAAGGGGTGCTAATGATACAAGGACAGGTGATAACGATAAACATAGCTAAGGCACAGGTGATACAAGGTTAACTATTAATGATTGAACAAGGACAGGAAACAGGAACAACCAAATATGGGCACAAGAGGGAGAAACCAACATAAACAATCCACAAGGGTGTGACATCCAGTTGCTGCCTTTGGTGGGAAAAATGCTCTAAATTATCTAATGGTTTTGTGGTGGAATTAGAAAAGATTAGATGAGTGGAAGAGGGTAGTAAATTATCCGGAAGTGGAGATGTTTATTTAGGGTGGAGCTGCACGAGACAGCGGCAGTATTTGGACCCCTCTGTCATACTGCACTTCGCGGAGTGGGCTCGAGTATCCTGTGTTCCCTGAGGTATGAGTGAGGTATGTTTCTACGTAAACCCTTCGCAGTGTTTTGGCTCTGAGGAGCGGCATGCATTATCGGGTCATCGGGTCCTGTTGTCTCTGCAGGCTCTCCTTGGGCCTGGTTGATCGGGACCTGTACTCTCTATTAAGATGGCGGGTATGAAGCGGTGCTCAACCGTGTCACTTCACAACCACTTGTTGGGCCCTGCCAGGCTGCCCTTCTAATATAGCACTGCCTTCTGGTCGAGCTTGGAAGTGTTCCCCTTATTGCAAGGGTTAGCTATGAGCCTATCCCTCCCAGTTGTATTTGGAGGGCCCGTCTCAGCTTGAGAGCCGAGACCACTGCTCCACTGAACTCCATATGCAACAATATGGGGTTGTTGAGCCCATTGCTGTCATCTCCTTCATCAGCTTCCTCTACGCTGGTCCTGGTTGGAATGTGTGATTCCCTTTTAAGCTGGATCCCATTCTTATGGCCCTTTTTGCATTACTCTGCTCCTCGGACATGGCTGTGCTCCCCTCACTACAGGAGGGTCCCTTATGAGCCCGCTGGTCCTGGGCAGGTTATGTGAGCTACGGCTCCCTATCAAGCGTCTGAGGATTGTCTTAGGTCTTCTGCTCTTGGAGCTTTATTGAGCAGTAGTCACAGGTTGTTAGGCATCTTTCTGCCTCCCAGTTATGCTGTTCTCCTTGTTGGTTGAGCCCAAGCAGTGCTCTCCTCACCATTGAGGGTTAGCTTGACCGCTCCCAACTGAGTGCTTGAGATCACCTGTTACCAGGTCCAACTGAGCGCTTGCGAAGGGTTATCTCTAAGCATGCTGCTCCTGATTGAGCGTTTGAGACCATCACTTATTGGATCCTCTGTTCTTTGAGCACTGCTGAACAGTAGCCTCAGGTCGTTAGGCCTCTTTGTGCCTCCCTGTTAGGCTGCTCCTGTTAGGCTGCTCTGATACCTCTTGGGCATCTGCTACCTAGGACCTGTTGAGGCATCTCCTAGGCTAAGCTCCCCTAAGTAACGGTATTTCTAAAATCCATGTTTATGGTAAGTGCACACTCCAGCTTCTGTGTGCTTTCTAAAATCCACATGGTGGTAAGTTTGCATGCTAGGCACCTTGCACACTTTTCTAAAATCTTGTATGGTATGGGTTACGTGCTCAATTTCGTTCCCAATTGGTTCAGACCCGGTCACCTTGGGCCCCATTCTACCTATGTATCCTTGGTGATACCGATCTGAACAGGGTGTTGCTACCAACGTCTAAGGATACCAATCTGAACAGGGTGCTGCTACCTACGTTCTGTGAGACGGTTTCTGAGCGAACCCATGCAGAGCCAGCGGTAGCCCCTGGGTGACAGGCCAGGCCTAGTTATTACCCTAGCCACTTAGCCGTATCCCCTTATAGGAATCTCCTTTCTGATTCCAAGCCTTCGAGCTCTACCCCGTGTCCAGCATTTCTGACCCCTTACAGGTAAGTATCTGGGTATGCAGCTCAGGCCTTTGGCTGAAGGGTATAATGTCACTGACAGCCATCATTCATTCGAGGGGCAACTCTCACAGCTTTGGTAGAGTTGGTACCCTCAGCATGGCAGCATGGGTATACCATTCCCCATAGCGACTGCTAGAGAACGCAGTTCGATGTACCCTCGAAAGGGAACGTCTCAGGTTACGTATGTAACCACGGTTCCCTGAGAAGGGAATGAGACACTGCCTAGAAGCCTCGCCATGCTTCAGAAGAAGAAGCGGATGACCTGTTCTTCTGGCACCCTTTGATACTGTGATTGCGCCAGTAGTGACATCACAGGCTGTCACCAGCCAATGTTATTGTCGTGTTTAAATGCATGCTTCAGGACACTGGTCATGCCGAAGGTGTTCCCCCATAGCGACTGCTAGAGGACGCAGTGTCTCGTTCCCTTCTCAGGGAACCTTTATATATATATATATATATATATATATATATATGTATATATATATATATACTGACCAAAATTATAAATGCAACACTTTTGTTTTTGCCCTCATTTTTCATGAGCTGAACTCAAAGATCTAAGACTTTTTCTGTGTACACAAAAGGCCTATTTCTTTCAAATATTGTTCACAAATCTGTCTAAATCTGTGATAGTGAGCACTTCTCCTTTGCCGAGATAATCCATCCACCTCACAGGTGTGGCATATCAAGATGCTGATTAGACAGCATGATTATTGCTCAGGTGTGCCTTAGGCTGGCCACAATAAAAGGCCACTCTAAATGTGCAGTTTTATCACACAGCACAATGCCACAGATGTCACAAGTTTTGAGGGAGCGTGCAGTTGGCACGCTGGCTGCAGGAATGTTCACCAGAGCTGTTGCCGTAAATTGAATGTTCATTTCTCTACTATAAGCCGTCTCCAAAGGCGTTTCAGAGAATTTGGCACTAAATCCAACTGGCCTCACAACCGCAGACCACGTGTAACCACACCAGCCCAGGACCACCACATCCAGCATCTTCACCTCCAAGATCGTTTGAGACCAGCCACCCGGACAGCTGCTGCAACAATCTGTTTGCATAACCAAAGAATTTCTGCACACACTGTCAGAAACCATCTCAGGGAAGCTCATCTGCATGCTTCTTATCCTTATCGGGGTCTTGACCTGACTGCAGTTCGTTGTCGTAACCGACTTGAGTGGGCAAATGCTCACATTCGATGGCGTCTGGCACTTTGGAGAGGTGTTCTCTTCACGGATGAATCCCAGTTTCTTACTGTACAGGGCAGATGGCAGACAGCGTGTATGGCGTTGTGTAGGTGAACATCCCAGTTCTTGCATTGCCAGCATACTCACCAGACATGTCACCCATTGAGCATGTTTGGGATGCTCTCGGTCGCATGTTGAGCATGTTTGGGATGCTCTCAGTCTCCTGAGACCTGAAACACCCGTTTACCAGCAGACCAACATGAGTGGGCAACAGGTGAGTTTCTGCCTTACTATGTCTATAATTAACCTTTTAGATGTTTTCACAAAACGACCCTATACTACAATGTCAGTGAAATTCACAATAAGTGCTGTAAAGTTGGTAACATGATTGATTAGGTGAAAAATCAGTAGAGACATGGCTAAACATTTAACTAGGCAGTCTTTCCCTATAAAAACGGATCCATTTTCCGTATCCTCTTTTTGACCTGATTTTTGAACGGATCAATCATGTTAACAACTTTACAGCACTTATTGCAAATTTCACTGACATCGTAGTATAGGGTCGTTTTGTGAAAAAATTTAAATGGTTAATTATAGACATAGTAAGACAGAAACTCACCTTTTCCCCACTCATGTTGGTCTGCTGTATTCCCTGAAAAGGAAACAGGTGTTTCAGGTCTCAGCAGACTAGTGTAAATGGACCGACAGTGCCATCTGCTGTTTTTGGAAAAGGAAGTTGCTCAGTTACTACAGCCAACCTCAACTGGAAATAGCCAAGTTTGCCACCCTTTGTCCTTACACTGCTGGACAAGGTCCTGATACTTGGTAGCCTTCCTCTCCGAGGCCTCTTCACAACCATCTTCCCACGGTACTGTCAGCTCGATAAGATCTTCGCCTCCTCAGACCATATGACCACATCAGGCCTCAGGGATGTCTGGATGACCTGGGGAAAGTGTAGTTTCCTACCCAGGTCCACCCTCATCTGCCACGATTGTGCTGCCTGCGGGATGCTCTTCTTGATCTTCTTGGAGGAAGGTGGCTTATCCCCCTCTTTGGTAAACTGGATATATGAAGGTGGTCTCACATGGGTTTGGTGGTTTTTCCATCTCTCCTGCTTCAAGATGTCAGCCAGTGCACTGAGGACCTTATTGTGACGCCATCTATATCTTCCCTGGCTAAGTGCAGTCTTGCACCCCGCCAGTATGTGCACCAATGTGCCTCTACTCCCACATAAACTGCACAGTGAGTCCTCCCTCATCCCCCACCTGTGCAAGTTTGTTGGTGTTGGAAGAGTGTCGTACACTGCAAGGAGCATTTATCTTATATATATACAGGGGTTGGACAGTGAAACTGAAACACCTGGGTTTAGACCACAATTAGTATGCCGTTTGGCCTCCTTTTGCAGCCAATACAGCATTATTTCATCTTGGGAATGACAAATACAAGTCCTGCACAGTAGCCAGAAGGATTTTGAGCCATTCCTTTCGCAGAACAGTGGCCAGGTCGCTATGTGATGTTGGTGTATGAAAACATTTCCTGACTCGCTCCTCCAAAACACCCCAAAGTGGCTCAATAATATTCAGATCTGGTGACTGTGCAGGCCATGGGAGATGTTTAACTTTACTTTCATGTTCATCAAATCACTCTTGTCACCAGTCTTGCTGTGTGTATTGGTGCATTATCATCCTAATACACGGCACCACCTTCAGGGTACAATGTTTGAGCTATTGGGTGCACAAAGTCAACCTTCACACTCTGCTCTTATTGGTGGAATGTGCGATCAGTAAAGACTGGCCACCAGGCTGCATAAATATAGCCATGAAACCTCCAACACTATATTGGCCAGTGTTTCAGTTTCATTGTCCAACCCCTGTATATATATATATATATATATATATATATATATATATATATACACGTTGTTTTTACATGCCAACAGCACGTATGACGGGTTTTTATTGCTTGCATGATTTATGGTGGACTGGTCATCTGCAGCACCGGGAATTTTCTTGCTAGGCCACTGTACAATGTGGGCCGGCCCATTACGTAAATATACATAAAGAATAAATTATAGTAAATGTACGTAGCCTATATTCGTCCATCGACCCAGACTAATGGCCCGCACAGCCCACTTGATTCAATCATTCTAATTAATTTAGCGCGCTCCGGCTCAGTTCAGCGGCTCAAATGCGCCTGTCAATGTCAAAATGTTTGAAATAGCCAATCAAAGTGTAGATTTACCATTCATAGAGCTGAGCTGAGACAATGTAAGCTGCTAAACATGACTAGACAATTCAGCAATATTTGCTAACTGTTAATATCTGTTAATAAAACAAATGTTAAACGACAGACATACATTTTCAGGGATGCAAACTACTACTGGCCTTTTCGAATTTCTTAATGCCATTAACATTATTTATCACAACATTGAGATTTTTAAATTTCTATCCAGGCTTTTTTTCTTTAATTTCATGTGTCTAAGAAAATGTTTAAAAAATAAAAACACATAAGCATAAAATATTAATTCTCAAACTTGCTTTAGAACATTGTAAATCTGAAGACTTTCACTTTCAAGTGCCATGATTAGGAAAGTGACATATTAGGCTATAATAAAAATATAATTTGTTATTTCACAAGAATAATTACGTCATGACTTTTCATTTGTTTTGTGAAAGAAGGCTGAATTTATCTGACCATAAATACAGTAAAAAAATATTAATATGAAATATTATGCTTAAAATAGTGGTTTTCTGTTAAAGCTATTTTCAAATGTAATTTATTTCTGTGATTAAAGCAAAATTTTCAGCATTATTACTTCAGTATTTAGTGCCCCATGGCTCTTCAGAAATACTGTTTTGCTGCTTAATTATTATCAGTTATTATTTGTGATCAATTTTTTCTAATAGTTCTTATTATTATCAATACTGAAAACTGTTTCGTTTAATATATTTATGGAAACTGTGATACTTTTTCAGGATAATTTGATGAATTTGAAGTTAAAGAACAGCATTTATTTGAAATGTAAATAATCTGTAATAAGTATACATATCTTTACTGTTACTTAAATACAACCTTGTTGAATAAAAGTATTAATTTAAATATATTTTTAATATTACCCTAGACTGAATGGTAATGTATCACATTTTCCATAAAAACATAAACCAGCACAAATGTTTTCAACACTGATAATAATCAGAAATGTTTCTTGAGCAGCAAATCAGAATGATTTCTGAAGGACCAATAGAAAAGCACCATAAAAACAGTCCACATTCTGCACTACATTCCAAGTGTTCTACAGCAGAGCAGAGCATTGTGTCATATGGACTGATATTATGGTAGGTATTATGGAGGTAAACTGTCCCTCTAAAAGAGATGTGTAAAAATTCTTCGAAATTATTTACTATTGGTCATATTGTAATGAGGGGTCCACTGAACAGCAAGTTGAAGATGAATCCAAGTGCTCCTTTGTTATAGTATCCAAAGAGTAATCCAAAATGCAAAACAATGAACAATGAACAAAGACTTGACTTGACTTGAGACATGAAACAACTCACCAAACAGAGGTTAATACGTTCAATACATGACAAGAGACAATGGCTACGTCAGGGCTATATCAAACAATGAGGTTCACATTACACAGTCCAACCAATGGGTTGTTGAGAACATGCAAGTCAAGTCACCATTATTTATATAGTGCTTTTTACAATGCAGATTGTGTCAAAGCAACATTACAGTATTAACAGGGAAATAGTATGTCAAAATAGTGTTTCGTTCTCCTCTGGGCAGACAAAACTAGCAGTTTAATTCTAGGCTACAACAAAGTCAGATTGTGCAGAGGATTCCGTACTGTGGTCTTGTCCTGATGGCCGTCTGAGTCTTCAGAGGAAATCTGTTTCTGGGGCTCATCCAGCTGATGTGGTCTCCGCTGACATTCAGGGCTGTAGAGGTCATCTCTAGGTGCTGATCCACCATCTGGACTGGATTTGCAGGCTTAAGTTTGTGAAAAATGCACTTCTGCACTTTTTTCAGTACTTTTTTCCAAAGAAAAATTGCACTTTGATGCTTATTTATTGAATGAGGTAATAGTCGTAGTACACTTTTCCAATAGCACAGGTATAACTGAAATGTTTATTATAATGTATTTTGTTCAAGATATTATATATGCTGCTTTACTGTTTTTAATGTACTCAAATAATTTATTTTGTAATGAACATAACATTACATTAAAGTTTTATAGATTTCAAAGCATGTGAGTGTGTGTGTGTGTGTGTGTGTGTGTGTTTATATTTAATGATTTTTGCACCTTTTATACAATTTAAAAAATGCTTTATAATAAACTAGCAGTGTAAAGCTAATGCATTTCTAATGAGTTGAAATGCTATTGCAATATTCTTGAAGTACATTAATATAAAGTATTAAAAGTATGTTTTAAGTGAATTGTAAGGAAATACAATTAGATGGCACTAAATGTACTTGAAGTGGTTCCATTTTAGCACAATTTAATATATTAAAATATATTGCAAATAGCTTAAAATCTTAAGCATATTTTGAAATACACTTAATATACTTGATGTTGTTTCAAAATAATACATTTAATATTTAGTACAGTGTAATTTAAAAATGTAAATTAAGTATGTCCAAAAAATAATTATTTAAATATACTGCCTTTTCACCTGGGGTGTCAATGAAAAACAAGAAATTATTGATTTGTGGGGAGAGCAATCACATTTATTTTCTAGAATCAAAATAAAATTGATAATTCCAATAAATCAATGTCAACAAAAATGCCTCTAAAAACCTCTTAAAGTCTCAGTGAAGCACAAGGTGCTCAAAGAGGGCATAAGTTAACCAATATCCTTCAAAAAGTTTTGTTCAATATCACGGATAAATAAAATAATATTAAGTAAAATTGAAAAGACTTCTTGCACTAGACCTGCTGGTTTCGGCTTTATTGCTGACTGCAGTCATGTCGTCATCTCGTATCTGAAACACCAGCACTACCTGCTAATGCACTGGTATTTGCATAAAGAAGCCTTATTGACAAGTTTCAGTGTGTAAGGGCAAAACGCACAAAATATAGTATCTTTAATGCACTCTAGATGGCACTATTGCTTCTTTTGTAGCAGAAATAAACTACTCCAGAAAAAGGTTCCATGATTCATTACAAATGTACTGGAGTAAAGAGTACAGATAGTTATTCAAAAATGTAGTGAAGTAGAAAGTAAAAGTTACTAATACCTTTGATACTCAGTAAAACTACTAAGTAACCAAAAAAACAAACAAACAAACAAACAAAAAAACACTCAAGTACAGTAACTAATTACATTTACTCACATACTTTACACCACTGATGGAATGGAATGAATAACCTACTCCCTTAGATTGCAGGGTTTTTTAATTTTTACATTTTTGAGGCAAGATGGAACCTAATTTCAAGAGTATAACATAACCAAAATGGTCTCATGTGCACAAACATGAGAGCAACAGTTAGCACATTAAGATTATTAAAACACTACACATTTCTCCATTTTTGGTCTAAACATGAAGTGAAATGTTTTTATGATAATTGTATTATTTTTGAATTACTCACCATCATTTGAAATTAATGTTTTTTTTTTCTTCTTCAACTGACCATGTCTTCATCTGTCTTTTTTCCATACAATGAGATTTAATCGGTACCGTATTTTCCAAACTTAAACAACATAATGGTAGATCTATTAACTGCACTCAGATATTGCAAGGATACTTTTTAAATGACACTAGAGTAGGCAAGGATATTTTTAAAAAATGACTATGTCTACATTTCCTTTTCTGAACCTAAATGGGCGGAGCTAGGATGCAAGGAATGTAAACATGGATGCTCAAATAATAAGGAACTGAGCACCAAGAAAGATAAACAAGCAAGGGTTTTTCTCAGCCAAAGCTACTGTATTGTATTATAACAGGGTCTCGAACGTCGGTCCTGGAGAGCCGCAGCCCTGCAGAGTTTTCAAGGTCTGAAAGGTTACTAGGAGGTTACAGGCAGGTGGATTTTTATTAGGTCTGGAGCTGAACTCTGCAGGGCTGCGGCTCCAGGACTGGAGCTCGCCACCCCTGTTTTAGAATGTGCATAAGTCGTGGGAAAAAACAAAACAAAACAAAGAGCCATGACTTTTCAGTCCTTTTGAAGCTTAAAAATGATGGACCTTATCAAGTGTCACTACATGGAAAGAACCAGCCACAACATTCTTTTAAATTTCACCTTTTGTGTTCCACAAAAATAAAGCAAGTTATTACTTTTTAATTTCCTCTTTCTTCTTTAAGGGAGAAAGGGAAGGGAAGTCAACGCCATCACAATTTATTATCTTTGCTATTCTCCGCCCACTTTTTCCTCATTCTTTTTAGTTCACTTTTCTGCTATTCGTTTGTACTAAATACGTCTTTGTATGGACAGTCCCCACTCCCATTCTAGATTCTTGTGGATAGACGGTCCAATCAGTCAGCCTTTTGTAAGACAAAACTTGAGTCTTCAAGCTTCCAATTGGTCTGCTATATTAGGAAAGAAGCAACGCACTTTATAAGGAAGTATCTGTTGGGAGAATCTGTTGGAAGTTTAATGGTGAATATTTGGGTGACAGTTGTGCCAGATGAAAGATTCTGTACTTTCTGTGTTTGTATTGTACGCAGAAAGTATTGCATTATTTAGAAGACATTTAAACTAGTTTGTTTTGTAGGACTGACCCATGGCTGCTATAAGAAAGAAACTGGTAGTAGTTGGGGATGGTGCTTGTGGAAAAACGTGCCTGCTAATCGTCTTCAGCAAAGATGAGTTTCCAGAAGTTTATGTGCCCACTGTTTTCGAGAACTATGTGGCAGATATTGAGGTGGACGGTAAGCAAGTGGAACTGGCGCTGTGGGATACAGCGGGGCAGGAAGACTACGATCGCCTTCGTCCTTTGTCTTACCCGGACACTGATGTGATTCTCATGTGTTTTTCTGTAGATAGCCCGGACTCTTTAGAAAATATTCCTGAGAAATGGGTTCCAGAAGTGAAGCACTTTTGCCCCAATGTGCCAGTCATATTAGTGGCTAATAAGAAGGACTTGCGAAATGACGAAAACGTCAGAAACGAGCTGAGCAGGATGAAACAGGAGCCGGTTAAGATCGACGATGGCCGGGCAATGGCCATACGGATTGGCGCCTACGATTACATGGAGTGTTCGGCCAAAACTAAAGATGGTGTGCGGGAGGTTTTTGAGACTGCCACACGGGCTGCACTGCAGAAACGGTCTAAGCCGAACGGAGGATGTGCGGACTGCTGTAAATTGTTGTGAACTCATTCTGTCGACGTTCTCTTTGTGATGGAAATAGCGGATCTTCTGCAGTCTGTTTTTAGGACAGGAACAGACACTCTTCCCGCGTGTGAGAGCCATTATCTGGCTGAAATGGGTTGCTTCAGTTGAGTCACTACATTAATGACAATTCATAGGAGCTTCTTGATGTAATTGTAAACACTTTTAAAGTAAACTTAACATATTTGCACCTTAAGTAACACAAATACTTGCGAGTAACTTTCGAAAAATGCGTGGTATTTTAAAGAGGTTTAACATCGCCACATTACTTTGTTACAGAATGCAAAACTCACTTTGATGTAGACATGAATAAAAAGTACTACATTTCCTAACATTTGTTTGTGTTTGCGTTTGGCACATGGTGGCTCACAAAACCTTTATAAACTGCACACTGATGCTTTACACACATGCAGAGAGGGATAGACAGGCATATAGCTCTCCTGACATCTGTAAGTCAGGTTAGTTAAGTTATTACTTACCCGGATACCCACACATCTCAGAGACATTGCAGATGAGCAAACACTAAAAAAAGAAAAAAGAGAGAGAGAGAGAGAGAGAAAATTTCAGATGAAAACAAGCACATTAACTAGACATTTCTGAGATGTACATGTGCCATGTTATTTGCTATCCATCAGCCATAACTTGCACTATGATTTACTTACCTGTGTGTGCACAAATGCATTGTTTAATAGCTTGTGTTTGCTAGTCCATCTGGTGTAACTCAAAGGTCACGGGTGTGAGTCCCGGTACCGGCAGGGATTGTAGGTGGGGGGATAGTAGGTGAGTGTATAGCTTCCACCTTCAATACCACAACTGAGGTGGGACCCTTGAGCAAGACAGCCCCCACTGAACCCCCAGTTGCTCTCTGAGTGCCCACTTATGTGTGTGTGTGTGTGTGTGTGTGTGTGTACTTGTTTTTGCTACATTGTGGGGACCAAATGTCCCCACAAGGATAGTAAAACCTGAAATGTTTGACATTGTGGGGACCGGCCTGCGGTCCCCACAATGTTAAAAAATGATTTAAAATAGTAAATGATGTTTATCTAAAAGTGTAACGATGCAAACATGTTTTCTGTGAGGGCTAGGTTTAGGGTTAGGGTTGGGTTAGGGGACAGACAATATCATTTGGTCAGTATAAAATCTATAGAAGTCTATGGAAAGTCCCCACAATTCACAAAAACAAATATGCGTGCACTAAAACACCATGCTCACAGACAAAGAGTCATAAACTTTCCCTCCAAAAGTGAAAGTCTCCACTGGCTCTTGGACCTCCTGGAGGTGTAGCTTCCAGAGACCTTAAAGGTGTCACATGAGTGATCCCCCGAGCTCTCTTCTCTCTCTTCTGAAAAATCTTCCAATTGCTGCCCATGTGGAAGGACTCACGGGGAGCCTGAGCCGGCACAGGGCATGCCCGGCAGGCCCCAACATATAGAGCTGTGTCTCTCGACCACAAAGTTTTGTGCGTTTTCTTTTTAGTTTCTTCACTCGTCTCACATGAGTGACTTGCCTCAGTCAGTCAGTGGTTCTTTTAGAACCTAAGAGGATGAGCTAGAACTCTTCAGGACTTCCCTAAGCTTGCGCCAGGCCTTGCAGCGTTGTCTTTCCATTCCCCAAAGATCACAGGATTTCAGCTGGGTCTCTCTCTCTCAGCTCTTGGTTCTCCTTCACTTTTTTGGGAAGAAACTCCCAGTCACCATTGAGTCAGAACAGCTTTAGAGTTCATCACTCTTCAGACCAGGAAGAACGTGATCGCGATTCCAAAACCACCACTGCTCCAAACCATCAAGACTTTCACCCAAGACTGCATTCAGACACTTGTTCAACGACCAAGGCAATGCAAGTATCGTACATTTAACTAAATGAAACAGAGGTTTAGTATAAGCTGTAGACAGCACTGATGGTTTCACTAAGGTGGTTAACTGACTCATTTAATAGCTTCTTTTTCTTGTCTCTCTAATGGCTTTTCACTGACCCTTCCCCCATGTATGAGTGATTTTATGTTTGTTTGTTTAGATTAGTTATGTGTTAGTCCTTAGTTAATAAAACTCTTGTTCACAAATTACATGAGTTTTGATTCTGATTCTGCCTTGTAAATTAATGTCCCTTTACGATTCCGATTCGAGCTACATGCTCTAATTCAGTGGTACTTCAAGAAAGTTATTTTCTGTGGCCAAGAAAATATCATTTCTTAGAGTTAATATGAAATTATACTGAATGTCCACTGGGCGAACAGATTAGTTGATGGAAAATTAATTCTGTTACAGCTACAACTACTGGCAGCTGATATAAATAATATAAGTAATTAATCATAATTAATTGTTTATATACATTTGAGCTAAATTGCAACAATTGTTTTAAAGCAAGGCGAGGTGTTTGAGAGGCCAAAGACTCAACAGCTGAAGGATCACAGCTGGAGAACTGCAGAAAATGCAGAAAATAGTTTAGTATCTGGGTCAGAAATCCAAATATATACATTACTGTAACATCAGTAGAACTGGATTTTGTGTTCAGAATAAACAAAAAAGTTTGGCCTAGAAAAGTACCCCATGTGTACAATTAAATATACTGCTGTAAAATGTTGTGGACCTATTTTTTGGAGATCCTGGAATTCTTGGGCCACATCTTAGAGTGTGTGTAAATCTACGCCAACACTCATATTTGTAAAAACTGCCTTTGACGTGCAAAAGTGCTTAGCATCAAGCATCACACTTTTTCTCGTCGTTGTACTACAAGTTTTTGGAAATGTAAGCTGCTTGCTTTTCTAAATTAATGGATTTGGACAATGACTGATGATCTTTTGTATGTTAATTACATAGGGCAGAGCTGAAACCATTTAGTTGCACACAAGTTCAAGATCATTTGTGAATCATAAAGGCTTTTCACACTTGAAATTAACTGTTAATCCTGGGTATTCATTAACAGACGTTTTATACTGTACATTCCTAAACCCCGGATTAACATTCTTATTTGCATATTTGCGATGTCACTGTCACTGATTGGATGAACAGCAGGCAACCTGTTTACACGGCTTTTCCGGCATCTTGCCAGTTATTAAAAAAAAAGTCAAATCATACCCAGGCTCAGCTAATTTGTGAGTCAGTTCCTTAAATACTTTGTTATTTCTGACCGCGCCGTCCAATTTGTCGAGCAGAATTTTCTGACCATAACTGTAAGAATAATAAGTCTCTTCATCACTCCAGTTCACACGCTTCCCGTTTTTTGACATTTCTTTGCTCTCACCAACTGCTGTTTACACAACATGCATTTCCTGTTACTGATGTTACATGAGCCTCACTGCTCAATTTCTGATTGGCTGTCTGTTGCCAAGCATCCAGCAAAAACAAGCAAACACCGCTCTGTTTTACACTGAACAAATTTGGCACTGCAATGCTAACACTGCTTTCAAACTGTGTAAAGTGTGTTCATCAGGAACCACGCTGAGGTAATCAATCAATCAATCAAAATTTATTTATGAAACACAATAAACACAACAGTAGTTGACCACTGTGCTGTACAAACCTTACTAAAAAAGAACATGGGAAAAAAAATAAAACAGTTTTGACCGCAATACACTAAAGAGGAGAAAAATCACTGATAGGTGATGAATCCTTATACTCTGAGGACAGTTATAAGCCCTGGAAAAAAAGGTAAATTTTTAACTTAAGAAAGAAAACTAATCGGAGAGAGTCTGGAAAATTATTCCATAATTTTGGCCCAGCAATTGAAAAGGCACGGTCACCCCTCAACTTCAATCTAGAACTAGGGACCATCAACCCTCTTTTCTCAGAAGATCTCAATGGTCTAACAGATGTATTTGGGTTTAAAAGATCACTAAGATATTCAGGAGCCATTCCACTCAGAGCTTTAAAAACAAACAATAAAATTTTAAACTCTATTCTGTAGCAGACAAAGAGTAAGGAGCAGGTAAAGAGTAAGGAGGAAGTACCCGAGGTGTGCAGTGGAGTAACCAGCACATGATCAGCAGAACTGTGGTGTGTGTGTAAATAAGGTCCAGTTGGTTACCTGATTTGTGAGTAGCCGAGGCAAGCAGAGTTTGGATGTATGGATCTGCAACTTCAGCAGGTCTCAACACAGAAGCAAACACATAAACAATATATTTTGTGAAACCATCTAAATTTTTATTATTGTACTAAATCACAGAAACATAGTACTCTGCTCTTCCTTGTTCTGTTAAGTATTTTGAAGGGGGAAATTAGTTCATCCAGTTGTTTTTAGACTGCTCTGGCTTCACATAGTCATTCACCACTGGCAGTTGTAGGCTTCCAATTTGTCATTGTTGCTGCGTGTTGAACAGCAGCAGTAGGTGCATTCATTGGGGCCTTCACTGTTGGCAGTTCTTCTTCCGTGCCTTTGAATGGTACTTGGATCATTTTCTTTTTTTGTTTGTCTGTTCTTCCAGTTGCAGCTGTTTTAACTTTCTCCGTAGCTCTGTAGTTTGTTCTTCCTGTGTTGTTCCACCACAACTCCTTCTGTGTATTGAAATTCAGACCAATCACATCTTCTTCATCATCTTCCCTTCTGCTATCGCCTCTGGCTTGCTTAGTTGGGGACAATTCATTTCCAGTGATATCGTCATCTTGATTGCACAGATACTAATTGTGACATCACTGAATTAATGATGAACTGACTTTAACTGAAAATTGAGTGTTTACTGTTGTCCTTTTCCATTTTTACACACTATTTAATACTGCAAAGCTGCTTTGACACAATCTATTGTTAAAAGCGCTATCTAAATAAAGGTGACGACTTCTAGCTTGGCATCACTGGTGGTATTCACATCTACTATGGCATTTTTGAACAGTGCTGTTATGACTTTGTCAGTTAAGGCTAGAAGGGATACAGCTCTAGCTACTGGGCATGCGCACATCAATCTAACATTATTTTTGTCACACTGTACAACAATAATACTTTTTGTATTATAGTATGGGATAAGTTTAGGGTTGGGGTAGGTGTAGATGCTAAAAAAAAAAAAAAACAATATAATAGGTAGAACAATTAATTTCATTGTTAGTTTCAGGTCGGAGCTTTAACCGACTTTGTCTGTGTTTCTTCTTCTCTTGGTTAATGGCGGATTGCAAACAACTTTTAGGTGCATACCGCCACCTACTGTACAAGAGTGTGTAACATCATGTCATATATATGTTCTTATATTCTACTTATTAACCCACTGTTTTTAGGAAATAAAAATAGTGCCTTTCTAGTGTTCCTTATCCCTTCACCGTCTCCTTCTGCTCCCAGAATCCCCATCAAATTCTACTCCCTTCCTGCCTCCTGGACCCTATTTTGGAGCACCCGTCCTTCCACCTTGTTTGATGCACAGGGTAATATAACATGCTCAGTATTTTCTTTAACCCCAAAGTTTTCACAATTTTCACAATTTCTTTTCCCCATTAAAAACAAGGTGCTGTTCAGACCTGTGTGATCCACTCTCAATCATGTTATTAAAATTTCTGGTAACACTTTCTATGAAGCCACTATTTATAATACATTATAATGGTATTTCTAAAGCATTATAATGAATGCATGATGCATTATAAAAAACCTTATAATATGTTATATCATCTCATGAATAATCATAACAACAATTATAATACATTATAATACTTGAGTATTTGAGGTTATAACTTTTAAGATTATGATTATTTATAACACACAATGGACAGCATGTAAAATCTACTTAATTTATAATGGACTATATCATATTACATTTATTTTTTTTTTTTACATTATATTACATTTTATTTTGATGATCCTCCTAGTCTACTGACAATAAGCAATTTTCCAACTATGTCAACTAACACTCCTTAGTGTGGTTCCCAACCACATTCCTGAAGGCCCCCCAACACTGCATGTTTTCCATGTCTCCTTAATCAAACAGACCTGATTCAGATAATTGGCTCATTAGTAGAGACTCCAAGACCTGATATGGGTGTGTCAGACAAAGGAGAGATGCAAAATGTGCAGTGTTGGGGGGCCTCCAGGAACGTGGTTGGGAATCACTGCCTTAGAGTATTAGTAGACTTAGGTTAAGGTTAGACTAGGTAGCAGTTTCACGTACTTGCAAAGTTATTTATAATCAGTTTGTCTTTTGGGGAACCATCAAAATACAGTGTTAGCACATATTTAGCATACTACTAATAATAATTACTGCTAGCTGACATGCAGTACCATCAAAATAATCAAACTGATAATACAAATGTGTCATATTACACATTCATCTGATCTGATATTGGATCTTTTGGCTCTTTGAGAAATATTATTATTATGATTATGATTATTATTATTATTATTACTTATAAGTGGTCTTTGTATGCTTTAAGTAAAGTGACATGCATAACATGGCAAGATATGAGACTTATAATACGTTATAACTATGAGGAGGTAATCATACTCTTAAAAGCTATAACCACAAATAAGTAAAAATTATAATACATTAAAACTGTTTTTATGAATACTCATGAGATGATAGAACATACTATAAGGTTTTTTAAAATGCATTATGCATTCATTATAATGCCTTAAGAATACCCTTATAATGTATTATAAATACGGGCTTCATAGAAAGTGTTACCAAATTTCTTCTCTCCTGTTCTTTCCTCTATAATTTGTAATGCTAACCAACTTTTGTACTTTATAATATCCCCTTCCTTTCTTGACTTACTCCCACCATCTCTGCCATAATTCAGTACCTTTCTCCTTAATTATTGCTTTTTCCTCACCTTAGTATTGGAACTGATATTTCTTTTTGCAGTGCCTCTTTTGCTAATTTGTCAGTACTTCCATTCCGATCAGATAACTGATCAGGTAATCTTTTGGAAATATTACGTTTAAATTCTGGGATATGTATTCCAATTCCCACACATTCCTGTTTGTTCTTAGAAAATTAGATTAAATTTTGAGGTAGTTATAATAACTTGTCCTTAGATAAAAACTAGTTTTAACTCCCATTTCCTCCATTCTCCATTCATTCTTCTTTTCCATGATGCTTACCTCTGGAAAAAACTATGGTGGAATATTACTGACTGGGGTGAGCATGGTGAAATCTAACATCTTCATTCCATATTCCCTTGCTCTCTTTTCCCCGTTCCATCCAAACCCCTGCCTCTGAAACTTGGAATACTCCCAACAATCGTGTTGTAACGGGACTCCAGGGAAGCGTGTAAGATCCAGATGCGAGCTTTATTAAACAGATCGTAGTCAAGACAGGCAGGGTCAATCTCCAAACAAACAATGAAAAGTAGACAAGACAAAAGCGAAATCCAAATAAACAGGCAGAGTCCAAATACCGGTGAGCAGTCCAAAAGTGACAAATAAACAAGGCAATGGAACAAGGCAAAAACTATGGCAATGAAACAGAACAAAACAATGGCAAAAACAAGGCAAAACTATGACAAGAAACAAAACCGTGGAAAATAACAAAAACAAGGCAATGAAATCAAAGAAAACGCTTAGTACAGTCCACACAGCAAAACAATACTTCGCGGAGTCTGTTTGGTTTAGGCCTCCTTATATGGCCACCAAACAGGAAGTAACCAATGAAGCAGCAGAGGGAGCGGTAACAGAGAGTCAATGGGTGAGGGCTCCCTCTGCTGGTGTGGCATTACAGAATTCCCCAGGAGGCTGACTCCGGCCAAAACAACAACAGACCGGAAGGGTGGGGGAACAGAGAGGAGGCAAACAGGGGTGGGACAGGGGCCAGGTCCAGAGAGGAGGGGGGCCTGGATCATGGAGCAGGGAGGGACAGACAGTGAAGCACTGGAGACCTGGACCGTGGGGCTGTAGACAGTGGAACCTTGGAGGACCTGGACCGTGGAGCTGTGGCAGACAGTGGAACCCTGGAGGACCTGGGCCGTGGGAGCAATGGCAGACAGTGGAACACTAGAGGGCCTGGGCCGTGGAACAGTAGCAGACAGTGGAAACTTGGAGGACCTGGGCCGTGGAGCAATGGCAGACAGTGTAACACTAGAGGGCCTGGGCCGTGGAGCAGTAGCAGACAGTGGAACCTTGGAGGACCTGGGCCGTGGAGAAATGGCAGACAGTGTAACATTGGAGCAGAAGTCCACCATGTTTGATTCGGAGGAGCCTGGAGCCATGGTGGAGCAGGGAGAGCCGGCAGCCATGGTGGGGCAGGCAGAGCAGGCAGATCAGGCAGAGCAGGGAGCCATGGTGAGGCAGGCAGAGCAGGCATAACAGGGAGCCATAGCGGGACAGACAGAGCAAGCAGAGCAGACAGGAGCAGAGATATCCACAGTGGAACTAGTGACATCCATAGCAGAGCGGAGTGTTCATAGACGATTTCCTTGGCCGTGACATGACAGGCAGAGAGTTCATGATAGGCCTTCTTGACCGTGACATGGCGGGCAGTGAGTTCATGATAGGCCTCTTTGGCCGTGACATGATGGGCAGAGAGTTCTTGATAGGCCTTCTTGGCTGTGACATGATGGGCAGAGAGTTCGTAGGAGGACGCCGCCCCCTTAAGGGGTTCTGCAGCCAAAGCCGCCACCTCCGGGGGCATTGGCGCAGATTCATAGTCAGACATGGCAGAGAGTTCAAGGGTGGACGCCGCCTCCGTGGGAGGTTCTACAGCTTTCGCTGACACCCCTGGAGGCACTGGCGCAAATTCGTGGTCAGACGTGGCAGTGAGTTCATTAATGGACGCCACCTCCTTAGGAGGTTCTACAGTGCATGCTGACACCTCAGGAAGTATTGGCGCAAACTCTTTGGCAAGAAAGGCCTCTGGCACAGACCCATGGACAGACGAGGCCTCAGGAGCAGACTCGTGCTCAGACAAGGCCTCTGAAGCAGACTCGTGGTCAGACCTGGCCTTTGGAGTAGACTTGTGGTCAGACGAGGCTTCTGGAGCGCAGTGTGTGGCCCACACGCTTAAAATGGCAACAGCCATTACAGGCAGCACAGTAGATAGTGGGATGCCTGCCGGCCTTGAGGGTGTGGACGCTGTGGACTTGTGGCTTGGGAGCGTGGGCTCTGCGTGGCTTGGGATGTCAGCTGACACGTGACGAGGCTCTGGGGGGTCAGCTGATATGTGACGAGGCTCTGGGGGGGTCAGCTGAGACGTGACGAGGTTCTATGAGGTCAGCTGAGACGCGACGAGGCTCTAGACAATTAATGTTTTTAATGTCCACTTTTAGCCTGAATTTTTCATCAGATGTAATGTTTTATAATTCTGTGCTAGACTCTTGGTCCATTTTTAAATCAGGTAGAGATGAGAGTAATCATTTTGGCCTGGAAGAACCACTATTCTATAACTCTCTACTAGATTACAATACTGATTCTTCTAATGCACTTGTGAAATCCTTTATGGAAAAAGGAATGACTAAACTTTCAGATTTAATTGACACTTCTTCTAAAGTATAGAGGTCAGTGGTAGATATCTGCAGTCAGGCTGGTTTTAAGTCAGTTAGAACTATAGAACGGTTCATTGGTGGGCTGACAGCAGCTCTTCCCTCCACACTTCTCCTGTTTATTAATTGTTTTCGGTCCGGGGGTCCATCCAGGGTTTCTTTTCCCAAGTTATTTGTGTCTCCCAATGTTTGTTTTTATAACGATCAGGAAGGAAAGTTGCTGTCCTTTAATAGGCTGCAGGAGCTCAATTTTCAGGTGGCCGGAAAGAGAGACCTCTACCATATATGTGTTAAAACAGTTTATTTTGACCAAATTAAAGATAGAAGTGACACAAAGTGGAGGGAATTTTTAACAATCCCTGCTGAGCTCTCTCCTTCTTGGAGGACTTTGTATAAGGGCCCTCTTCCTAAACGTTCTGGGGATCTACAGTGGAGGCTGTTACATTGTACTCTGCCCACTAATTCTCATGTTTCCAAATTTAATTTGAATGTTTCTCCATCCTGTTATTTCTGTTCTTTATCTGAATCTGTTTTTCATGTTTTTACTGAGTGTTTTAGATTAGCTCCAGTGTTTATATTGCTCGAAAGATTAATTGGAGGTTTGGGTTTTGTTTTTAGCAGGACACTGTTTGTTTTTGGATGTAAATATTCAAGAGCAAACAGTCGACAGTGTACCTTAGCCAATTTTATTATGGGGCAAGCCAAACTAGCCATTTGGAAGTCTCGCAGATTGGCTGCTGAAGGGCAAAATATAAATGTTCTCCGATATTTTACTGCTTTGATGGAGTTCAGGATAAGAATGGAATATAGATTCTCTCAAATGACTGATAACTTGCATGATTTTGAGTTCAAATGGTGTATAAATGATGTTTTGCTATCATTTTGTGAGGATGGGGAATTAATATTTAACTGGTGAGGTGAAGTGAGAGATTTCTTGATAACTTTGTAATGTGAGGAGCTGGATGCGTAATGTAATGGCTTTTTTCAAATGTTTAATAAAGTGTGTTTAAAAGTCAAAGTCTCTCTCTCTCTCTCTCTCTCTCTCTCTCTCTCTCTCTCTCTGTCTCTCTCTGTCACACACACACAGCCACTCAACTACCTCAGTCACACTTACACACACACATACACAGACTTAAGCCCTACCCCCGACACAGAGTTAGAGTGAGAGAGTTAGAGTGAGAGCAGATGTTTAATAGTTTTTTAATTTTCTATTTTTTGTTGATTCTTTTATATCGATGGAACTAAGCATTTATTTCTCAGAATGACTACTTCTATGTATGAAAATTTTTTTAAAGTGTTTGAATGCTGCATTTTAATATTACGGTTATGTTTTTTCTGCTAATTTCAAAAAATCACTATAAATCAACCGTTCAAGATATCCCAAATCCGCTCACAATTTAACATCTTTAGTATGTTGGGATCATGTTTACAAAGTTTGGTGTGAACTACTTATTCCTGCTTGGAGGAGTATGAATTTGTTTATAGCCTGATTTTTCCAAAAATCCACATTCAAATCAAAATAGCAGACTTCCTGTTGGTCGCAGCTAATGGATGTAAATTAGAAAGTTGTCCGGCTTGATGAGACCGATGTACATACCAAGTTTGGTGTCTATAGCTAAAACTAACCCCCCCACTTTTGACAAAAGGTGGCGCTATAGAGCGCCTCCTCCACGCCCATTTATGAGCCTTTGCCAGTGTCTAACTATCATTAATACTGATGTGTGTGTTGAGTTTCATGAAAATCTAAGCTTATTAAGTGGCCCAAAAACACAGGAAACAAATGTTAAAGTTTGACACGTTGCCACGGCAACAGTATTTAATGTATCAAAGACCCCTTTACAGATTGTCATCGGCCGTGTTTTGACATTGTTCTGATGAAGTTTGAAGCAAATTGAGTAAAATTCAGAGGCTGATTTAAAAGCATTTTGAAAATGACACACTTCCTGCTGCCAGTTGGTGGTGCTATAACTTTGACTTATAATAGTCACATCTATGTGATCGGCATCCTACAACTAACAAACTCCTGAAGTTTCATCAGAATCAGACAATGTGTGCAATAGTTATTAGCCATTTCCTGTTTCTCATTTCTCACCATAATTTCGTCGCCTCGCCACGGCCGAACCGTTCGAGATATCAAAAATCCCTCCACAATTTAGCATCCCCAATGTCTTGAGGTCATGCTGACCGAGTTTGGTGGCCGTCGGAATAAAGGCCTCAGAGGAGTATATCAAATTCCAGAGCATGCGCTTTTTAAACAGCCCTGAATAGCTCACTTCCTGTTGGGATTAGCTCATCACATAGAGTGCGTGATTTGTTCGGCTCAGTGAGATCTACATGTCTCCCGAGTTTCATATGTATACGTGCAAGTATGTGCGGGATATACATCAAGTTTTGGGAAGGTGTTTCAGGGGGCGCTATAGAGCCCCTGTGCCACGCCCGGGTCCCAGTCTCTGCGGCGTCCTGATGGCCGCAGATTCCAACGTGTGTGCCGATTTTCAAGAGTTTTTGAGCACGTTAAGGCCCCCAAAAACCCCTGAATAGTCGAAAAAAAATAAATAAATAAATAAAAAATAATAATCCTTAGGGGATCAATAGGGCCTTCGCCCTTTTAGGGCTCGGGCCCTAATAATAATAATAATAAATATAGCTGCAAGCAGCGATGGACGGGCACTCGCCGCCAGCACATCCGCAACCCTGGTGCCATCAGAAAAATGGTGCCTAGTGGGCACATGCATTGACAGTAACCCTGTACCAGTTTGGATTGAAGGGTCACAGCAATGAAAGGGTTAAAAGCAAAGTGCTTGTAAGTCATTCTGGTACACTGAGAATGAGCTAAAATTATTCCTTATCCTATGAGGTCATCTAGCGTTCATCCTTGGTATTACAGTCTTCATCTGCTAAGTTTACAAGTGTGATATTTTAAATGTTTCTGCGGTCTCTGAAAACATGATAAACATATTTCCTAAGAATGACTTGTTTTTCCATATGTAAAAAGTTGTGAAGAGTTAAGATAATGCATTTTAAATGCACTCTCTCTCTCTCTCTCTCTCTCTCTCTGTCACACACACACAGCCACTCAACTACCCCCAGTCACACTTACACACACACATACACAGATTTAAGCCCATCCCCCGACACAGAGTTAGAGTGAGAGAGTTAGAGTGAGATCAGATGTTGAATAGTTTATTAATTTTCTATTTTTTGTAAACTATTTTATATCGATGGAAGTAAGCATTTATTTTTCAGAATGACTAGTTCTATGTATGTAAAAATTTTTGAAGTGTTTGGATGCTGCATTTTAAAATTACGGTCATGTTGTTTTACTGCTATTTTAATAAATCACCATAAATCAACCGTTCAAGATATCCCAAATCTGCTCACAATTTAACATCTTCAGTATGTTGGCATCATGTTGACAAAGTTTGGTGTAAATTCACTGTTTTTTGGAGGAGTAGTATTCATTCATTCACAGCTATATTTTTCCAAAAATCCACATTCAAATCAAAATAGCAGACTTCCTGTTGGTCGCAGCTAATGGATGTAAATTAGAAAGTTGTCCGGCTTGATGAGAACAATATACATACCAAGTTTGGTGTCTGTAGCTCAAACTAACCCCCCCACTTTTGACAAAAGGTGGCGCTATAGAGCGCCTCCTCCACACCCATTGATGAGCTTTTGCCAGTGTTGAACTATCATTAATACTGATGTGTGTGTTGAGTTTCATGAAAATCTAAGCTTATTAAGTGCCCCAAAAACACAGGAAACAAATGTTAAAGTTTGACACGTTGCCATGGCAACAGCATTTAATGTATCAACGACCCCTTTACAGATTCTGATCAGCCGTGTTTTGACCTTATCCTGATGAAGTTTGAAGCAAATCGGGTAAAAATAACCATGTGATATCAAAGCATTTTTAAAAGAGACACACTTCCTGTTGCCAGTTGGTGGCGCTATAACTTTGACTCCTAATAGTCACATCTATCTGACTGGCATCATACAACCAACAAACCGCTGAAGTTTCATCAGAATCAGACAATGTGTGCAATAGTTATTAGCCATTTTCTGTTTCTCATTTCTCGCCATAATTTCAACGCCTCGCCACGGCCAAACCGTTCGAGATATCAAAAATCCCCTCACAATTTTTCATCCCCAATGTCTTGAGATCAGGTTGACCTAGTTTGGTGGCAATTGGGTAAAAAACCTAGGACTAGTATATCAAATTCCAGAGCATGCGTTTTTGACAAAACCCAGAATAACCAACTTCCTGTTGGGATTAGCTAATGACATAGAGTACAAAAGTTGTTCAACTTCATGAGTTCTATATATGTACCGAGTTTCATATGTGTACGTGCAAGTATGTGTGCTACATGACCCTCCAAATTCCAGGGGGTGCTGTAGAGTCCCCTTGCCACGTCCATGTACCAGTCTCTGCCCGGCCCTAATGGCCGCAGATTCCAAGGTGTATGCCAATTTTCAAGAGTTTTTGAGCATGTTAAGGGCCCCAAAACCCCCCAAAACCTTGAAAAAAAAGAATAATAATAAAGAAGAATAATCCTTCGAAAAACAATAGGGCTCTTGCCCTTTCAGGGCTCGTGCCCTAATAATAATAATCCTTAGGGGATCAATAGGGCCTTCGCCCTTTTAGGGCTCGGGCCCTAATAAGAAGAGGAAGAATAATAATAACAAAAAATCCTAAGGAAAACAATAGGGCCTTCGCCCTTTTAGGGCTCGGGCCCTAATAATAAACAGAGCAATTCCAATAGGGTCCTCGCACTGCAGTGCTCGGGCCCTAATAACAGAGGAAGTATGTCAATTCTATAGCAAATTATATAAGAAAAAATTTCAGAGTGACGAATGTGATGCCTTCATTCACACAATTAAAGTTAGAGCAAATTCTTTTTGGTAATGAAAACCTTCCGAAGGAACTTTTTAGAATGTGCAATATCATAACAATTATGGGTAAATACCATATTCATAAATGTAAATGGCAAGACAAAAATCCTTCACTAATGGTGTTTAAAATTGAACTGAGGGAATACTTTGCTTCTTTGAAACTTCTGAAAGACTCCAGTGACAACATTTACTCTCTATGTGAAGATGTCTCAAAATATTTGTTATTGTAACTTGTTAAGCTTCCATGTAACTTTATTTGAAGAATATATGACGATTGAGGACAATATATTTATGTGAACAACTTTGACTTGCCTTATGGACTGAAGTGCCTTTGCTTACTTTATTTATTTTACATGTTTTTTTGGTTTTTTTTAGTAAAATTTGTTCCATTCAAGTGTGTTTAACTATGTTCTGCACAGAAGTCTCCTAACGAGAGAGTTTGTAACCTGTGTTTTGTAAATAAGTGTGTTTTAATTTAAAAAAAAAAAAAAAGAGAATCAAAATACGTCATTCTGATGTACAAAAATAGCCAATCAGATAGTTGCTTACAGTGACGCAAGGAGGCAGGAAGTTGAATCGCCTAGAGATAGAGGTTTATGCAACCATGTGGCCAGTGATCTGGACTGCCATGCGCACTTATGCGCCCTATGTGACCTTCCCAGTGGCCTTTGTGGTGGGAGCTGTTGGATACCACCTTGAGTGGTTTATCCAGGGTACTCCTAATGCCCCGGGAGAAGAGAGGGGCATTGCAGAGCCACGGGAGGATAGGAAATTAGAAGAACTGACCGGTCAGGACAGCACACAGGTTCTCAGATTGAAGGACAAACTGGAATTCACACCGAGGGCAGTGCTGGAAAGAAACCGACCGGAGAAGAGCTAAGTTTTATTAAATGTCATGAAGTCCTGCAAGATTATCATATCATGATGTGCAACTTTTCAAACTTTGGGCTCATTTGTCACACTCAACGGCTCCAGGGATGGGAACTTTCTGTGAAAACTTTTGTGGGATTTCATGTCCATTCTTATGTCACTTCATTCAGCCACCCTAATTACATGGAGTCTTGCTGTAATATTTTCCAGGCCTGCTGATGGAGCTTGACTGCTGAGAGAATTTTTTACAGCTTTCATTCTTTGAGACTTCTTAATATTCATCTTCTGCCCTTAGGCATGCAGACACATGACTATATTGCACAAGTCCTAAATTGGAAAGCTTTAATAAGTTTTCCATTCGTGCTCCCTGTCATATGCTTATGAGACTAAAGCTCAAAGAAAGACCACCTTTGTTAAGTTTTGGTTCTGCGTGAATAAAAGTGCATCTTTGCCAGGCAACACTTGAGTGGGACTAGAAAATCTTTGAGGTATTTGAACTTGGAGTGGCTGATTCAGAACACTCAGAAATTCATACAGGCTCTGTCATTGCGGGCCTTTGCTAATTAGTAATAATGAACACAGTGAATTGTGAGGAATGAAAGCCAAGTTTTGCCTCTGTATTCTTTTCGGTTCATGTAAGAACTCTGCACACTATTTGAATATGTGGACCGGAAAGTTTAGCTGGTATTTCGAACCAATTATCTGTGGTTTTGAGTCCATTTACATGTACAGTGCAGTGAACTCATACTGTTGCAGATATCATGTAGTGCGTTCCTAAGTATTGTTATGGCCAAAATGTCAGTGATATTTGCACAGCTAACTTTTGTGCTTAAGTGTGTGGGAGGCTGCCTTGTGTTCATATAATAAATGTAAAGACACAGTTTAATTTTGAAAAAAAGTTTTGAGTCTTCCGGTTTTCTCGAGTCGTTCGTTCTTATGGGGCTGTCACGTGATGAACGAACGACTGAACCCGACTCGAGGAGATGAACTAATCAATTCTCTTTCCGGCTCACACTGCATAGGTTAAAGCTTATGGGGCTGTCACGTGATGAACGAACGACTCAAACCGAAGACTTAAACCCAGGACTCAAGAGATGAACTAATCAATTCTTCGCTCACACTGCATAGGGTTAGCTTATGGGGCTGTCACGCATGATGAGCAACAAACCGAAGACTCAAAACCGAGGACTCAAGAGATGAACTAATCAATTCTTTTTCCGGCTCACACTTTGTTGGTTAAGCTTATTGGGCTGTCACATGATGAACGAACGACTCAAACCCGAAAACTTGTCAGATAAGAGGTGAGGTGAGCGAATCATAGACTAAAGACCCAGGTAAACAATGAATTAATCTTTTCTATTTCTTATAGCATTATAGTTTTGTTTCATTTGAAGTGTGATCAACGTTTGTGTAAGCAGTAGATGTGTTATGGAGGTAACAGGTAACATTTTAATTATATTTTGTTAAAATGAACGAAATGACTCGAAAAAAGATTCGTTCATTTTGCTGAACGAGACTCAAAGGTCCGAGTCGGTAAAATGATCCGAACTTCCCATCACTAATTGGTCGTTGTTTGGTCCGTCGGATTTAGTCCTAATGGACCTTTATCTCACTTACTATATCCGGTAAGCGAAGCAGTGTATCCCCACTTCCGGTCCCATCGCAACGCTATGAAAACTAATGGGAGAATCCTGTCTTTCCTTTCTTTCGCCGGTGTTACTGCAGTGTGTGTGGCTGCTTTCGTCCTAAAGGACGACACACTGCCTCAGTTTTCACGATTTCCTGACACAACACGGATGAGATGCGTGGGATGAATTAAGGTCCTTGTAAATTATTACGCGGGAGCACGTTCGCGTGGAGTAACTGAGGATGTTCGAAACTGAGGATGTTTACGCCTACATCTCATATCACCTGCTGAAATGCTTCTATTAATGTGCATTCTGAATAATAAATTAATTTAACCTGCTGCAGTCAATGGGTCTTCTCATTAACAACGTTTTTCTCATTATATTTTATACTGGTTTACATTAAAATACATTTTAAATAAACACCCTTACTAAATTAACCATGGATTTACTATAGTAAATGTAGTAACCATGTTATATTTTATTTTTTCCGCTGACTGATTTCCAATTTTATTGCCATAGTTTTACTACACATACCGTGGTTCATTTTCGTAAGAGCGGTATTAAAATAGATGAATGAATGTGCGGGTGTTGTCTTAAACAAAATAACAATGTTGAACATTTTAGCTAATTAATCTAGACAGTATAACGCGTTGACAGCGTGATTTGAGTATTACTTAAGAATTTTGGCATAAACGTGAATTACATACAGTGAAATGACTGTGAATGAAAAATGACAGAATAAAAACTAAAATTTAATACAAATGAATAAATATGTTGATTCTGATCTTATTCATCAGGTCTCACACACACTGCACGCACTGACGCAGTGTGGTGAAATCACGAATGTTCACAAGCCATGGGTTTCTCAGATCGGTACGTTGGATTAAAACTACAAGTTCCGTTGCGTTTGAAAAATTCTGTGCACAGTAATCATCAGAATATTTCTTCGCCTGTCTCTGAAAATGTCCGGATTTTGAAATCATCCTGCAGATGCTCATTTTAACAGGCTTTTATTCAACTAGTGATTACAGCATATTGAAAAATACACATAACCGGAAGAATCGATACACTGCTTCGACAAGCGCTTCCGGTGTTCAATTCCAGTGTGATAAAGGTCCATTTAGCCCAAAAATCGACGTTGAAAATTGGTCTTTGTTTGGTCCGTCTAATTTTGGTCCAAAGTTGCCCAAAAATCGACGTTGAAAATTGGTCGTTGATTGGTCCTTCGAAATTAGTAGTGATTCACATCCGGGACATTTCCTCGTGTGCGCGCCTCACCCATTTGAAATATTTTTTACAGACGCCATTTTTTTTTCCTCGCGATGCGGAGCATATGAGGACGGGAAACAACTAAATAAAGTGTTTAATCTTACGCACAAAATGTGTTTTGTAATATCATATCGTTTTATAACGATATTAACGTGCTGTATGCCGCTAAACTTTTCTCAAAGACATTTTTTCCACTCGCCATGCGGAACAGACGAGAGCGCTGTGCAATGTTACCCCTTTTTCTCAGAGAGATAACGATATTTCTTTTCACTCGACATGCGGAGCTGACAGGACAGTTGGTTTTATCAAGGAAAACACAGAAAGTAAGTGTTTTACCTCATTTACATTATGTATAATAATTATGACCACCGTATTTCTGTGTTGTGCTCTCCTGAACTTTTTCTCAGAGAGATATTTTCTTTCAATCACAATGCGGAGCAGACGGGAAAGTTGGTTTTATTAAGGAAAAGTGTTTTACTTCGTTTACATTATGTGTAATATTACTGTATGATGATATTAATATGCTGTGTGCACCTAAACATTTCTCATAGATCTGAATTGCTGTGCAGTGCTGAGGTGGAGGTCGCTTTTAACAGGGAAACACTAGAAGTAAATGTTTTATGTCATTTAAAATATGTATTTTATAACGTCATATGGATTTATAGTGATGTTTATGTGCTGTTCTCTCCTTAACTTTTTCTCAGAGAGATATTTTCTTTCAATCACAACGTGGAGCAGACGAGAAAGTTGGTTTTATAAAGGAAAATGGCAAAAGTAAGTGTTTTACTTCGTTTACATTATGTGTAATATTACTGTATGATGATATCAATATGCTGTGTGCACCTAAACATTTCTCATAGATCTGAATTGCTATGCAGTGCTGACCTGAAGGTCGCTTTTCACAGGGAAACACTAGAAGTAAGTGTTTTACTTCATTTACATTATGTATTTTATAAGATAATATTACTTTATGATGACATGTATACATTCTGCGTGACATCTGCTTGCTTTAATGGGCGCGCACACTGAACATTCAGGTCTGGAGCGGAAGGATTTACCATGGAAATGGGGCGGAAACTCAACTGTTGAGCGGCAAAAAACATCTTCCACTACTGTTTTCACAAATTTCAGGTAAGTTTAGTCTCTAATATTACACAAATAGTACATGCATGTGTTCCTGACACTTTCTTTCATGTAAATGATACACTTCTGTTGAATATTTACTTTATAGTAATGGTTTATTGTCTTCAGAAAAAGTCAGTTAGCATCTGAACTGTAATGCTGACTATAAGAGGTAAGTTAGGTTAACTATTGACTTGAGCTCTTGTTTATGAAAGTTTGGGCTTTTAATGTCATCTTAATTAACATTACTTGCTGTTTTGCTTTTTTTTTTATAAAGGTTTTGCAGGCAATTTGTCATTGGATGAAAGGAAGTAAGCTAATTTATTTAACCTAGAAGTATGCAATATACGGTTAATCAGATACAAAATTAACATGGAGCGTGAAAATGAGCTGAAAGTACTTTAAGCATGTTTTGAGCTTTCATGGTAAACAAATATTGGTTTCACTTGTCCTGTGACTTCAGCAGTTTCAGAAAAAAACTTATATGACACAGGAAAAGTTCCTGATTTTAAAATTTCTGAAGAGAGCTGCTGACAGAGATATAAAAAACACAGGTGATCTGAGAAAGCTTATTAAATTACTTTATATGTATCTTTCATAATATATTTAGCCTATATCACCACGCAACTGTAATTTTCTTTTGCAAAATTATATTTATCTATATACTTTTATGTTTGTTTGCTTGTTAGATATTTTAAAAGGACTTTAACATACAAACATAAGTAACACTGTATATGAGTATTAAATAAGTAAAAGTAAAAATGTAAATTGTTATTAAACTGTATTGTTTTGTATATTCTATATATTATTTATTTTTCTTTTCTGCATTTCACCTTTGCTGTAGTTTACTTCTAATAAACCTGACATTGTATAATAAATATTGTTGACAGATTGTTTACGTTCCAGATTGTTTATGTTCCTAGAATGTTCCATTCTAATGGCCGTGCACCAGAGTTGGAGTGTATCTCCTGTCAAAGAACATCTCTAGACATTATGAACCATATGACCAGTAAGTAATAACTTAAACATACACTACCATTCAAAAGTTTAAGGGTCAGATTTGTCATGTATTTGAAATAAGTCTTTTATGGCAACAACTGCTGCATTTATTTGAATAAAATACAGTAAAACTGTAATATTGTGAAATTACCATTTTTAAATAACTATTTTCTATTTCAATATGTTTTAAAAAGTGATCTAACCTGATTTTGCAGCATCATGATGCTTACACCGTGTCTACACTGGATGCGAGTGGCACGACATGACAAAATACAGTAGAACCCATTATAATCATTGATGCTGTCTATACTGGATGCGGCGAGGGGTGACACGACAAATCCCATACAGTAAACTGCTACAGCATTCTATTTATGACAAATTACATTTTACAATGTATTCGCATAGAAAACAGTTATTTTAAGTTGTTATAGTAAACATTACTGTTTTTATTTATGATCAAATAAATGCAGTTTTCTTGGTGAACATAAGAGACTTATCTCAAAAACATAAACAAAACTGACCACAAATGTTAATAACACAAGGGATACAAATATTAGTCCATTTATTCTAATAAAGTGCAAGAAGCTCTTAAAAATATTAACGTAAACAGATTTTTTTTTTTTTTAACCGTTGGTGATTTCTATTGTATATCAAGAATGCAAAGCACAGTGACGTAGATTGTCTGTCTGTGCTGGATGCAAACCAGAGCGACCATTGAAAATCATTTGAACTTTGTGTCAGTACATGGTAAATAGAACGCGGCATCAGTTTGCTGTCGGGGATTTGTAGTGTTGCGCTGTGCCTCATCCAGTGTAGACAGCATCACTGATTATAATAGGTTCTATTGTATTGTGTCGTATGTTGTATGCATTTTGCTCACGGTGTTAAAATTGGTATGATGCCATTCATAACTAATAGAACTTTTCTATTTCAGAGACTGAAAATCATCAATAAAACACAAGGTAATGATAACTTATTTTAAGAATATAGTAAGACTAACAAGAATAAATAAAAATGCATCTGTGACTTCATATTGCTTCTTATTTTTCAGTGGATTGATAACTCCAACACCAATTAATCAGACCTGAGCAGCTGATCAAGGATCACCAGAAACTCTGCAGAACTTCAGTACCCAGACCTCAATAAGTCCTCAAAAACCAGGACTGGAAACCAGAGTTGTAAGTCATCAATCTAGCAGTCATCCTGCCTCTCTGAATTGTCATGTTGAGATCTCCTGAAATATGTTCTAAACATTGTCTCTCGAGGTCCACTTACATGCGTTTTGCTCCAACCTAGCCCAGTGCGTCTGAACAAACTAATCAAGGTCTTCAATTTATCTATAAATTTACCTAAACTATGGGTGTGTATCTCTCAGGTCTCTTGATCATTAGTCAGTGGTTAAAGGAGAACTACACTTCCAGAACAACAATTTACAGATAATGTACTCACCCTCTTGTCATCCAAGATGTTCATGTCTTTCTTTCTTCAGTTGTAAAGAAATTGTTTTTTGAGGAAAACATTTCAGCAGTTTTCTCCATATAATGGACTGATATGGTGCCCCGATTTTGAACTTCCAAAATGCAGTTTAAATGCGGCTTCAAACGATCCCAAATGCAGTTGTATACGATCCCAGCCAAAGAAGAAGGGTCTTATCTAGCGTAACGATTGGTTATTTTAATAAAAATAATACAATTTAAATACTTTTCAATGTCAAATGCTCGTCTTATCTTGCTCATCCAGACCTCTGTTTTGTTCCGGTTCATAACAGTTAGTGTATGTTGAAAAACTCCTATCTCATGTTCTCCCTCAACTTCCAAATCATCTTATATCGCTGTTTTACCTTTTTTGTTAAGGGTGTTTGATCTTCTTTGCATGTTCACTTTGCAAACACTGTGTCGGTGCTTCTGCAGCGATGTAGGATGATTTCAGTTTTTCAACATACCCTAACTGTCTTGAGTCAGAATTCAGGGAGAGAAAGGCAAGATGAGCGTTTGAGATTAAAAAGTATTTTAAATTGTATTCTTTTAATGAAAATAACTGATTGGTTCGCTAGATAAGACCCTTCTTCCTCGGCTGGAATCATTTACAATCGTTTGAAGCCGCATTTAAACTGCATTATGGAATTTAAAAATCGGGGCACAATATCAGTCCATTATATGGAGAAAAACGCAGAAATGTTTTCCTCAAAAACATAACGACTGAAGAAAGAACGACATTAACATCTTGGATGACAAGGGGGTGAGTACATTATCTGTGAATCTTTGTTTTGGAGTGGACTTCTCCTTTAAGGGATGCCTTAATCACAAAATTTTTACTGTGCACTGAAATGTGTGCTCCCTAAATAGCTGTGAAAACCAGGAAGCGTCGATGCTCACTACGTTACCTTATAGGAAGTTCTGAACCTCAAAACTTAAGAGATAATTCACTACAAAATGACATGTGGTCGATTTTAAAACAAACCAATATCATATTTCAGCATAAACATACATCTCTAGACAGGTAATGTCTAATCTAGCAAACATTTACAATTTATTTATGGCTGAAATCTTGCACATTCATGTAACAAAGTATTTATCATAATGCACTGTAAATAGCATTAAAAGAGCTGTGTGTAAATATCAGTAGTGATGCTGTACAGTGAGGATGGAAATAGTCACCAGTGTGTAGTGAGCCTCTGTCCTTATCAATGTCTGAATTTGTAAACACAATTTATCTATTCACAAGCTAGCAAATTATTAAGGTGATTGAGACGCACCCTCTGTATGGCAGTGGACTTTGAGGGCCAGAGTTGAGAAAAACCCCTGACACACTAATTAGTTAATAATCACTCATGAAGAATGATTACACTTTCATTTAAACAGAAATATGCAATATTTGACTCATATTCAGTGATGTTATTATTTTCTATTCCCTTTTGTGTCAATCACAGCTAAATAAAACCAAAGACCATTCAGCCACAGGTCACTGCATCTTTTATTTTTTTATTTTTTTATTTTTTTTAAATATCAAACACATTCTTAGTATTTACATATGTTTCGGCTTTTATAACCATTATAGGGATCACTGTTTCAGTACAGTTCTTATGTACTATCCATTTAACATTTCAGCAGCTGAATTCTTTTAGTACTTGCATAGTAATTTTAATTGTACCACATTTGTGATGCATATATAGGAAGTGACATAAAACTGTTGAAAATTCTAGAAAATTGTTCTCATGCTGTAAGTCAGTTCCCACTCTTTTGTTGATTTGTTTGTTTGTTTTTAACATTTACATTTTGGTTCTTGTTTTCTTTCTCATTTTTAGATGCTGGAGAAAAAGCAGCCAGGCTGAAGCATTTGAAGTGGAAACTTTTGTTTGGCTCAAAAATCCAGGATTGGGATGGTGGAAATAGCAGAAGAAGCAGAAGATCAGAGATCAGGCAGAGATCTACTGATGCCCCTGAGGCAACTGATTAACTAATGTGTTAGTTAAACCAAAAATTTTCAGCACTCACCTTCATGTCTTTCCAAACCTGTAAAACTTTTGGTCATCTTTAAAACATAAATGTAGATCTTTTTAATGAAATCTGAGAAATTTCTGTCCCTCTATTTCACAGTTTATGCAACTACCACTTTCGAGCCTCAGAAAGGTAGTAAAGACAGCATTATAGTAAGCCATGTGACTCCAGTTGTTTAACCTTAATTTTATGAAGTGGTGTGAATGGTTTATATGCACAAAAAACATTGCATTTTATTCACACACAAACTAAAATCTTATGGTGCTGTTGTGAAAATGTGTTGGAGATACCTAATGTATGAATAAAGATGTAATTTTGTTGTTGTTGCTGTTTTTGCATACATAAGGCATCTGTTAAAAATATCTTTATTTGCATTCTGCACAAAAGTTTCTTATGGGTTTGGAGTGACATGAGAGTCAGTAATTAATGGCAAAATTAGCATTTTTTGGGTGAAATTGTTCTAATGTGGTTAGAATTGGTCATTGTCCTGTGTTATAAACATTTTCAGTATTTCAAAGATTATTGTTTTGAAAAATCAGTTTCAAATAAATACTGCTGCTTTGAAAGTTCTATTTGAAGAATACTGAAAATATGTTTTCCACAGAAAATATTGGGCAGCACAACTGTTTTCCACATTGATAATAATCTGAAATGTTTCTTTAGCAGCAAATCATATTAAAAATGTTTTCTGAAGGGTCATGTGACACTGAATACTGGAGTAATTAGGATGAAAATGTGGTTCACATGAATAAATTACCTTTCACAATGTATTCATATAGAAAACATATAGTTATATTTTATAATTTTACTGTTTTTACGGTATGTTTAATCAAATGCAGGCTTAATTTGTGAGCAGGAAAGTTTTTTACTTGAAAGATGTATTTAATGTGTCAATAAATGTTTTAGTACTCTTTTGTGAATTGTCTTATTTTGAATATGAGATAAATATAATCATGAATTTACGGTTGAAATTCGGCCTGAAAAAGACGTCTTTTTAACTTTCACTTTACAACCATATTTAGACGTAATTTGGACGTCTTTTTATAGACGTCTTTTCGACAACCTGAAAAACACGTCTTTTCGTCTTTCACTTTTCGACCAAATTTTCACATTGTTTAGACGTCTGGCATTGAGTTTTTGCTGGGTCGGTGACTCTTTCCTTATGGCCCTCAGGCGTTTTATAGCTAGACGTGGAAAACCTTTTGAGGTTTTATGTGACCAGGGCACCAATTTTAAAGGAGGGGAAAAGGAACTGCATCAGGCATATGCTGAACTAGCTCCAGAGCTTCAGGAACAGCTTGCCGGCAGATTATCTTTCGTTTCAACCCACCACATGCCCCACATTATGGTGGGTGTTGGGAAAGGGAAATTCGTTCCCTGATACAAGCTCTACAGGTGACTCTAGGAACTCACCCGATTCCAGAGGAAACTCTTCATACTGTGTTTATCGAGATTGAAGGAATCCTAAATTCTAAACCCTTGGGGTATACATCCTCTAATGCATCTGATCCAGATTCCATCACTCCAAATTCGTTCCTTATGGGGCGGCCTGATTCATCCCTTCCTCAAGTGATATACCCTCAAAGTGAACTATTGTGTCGACGTCGTTGGCGTCATAGCCAAGTTATAGCAGATCACGTCAATGCAGCAATGTAAAAACCAGCTCCGCCCATTTCCAATAGGTGGTGGTCATTAGTGTTTGGTAGAAATAGACCTGCATGGAATGGGTGAAAAAAGGGGGACTTGATGCTTGCGTTATGTTTGGTGTTGTGTGCGTGTAATAGATGAACCAAGTTAATTTATGTATTTCAGCTTATGTTAATTGTGATCTGTCTAAACATATATTCTGTTTTAAAGTATTTGCTTAAATGCACTTATAGAATTATTTCATGTGTTCATATACATGTGATTGTTGATTTATTGTTGGAAATTTGTTTGCTACCTTTCTCTGTCTGAATATGAGTTGTTTATTTTAATTCCTTTCATTATATGGTTGTTTCAAACCACATGCACAAAGAAATAAAAGGCATCAAAGAACTTTAAGTTGCATCTTCATGTCTCTGATCAGATGTCTGACACAACCCCCTGAGAAGGAACCTCCTTCCTCAGGGGAAGGGCACAATCTGGCACCCGTGCCCAGATTTCTGGAACTTCCTTCTATGGTCCCTGGACGCGACCAGGAAGCCTCCAGAAACCTTCCACTCACAGTGGTAAGCACCTTATACAGGAATGAGCCCCCTCCACCAGGCGGTGACATGTCCTGGAAATGGCGCAGGTGTTCTTCCTAAGGGTAGAACCCACGGAGTTGCTGCATCAGATCTGTGCTACCCCTCCTCCAAGGAGGTCTGGATAGGCACCTTTCTGCTTCTACACCAAAGTCCATGTACAGCTACCGTGACTTGGTAGAAGGTAGATCGGTGGGGCACGATTTGTTTCCTTAGAGGCGCCCGGAAGTTGAACCCTCCCTGGTTGCACCACATCCCCTCTCGATCTGTCTGTGGTCCTTCTGGTCTACAGTAAGATCTGCTGAGCCCTTCAGTCGGTTGGTTCTGTGCCCTCTCCATGGAGACGGCCTCCCCGATTGCACTCACCTCTGTTAAGAGCGGGAAATCTTCAAGCCCTCTACATCAACATTCGTGCCTGGAATTCGGGCCGGTAAATTCTCACGTTGTTCTGAGAACCCGGCCTGAATACGTGCCCACGGTAACCACCACTCCCTTCAGAGATCAGGTGGTGACCCTGCAAGCAATTCCTTCTTAGGAAGATGACCCCAACCTGACCTTATTATGCCCGGTCCGTGTCCTACGCATTTACCTGGAACGTTCTCAGCATCTCAGACGTTCCGGTCAGCTCTTTGTCTGTTATGGAGAGCAGCAGAAGGGGAAAGCTGTCCCCAAACAAAGGATCTCCCACCAGCTTGTGGATGCGATCCGTACGGCCTACCAGGCCAGAGGCTTGCCCTGCCCACTGGGAGTGAGAACCCACTCGATCAGGGGCATCGCTGCCTCGGCAGCTCTTGCAAACGGGGCCTCGTTAACAGACATCTACAGAGCTGCAGGTTGGGCTACACCTAATACACTTGCCAGATTCACAACCTGCGCAGGGAACCAGTATCTGCTAGAGTCTTGAACACAAGCCCTTCGACTCAGGACTCTGGTTTGGTGTAGTGCTTGCTTAAGCGCTTCCCCTCACGATGATTACGCTTCTCCAATTTCAGTAGGTTTCCTGGCGTGAACCCTGAACATCCTCTCCATCACTTGGCACTTCTGGTCGTAGCTGGGTTTAGCGGAGGAACTCGCTACAAATATCCAACACAAGGTAAGATTACTTGCTATTTCTTGGTTGGATTTGTGCCCCCATATGTAGTGGCTCCTCATGTGGCCCCATGTGTGGAATTTCCACCTATAACTCTCTGTGGTGCGGTGTTTCCCCTGAGACCTACCTGTCTCTAGGTTCTGAGTTTGGTAGTCCCCCTAGGGTGGGGCCCACCTCAGGTCCCTTCACTAATGATATTCACTTTATACCCCCCCTCTGGGCAGGTTGTGATCTTCGTAGTGCCTTTTTTCCTACGGGAAACAGACACTTTCCCAACGTTCTCAAGACACTCAGCCGCTCCACTGAGGAAAGGCCCGGCTGCAGGTAACCCTGCCTGTGACAGGTCAGTTCTTGGACGTTAGAAGGTCACGAAGAGGTGAGCTGCACTTATGTTAACACTTTGGCTTGTTACTATCTTCGCCCGATCACTCGTGACGTGGCCAGACTTGTGGCGTGCTTATATAGGGACCCCTAGTGTCGTACACTTGACACAACTCGGAGTGTATGACAGATAGGGAACGTCTCGGTTACGTATGGTAACCCTTGTTCCCTGATGAAGAGAACGGAGACATTGTGTTCTCCATGCCATAACTCTGGACTGCCTCTGAATGAGTTGAGACACTTCGACTCCTCAGAACAGAATGAGTGAGCAGAGCATGCGCTGCCCTATTTATACCCGGATGTCCGGGGCGTGGCCAGCTATGCAAATCTGCACACCCAATTTCATTGGCCTTTTCTCAAACTATCAGAGGTGTTTGGGCTCCCAAGGGCGACCCCTAGTGTCGTACACTTGACACAACTTCTCCGTTCCCTCCATCAGGGAACAAGGGTTACCATACGTAATTGAGACGTTTTTTCTATAAACTGTTTATGTAATAAAATATGTTTTCGTAGTTTGTGTTGTCCCTTATCAGTGCAAAATTATCACAAATTAAAAAGGATTCATGCCAATATTGTCCAAAACCCCACTTTTCTAGGGCGTTTCCAAACTTTTGGAGGGCAGTGTATATCTGAGCAACATTTTAACTCATGAAGAATGAAATGCTACTGTCAAGAATTATATTAGTGGCTCTTCAAAATGCAAACATTCGTTATCTGAGTCACTCCAAGAAGAGTCCTTGCTGTCCAGAGTGTGTCTTCACCCGTGTAGTGCGCCTCATCCAACGCACAGAAAAAGAAAGTAGGCTAAATTCTGTGATGAAGCCTGATGTTCTGATGCCATTTTTCAGGGGCATCTACATGTTTACCTGGCTGACCTCAGATCATTAACATGTGAACAGAGCAGTCAGTGTGAGGCAGAATCACATTAGCGATGATGGGATGAGACAGGAGAAACTGTACCTCTCCTTACTTTTATTTGAATTATATAATCAGAGAATATTTGTTTTCAGTTTGAATTGGTTTATTTAAAAGTAGACATTTCAAGCTTTTTATACTTATATGTATCATGTATGTGAGGCACATATTCACTGAGATTCAAGATATTTTATTAATGTGCCTGTGAAGAAAGTTCCCGGAGACAGAGAGAGCGCACCCTGTTGTTTTCTTTATTTTACAGAAGCACATTGTTTTTGTTATTATGACTATATACTAACTGGCGTGGTCTTCAACCCCACATATTTTTTTAATCATTGTTAAAATCATTCTGAAATACTGATAAACCACTGTTTATCAAAATGCTGAATTTAGTATTATATCAGCGTGAACTTGATCCTTCTCCCCAATCCACAGGACAAAAGTGACACCAGAAGAGAAATATTCATCATTTTGTTTAGCTAAAAAATGTCAAGATAAAAAATGTTTAGATTATTTAGATATTATACTAAATAATTTGATGTTTTGATTTGATTTTTTTTAATTAATAATCAATTACCTCTTGGGTGATATTACCATATCTGATACTAAATTAAATTGTCTAAGCTTTCATTTTTGGTACACAATATTGTCACTCTGCATAATACCTTTGCAGTTTAGTATTACAATATATTGTGACATAATATATTGTTATTATACTCCTGTGTTGTTTTGAATGTTGAAGACTTGTATCAACATATGTATATATTCTATATCCCGCGATCCAACAGAGGATATAGAGAATATATCTGTTTTTATAGGGAAAGATTGCTTAGTTAAATGTTTAGCCATGTCTCTACTGATTTTTGAAATAATCAATCATGTTAAGAATTTTACAGCACTTATTGTGAATTTCACTGACATTGTAGTTGCGACATAGGGTCGCTTTGTGAAACATCTAAATGGTTAATTATAGATATAGTAAGACAGAAACTCACCTGTTCCCCACTCATGTTGGTCTGTTGTATTCCCTAAAAAGGTAAACGGGTGGTTTGGATCTCAGGAGACTAGTGTAAATTGACTGACAGTGCCATCTGCTGTTTTTTTGGGAAAAGGAAGTTGCTCAGTTGCATTTGTGAGAAAATCTGCCTGCACGCATTTGTGAGAAAATCAAGCCAAGTTTCCTCATAAAAAGGCAATTGAGTCTCACAGTTGTAATACACAATAAATATGCTTGTCTATACCACTGCATTTTCTCTCAAATAGAGCTTTATATTTGCAAATCACTTTGCGTTTATTTGAAAGTCACATTTTTTCTTTGCAAATCAGATTGTGTTTATTTGTAAAATGCTGGATTTGTTTGATGAATATTGGCACTAAATTCACTCCATACTGTACACCCCCGTTGCTTAAAACAGAGTGATAGAGTAAAACCTTTTCCCTGGGCCCTGCGCTGCACTGGGACAGCTCGTAGGAGAGCTCGCGGGTGATTCCTGTTTATATCATTAAGCAGAGGTTCAAACTCCAGTCCGCACACCACTGGCCACGAGCTTTGGGGCTCTGCTCTTACTGAGCATATTTTTTTGTATGTCATCCAGGCTGGTCTTAGCTGGTCAGCAGGCTGATTTTAGAGGGGTTTTGGCCACATCCAGGCTGGTCTTAGCTGGTCAGGCTGGGAGACCAGATGGAATGTTTCCATCTTAAACCAGCTAAAACCAGCCAACCAGCCTAGGCTGGTTTTAGCTGTTTTTTTCTTTCAGCAGAGATATTTTATTTTAGATCAAGTAGAAACAATGTTTAATTTATAAAGTTTTTTTTGAAATGTAAGTCAATAACAATCGGCTGAAGTCAGAGTCAATGGTCAAAGTCTTCGTGTGACGAGACCCCCTTTATGTGACGAGTGTCGCAAATGAAAAGTGAAAGTAAATTTACTTTACAAGTGACTTCCGCATTTATATTTCCCATGACGGACGTGTGTTCTTTGATGTGTGTTTGTTTTTTGCTTTGAATATTTTTCATTTTAAAGCAAATGAAGATGTTTTATTGGTGTTTCGTGTTGTCTGTGGTCCAGTTTGTCATTTGTGTTAACATAAGCCTAACATCGTGTATTTGAGTGAACACCACCGTCGTTCTCCTGTTTTTCCATTCAACTCAATTATTTGTTTGTCATTTCCACCCAGAGTAAGTGTTAGAGATCAAATTCTGTCTCTTCAGGTTCATCATGGATGACACGCAAACATCCAGAGATGAAGATTGTTCTCCAGGATGCAGGTACTTTGAATACATTCTCTATTAAATCACCTATTTATGTGAAAGATCGTCATCGTGTTTTTGTTTTTTTTTTTGTTTGTTTTTTTTTGTTGTTTTTTTCTGAGAGTGTTCATATTAAAACTTCATTTTATGGGTTTTGAATCAACATAGTATAAATAGAAAGATCACGTGTTTAATCATAAATTAATATTAATAGCCTACAGTAGCCTAATTCAAACGATTCCTTGTTATAGTTTAGTTCATCAGAAGAGAGGCCAGTCTGTGGGTGATCCACAACATTTCAGGTAATTTCAAAAACAGACATAATTAAGATATACACATATTTGTAATATTGGTTTTTATATAAAGTATTCATGGTATTGTGGTATTCATATAAGGCTTTCCCCTTAATCTTATATTTTAACATTTGCTCACACAGAGAAACACGCCTATGGAATTTGCATTTATGGAAGTACAGTTTTTTTTTTTTTTTTTTTGTTTCTTTTTGGTTTTTTAAATATGTACCTTTTATCTCTGTTATAGTTTAGTTCATCAGAAGGATCAGAACCAGAGCACAGCTGTGTATCTATGAAGAGTGACCAGTCTATGGATTATCCAATTGAGTTTAAGAGTGACAAACAAGGTTTAAGTAGAGTTTTTGTTTGTTTTGTTTGTTTTTGTGAGAAATATGATTATAGTAGGAGATATTTCAGCATAATTTTCCAGCACTGTAACAAATAAATATGGACATAAGTCTGTGTAATCCAGTAAATCAGCTATGAGTTATTAATTTAAAGAGTTATAAATTATTTAATTTATTTTAATTGTATTTAACTTAATAATAATAATAATAATAATAGTAATATACAATTGTGACCTTGAACAAGTGCATTGTTAATAAAGTCATTTAAGGTACACTGCCCTCCAAAAGTTTGGAAATGCCCTAGAAAAGTTTGGACAATATAGGCATGAATCCTTTTAATTTGTGATAATTTTGCACTGATAAGAGACAACACAAACTATGAAAACATATTTTATTACATAAACAGTTTATACATAGAAAAACTTAAATTTTCGATTCATCAAAATATCAACATCATTAGCAGCTATTACAGCTCTGCATAATCTGGGCCTAAATTGATTGTATTCAAAAATTGTCAATTAATGTTAAGCTGTTGAAGAAAATCTTTAAAAAACCTGGGCCAAGTTTAAAAGTAGTAAGATCACAGGCTGGCAAAGGGCATGTCTGACTTTGACATGTATATATTGCCATTATTATGTAATCAAAATGAAAATTATTATTGCTGCTCTTCAATAATAATGTCAGCTTACTTTAATGTATTTGTACCCAAAAAATTATAAAGATTTATGCTGATATCGTCCAAAACCACACAGGGTGTTTCCAAACTTTTGAGGGCAGTGTAATGAGAAAAATTTGTTTGTTTCTTGATTCAAGGTCAATCCTGCCACTCAGATCAGTCGTACCTGTCCTTTGGAAGAAACATGAGCAATCTATGAATCAACCACAGGACAGCAGGTATCAGATCATTTAATTTTCATCACACATTACTGAAATACATTATTAATAACTGACACATTTCATAAACCGTATATGTTCACTGTCTCACAATACAGAACACAAAAAAACAAAAAGACATTTTGCTCTGTACATTTACCTCTGTAACTCATGTAACAATGTAGTCTATTAATTTTACAGCCATGAAGTCCTCAACACATTTAGATCAAATCTGATGAAGAAGTTTGGGCGTCTGTATGAGGGAACAGCAACACAGGGAAACCCAACACTCATGAATGAGATCTACACAGAGCTCTACATCACAGAGAATGAGAGTGGAGAGATCAGTAATGAGCATGAGGTGAGACAGATTGAGACACAATCCAGGAGAACAGCAACAGAGAACACAGCCATCAAATGCAATGACATCTTTAGACCTTTACCTGGACAAGACAAAGCCATCAGAACTGTGCTGACAAAGGGAGTCGCTGGCATTGGAAAAACAGTCTCTGTGCAGAAGTTCATCCTGGACTGGGCTGAAGGGAAACAGAATCAGGACGTCCAGCTCATATTTCCACTTCCTTTTAGAGAAATCAACTTGATGAAGGACAAAACACTCAGTCTTTCAGATCTTCTTCATGTCTTTTTCCCTGAAACTAAACAAATGAAACTATCCAGAGATGAATATAAAGTGTTGTTCATCTTTGATGGTCTGGATGAGTGTCGTCTGTCTCTGGACTTCAAGAGTAAAGTGAAACTGTGTAATATATCTGAATCAGCCTCAGTGGACGTGCTGCTGATGAACCTGATTGTGGGGAATCTCCTTCCCTCTGCTCTCATCTGGATCACCTCCAGACCAGCAGCAGCTGATCTTGTCCCCTCTGAGTGTGTCCATCGAGTGACAGAGGTACGAGGCTTCAATGAGCCACAGAAGGAGGAATACTTCAGGAAGAGAATCAGAGATCAGAGTCTGGCCGACAGGATCATCTCACACCTGAAGTCATCAAGGAGCCTCTACATCATGTGCCACATCCCAGTGTTCTGCTGGATCTCAGCCGCTGTTCTAGAGAAGATGTTGAGTCGAGCAGAGAGTGGAGAGATTCCCAAGACTCTCACTCAAATGTACACACACTTCCTGATCCTTCAGACCAACATCAAACATGAGAAGGACTATGAGAAGAAGCTTACAGATGAAGACATGATCCTCAAACTGGGGAAAGTGGCTTTTCAGCAGCTTGTGAAAGGAAACCTGATCTTCTATGAGGAAGACCTGAGAGAGTGTGGCATTGATGTGACAGAAGCATCAGTGTACTCAGGATTGTGCACTCAGATCTTCAGAGAGGAGTTTGGCTTGTATCAGGGGAAAGTCTTCTGCTTTGTTCATCTGAGCATTCAGAAACATCTAGCAGCTCTATATGTGCACCTCTCCTGTACAAACCACAACAGAAATGTGATTGACCAAATCACCAAACAGAGTTTGTGGTCTAAAGTGAAGGACTGGTTTCAACTCAATTCATTATCAGAGCTGCATCAGAAAGCTGTGAAAGAGGCTCTACTTAGTACAAATGGACATCTGGATCTTTTCCTGCCGTTCCTTCTGGGTTTGTCAGTGGAGTCTCATCAGATTCTCCTACAACAAATAATGACGCTGAAAAGAAGCAGCTCTGACAACAATGAGAAAACAGCTGAGTACATCAAGAAGAAGATCAGGACCATTGACTCTCCAGAGAAATCCATCAATCTGTTTCACTGTCTGAATGAACTGGGTGATCGTTCACTAGTGGAAGAAATACAACTGTATCTGAAATCTGGAAGAATAAAGGAAGCCAAACTGTCTTCATCTCAGTGGTCAGCTGTAGTTTTTGTGTTGTTGACATCAGAGGAAAAGCTGAATGAGTTTCGTCTTGATAAATTTGTTAAAGGAAAGAATAAGCCTGAAAATAGGAAAGTTCTTCAGAAGCTGCTGCCTGTGATTAAAGAATCCAAATCAGTTCAGTAAGTATCACTGAAAACAATCACTTCACATTCAGAAAATCAAAGTTAAATGCTCATAAATCTTCAGTGCTGCAGATGTTGTCCAGTGTTTAGTATTTTGATGTGTTTTCTATTCAGTGACACTATAAGATTTTTCCAGGCATTCAAACAAAGTCAGAGAGGAATGATGGTCTCAAACTCATAATAATACGTGAACAATCTGCCAATTCACAGTCCAGCATGCAGATTAGTTTTAAACACATTAAACCAGTTAAAAGATAAGTTAAATGTTTTACCCGGTACATCAATTATATTAAATGTACACAATATATAAATGTTGATTTTAATTCAATCTTTACATTTTTTTTTTTTTTTGTAAATTTGCCCATGAAACTTTAATAATTTGAGATGAAGAAATGCATGTACTGTAAAACCCAATAGTTTACCTTACTTAGATATAATTAGTTATCTTTACTTAGTTACTATACTTACTAGGTTTTATTAAGTTACAGCTACTTTCAAGGCAAATATAACACTTTACTTACTGCTTACTGCTGAGTGATGTTTACTTAAAATATTCAAGTATCCACAAAGAAACCAATGACATTAATAAACCAGAAAGAGGCAGCAGTGTACTAACATGTTGCTAATGTGCAACATGACAACAGAAGAAGAAGAAAAGAAAGTTTTTGAGATGGGGCAATTTTTAGTAGACTTTTCACTCACATCTTTCTTTCACTACTTGCATTCACTCATTTCCCAAAGTCATCTTGAATGTTGACTTTTTAATACAACTGAAATATTTGAGAGAACATCACATAAGCTGACTTCATAAATGAATGTTGATTTTCCTGAAAAGTTTCTGATTTCATGTTGATGAATGTTCTTTTACAATTTCCCTGTTTTTTTTTTTATAAACACCTTAAGAAGCTTTTAACTGGGTTGATACAATCTTTTAGTATTTGGGGTAATGTGCGTGAGCCACACACAGACTTCAACATTCAGCATATGAATCACAACAATGGTAACAAAGTTTTATTTATTTTTATTGACTGTATCAGTAACCATTTTATTAGCTTTTTTTGTTTGTTTTTTGTTATGCTTCTACTGACACAAGACAGCAAATGAAATTGGCAAATACAAACAACAACAACAACAAGCAAAGCAACTGCATAATTTATTCATGTCGCAATGCACTCTGGGAGTCAGTGAGTAGCTATACTAAGTCAAGAGTAAACCTAAAGTAAAGAATTAAGTTCCCCTAACAGTTCTTTGTTAGTTAGTACAACTCTTGTGTAAGTAAACTATACTCAGTAAGCATTTGTCAGTACAACATACTATTCCTATTTCACTTTACTTTACGGTTTTCACACTTTTTCTAAGTAAAGTTAGTCTCAGCCTCAGACGTCACGCCCACGGAACGTTGGCTAAACGTCTGATGCATATGGTACACTTAACTGGAAACACTTCAGGAATGTCGAAGTCGTCATCTGATTAGTTGAATTTGATCGGATTTCCGGGAGACGCGAATGTCGCGTTTATTTTTGGTCCGCCTGGAAACTAAGCGCAGACGGATTTACTCAGCGTTTTGCTAAAAGGTGCTTATGCAGATGCCATTGTTGTTATACACATTTGCAACGTTCGCGAACAAATTACTGACTTACTGCTTGTTCTCCCTCTTCTTCGTCAACTTTCAATGCTGGTTATTTTAATGACTGATTTGTTGCATGCCAGTCTGTTGTTGTGGGGGCATTTCCACGCACCGAAACGTGACGCTGAACGAAACGAACTGTGATTGGTTGTTTGATATGTCGGTCAAACGGCCTTATGGGCGGGCCTTGGCCAATGAAAGCTGCCATGAATTCCAGACCTTCAGCTGTCAGTCTGAAGGTCTGGCTACGCGAGACTAAAGTAAAGTCAACTAATTACATTTTACAGTGTGTGTAGTCTCATGCTATGAATTAATTAAACTGTTTAAATAAATTGTACATCTCTCTAAAGGTGTCACAGATGAAGGTTGTGCTGCTCTGGCTTCAGCTCTGAGATCAAACCCCTCACACCTGAGACAACTGGATCTGTCTGAGAATAAACTAGGAGATTCAGTGAAGCTGCTTTTTGCTGTACTGGAGGATCCTCACTGTAAACTGGAGAAACTATGGTAAAATCATATACCCTGTGACTCAATGTAAAATATAATGTATATAAGCGCAAAACAAATTACAATTTTACAGACCCCAAAAATCGAGACTCTCGCAAACCTGCAGAGGATAAAGTGATTTGGAAAATGAATTGATGATATTATATAATGTATTTTAATTGACTGCAAAACAGTGAGGTACAAATAGTATCTGCCATAAATAGTATCTCACAATTAAGGTGATCTCAGGTTTCACAATCGTACACACACACACACACACACACATTCACGCATGTTGGGTTTACATGTTTTATGGGGACATTCCATAGGCGTAATGGTTTTTATACTGTACAAACCGTATTTTCTATCGCCCTACACCTACCCTACACCTAAACCTAGCCCTCACAGGAGACTGTGCACACTTTTACTTTCTCAAAAAAACTCATTGTGCATGATTTATAAGCCTGTTTCCTCATGGGGACCTCACAAATGTCCCCACAAGGTCAAAATTTACTGGTATTACTATACTTGTGGGGACATTTGGTCCCCATAACGTGATGAATACCAGGTGCACACACACACACACACACACACACACACACACAAACAAATCATTACTCCATACATATTAGTACAGATCTGAATAACATGAGTTTTGTGATGTTTTAGAGCTCAGTCCAATGATCAATCAAACAGATGTATACTGCTCTAAGTTTGTACTTTCTCTTTAATAACGTATTCACAGTTAAACTGATCTGATCTGAGAGAGTGAAGAGTGTGTCATTGTTCTCTACAGGATGTATAAGTGCGGCGTCACAGATGAAGGTTGTGCTGCTCTGGCTTTAGCTCTGAGATCAAACCCCTCACACCTGAGACAACTGAATCTGTCTGGGAATAAACTAGGAGATTCAGTGAAGCTGCTTTCTGATGTCCTACAGAATCATCACTGTAACCTGGAGATACTATGGTAAAATCATATATGACCCAATATAAAGTATACTGAATATAAGAGCAAAACAAATGACAATTTTTCAGCCCCCAAAAGTCATTGATTGGAAAATGAATGGATGTTATTATATAATGTATTTTAATGGACTGCAATACACTGAGGTGCAAATAGTATCTGCCATAAATAGTATCTCACCATCCAGGTGATCTCAGGTTTTACTGTCCTACACACACACAGACACACACACAAACAAATCACTACTCCTTACATATTAGTACAGATCTGAATAACATGAGCTTTGTGATGTTTTAGTGCTCAATCCAGTGATCCATCAAGCGTATGGATTTGTGCTCTAAGTTTGTACTTTATCTTTAATAACAGATTCACTGCTAATCTGATCTGATCTGAGAGAGTGAAGAGTGTGTCATTGTTCTCTACAGGTTGAGTGATTGTGGTGTCACAGATGAAGGTTGTGCTGCTCTGACTTCAGCTCTGAGATCAAACCCCTCACACCTGAGACAACTGAGTCTATCACTGAATAAACTAGGAGATTCAGTGAAGCTGCTCTCTGGTGTCCTACAGAATCCTCAGTGTAAACTGGAGATCCTGTGGTAAGATCATCTCACTGATAATCACACGTCTTTATTATCTGAAAAATGTCTTTTAATGTAAGTGCTAAGACTATTTCAGTTCTTTTTTTTTTTTTTTTTTTTTTTAAAGCTTTTCACATTTTACAAACCAATCCCCCAGCCCATGCCAGCAAATCAAGGAAAAAAAAAAAAAAAACTTTTACAATAATTAAACCCACAAATAGTACAATTAAATACATATACACCTCCATAAACATACACTGTTCATATTGCGTACTTATTAAAAATAAATAAATAAAAAATTCCTACAAACCTACAAATCCCCAATTATAGAAAAAAGCAATTGTTACACAATGCTATACTTTATCTACTTAACCACCCTAATTTAATTCAATTATCCTTGATAATCTTCCAAATATTCAAAGAAGGACTTCCAGATCTGTACAAATCTCTTTGGTTTACCTGCAATCTCGTATCGAATCTTTTCCATATGTAACACACTACTGAGCTCTGTAAGCCATGTCTCAAATTTAGGTGCAAACTCTTTATTCCACAACAACAAAATTGTCTTTTTTGCTATGGTCATCCCATATTGAACTGTTTGGATTTGACTGAAACTGTAGTTCTCTAAGAAAGGGGCCCAGCCTAATATTGCAACAAGAGGGTCATGAGGAAAATCAATCTTAAGTACCTTCGAGTAGAAACCAAAAACCTCGGTCCAAAATTGACACATTTTTGGGCAAAACCAAAATAAGTGAGCCAATGTACCCTCATTAGACTTGCATTTGATACACAGAGGTGACACAGAGGGATAAATACTGTGTAATTTGGTGCGAGAGTAATGTAATCTATGGATAACTTTGTATTGAATCAACTGAAAATTTGAATTAATGGAACAAGATCTAATACCTTCGAGGGCCTTGGTCCAGTTATCTTCTAAAATATATAACCCCAAATCCTTTTCCCAAGACATTTTTAAGTATTGCGTGTGTTGTGAATTTTTTCTTAGAGACCAGGAGAAGTTTTTTGGATATCTTGAAGCAGAAGTTTCTCTTTATTCAGATACTCGGTGCGTAGCTCTGCAGTCATCAAAAAGTCTAACTAAGGCAGTGATACATTGTAGTTTATATACATTTAGGGGGCAGTGCTTAGATCTGGAGACAAAGCATCTGGGTGACAACCCCAAACAAAACATGCAAATGAAGTATTCAGGTATAGCAGCCTGCACCATTTACACCAGTCCTAATCCAATCATCATAACTACTCAAAGACTGGGCAGAGGTACCAAGAGCCATTACAAACAAAAGGTGGACATCTCAGTAATATGGCTCATTTGACTTACAATAAGAGAACAGGAACTGGCAGGAACCTCTTGCTACAAACTTTGCTTGAGAGAATAGTTTGTCTGATGTCATCATATTTACCTTAAATGCTAAATACAGTGTACTGCACCTTAGGTTTTCACGTGATGCTATGTCAGAACATAGGATCAGCATATTTTAAACAGATTCTTAAATTTGTAACCCTTCACGTGGAAGGAGCTCTAATGTCATTAAAATATTCAACATATTTAGAGACAAGGCCCTTTGAGTCAAGTTCAGAGGTCATACATAAATAAAGTTATTCAGGGGGCTTTTAAGTTTCAAAGTGAGGGATATTACTTTTAACATAATTTCGTACTTGTAAATATCTGAAAAAGTGAGAGGGAGGTAGACCAAACTTTTGTCTAAGCTGAGCGAAAGAAGCAAATACTTTGTCTATATATAAATCTCCTATAGACAGAACTCCTTTTTCTTTCCATGATAAAAAGGTTCTATCCGTCTGTGAAGGAGGGAATGCATGATTACAAGCTATGGGGGTAAGAGAACAGGTCTGAGGGAGTTTAAACATCTATCTGATCTGATACCAAATCTTAAGAAAATTTGCAACCATAGGATTACATTTCTTAAATGTTCTGATAGGTTTGTTTTCTGCAAAGAGTAAAGCAGGGAGGGAGGATTCCTGCATGTCCCTCTCAATAGCCAGCCAAGCAGGAATGTTAACATTCGATTTTCCAGGACATCCAACCCACCAATACATTAATGCCCTAACATTGGCTGCCCAGTAGTAATGCTGAAAACAGGGAAGGCCTAGTCCTCCCACCTCTCTTGTTTTACATATGTGCGCTTTAGATACACGATGGGCTCTATATCTCCAGATAAACGGCATGATCACAGCATCAAGTGTTTTAAAGAATGACTGGGTTAAAAAGATAGGAACATTTTGAAACAAATAAAGAAATCTAGGTAGAGTAACCATTTTGATTGCATTAACACGACCAATCATTGTTAAAGGGAGCACTCGCCAAGTCTCTATGTCTTTCTTCAGTTTATCTATCATTACTTTGTAGTTTGTTTCGTACAACCTTTTATACTGCCTAGGGACAGTGATACCGAGATATTTTAATTCACTTACAGTTTTAAAAGGGAGACTATTAATAAAACCTGAATCTATATTGTCATATAACGGCATAAATTCACTTTTCTGCTGTAACACCACGCCAGCAGAGGGAGCCCACACCCATGGACTGTCTGTTACCGCTCCCTCTGCTGCTTCTACAGTTACTTCCTGAACAGGCCAAACAGGCCCTCCCGAAGTATTGTTTTGCCTGTGAAGACTCTACCAAGCGTTTTCCCTATTTCATTGCCTTGTTTTTGTTATTTTCCGCGGTTTTGTTTCTTGTCATAGTTTTGCCTTGTTTTTGCCATTGTTTTGTTCTGTTTCATTGCCATAGTTTTTGCCTTGTTCCATTGCCTTGTTTATTTGTCACTTTTGGACTGCTCACCGGTATTTGGACTCTGCCTGTTTATTTTGGATTTTGCTTTTGTCTTGCCTACGTGTTACTGTTTGTTTGGAGATCGACCCTGCCTGTCTTGACTATGCTGTGTTAAATAGAGCTCGCATCTGGATCTTACACGCTTCCCTTGAGTCCCGTTACATCTGCCAGTTAATTGTATATCCGGAAAGGGTACCAAACTCTCTAATAAGATCAAACAAGAAGGGTAAGGACTTTTCTGGCACTGAAAGAAAAAGAATAACATCATCCGCATATAAAGAAATGTGATGTTCTACATCTCCCATTGTAACAGGAGATATATGCGGATGATTTCTTATACTTATTGCTAAAGGTTCCATCGCGATAGCAAAAAGTAAAGGACTCAATGGACAACCCTGGCGGGTACCACAATAAAGATGAAAAGGAAAGGATCTATTGTTATTTGTGAGAACTGTAGCAGAGGGACAAAGGTACAACATCTTAATCCACGAAGAAAAATTTTGTCCCAGACCAAATTCTTTTATAGTACTCAAAATGTAAGTCCATTCTACACTGTCGAATGCCTTGCGGGCGTCCAGGGCTAAAATGGCTATTTTATCCTGTTTGCCCTTATTTCTGTACAGGAAATTCATAAGTCTATGTACATTATGAAAGGAAAATCTTCCGGGAATAAAACCAGTTTGATCTTCGTATATTATTGAAGTAATACAATTACTTAACCTATTTGCTGAAATTTTAGTAAATATCTTAATATCACTTCCAAGAAGGGAAATGGGTCTATAAGAGGAAGGGTCTGTACTCTCTTTAAAATGCAATATTCGCCAAATAAAGTGTCTCTGGTAATTTTTTGTTTTCAATAGAATCTTTGAACATCCTTAACATCAGGGGAGCAATCTGTTCAGAAAAAGCCTTATAAAATTCAATGCAAAAGCCATCTGGGCCAGCCGCTTTACCATTGGGAAAATTCTTAATAGCTGTGAAAACTTCTTCCACTGTAATGTTTGAATTTAATTCTTCTCTCTCATCCTCACCAATTTTAGGGAGTCAAAGAGAACGGAGGAATTCAGTAACGTTCAGTGAGTCTCCCTTACACTGAGAGGAGTATAATTCCTGATAAAATTCCCGAAATACATTATTATTTATTTCTACTGGTTTAGTGGTCAAGCCTCTGGATTTTGACTTGATGGCATGTGTAGCTCTACTAGCTTGTGCACACCTAAGCTGGCGAGCTAACAAGCGATTAGGTTTATCTCCTAATTCAAATTGTTTTTGCTTAATCTTTAATAAAAGGGAGCTAATTTGAGTCGATAAAAGGGTATTATATTCAGATTTCAATTTCATACTAATGCAGTTCTTTCATTGTATATTAAGAGCTTAAATATCTCTACTGAGTTAAACACATTCCTATTGAGTTTAGCTGCCAGATGAGACCAAACATAAAACAATTGTGTATGATTGTGTATGTGTATGATGTAGGTGTTTATCAGAGGAGCAAGTGACTGTTTCTCCAGACAGATCTGTCCTTATATCACTATGAAACAATATCTCACATTCAGCTCTGTGTGTCTGTTCAGTCCTGAAGCACATGACAGTTTCAAACAGCACCACTGAGCATCAACATGTATAAATCTCATTCTATCAGCAGCAGTATGTGGCAATGCTTGTCATTATATCTCCTCTCCTGCTCTGAGACCAGAGTCAATAACAAACTACAGACACTTCAACTACAATTCACATTGTGCCATTGTTTTCTACAGGTTGATTGGTTGTGGTGTCACAGATGAAGGTTGCGCTGCTCTGACTTCAGCTCTGAGATCAAACCCCTCACACCTGACAGAACTGAATCTGACTGAGAATAAACTAGGAAAATCAGGAGTGAAGTTACTCTCTGATCTGAAGGATGATCCACATTATAAACTGGAGACATTCGACTATTGTGAGTATATTATTATTTGAATATTTTAAATTGACCCAAGTTTAGTAGAAGACCTCTCCTGTGTGTAACTGAAGAATATAAGACAATAATTTAGTTCTGTTTTAGTCTCTGTATTTTAAACTGATCAGTGTTTACTTCTGTGATGTGACTGATCTATGAATATATGAATATTTCATCTCTTCCAGTGTCTCTGTGTGTAAGTGATAAAGAGAGAGTTGTTGATAATTTACTGTTATGAATCTATGATCAGTTGTTCATTCATATCTCTGGCTATAATATGAATATACTAATATCTCTGTCTGATGTGATGTGACAGCAGTAATGTCTCATATGTGACTGTCTGTGTGTTTTATTGTAGGACTCTCAGTATTGAGACGTCAGTCCAGTTTCCTCAGGATCAGCTGATGGTGAATAAGGAGCCGCTACAGAGACGTCACAGTCACACAATCAACACACACAGAGACACACAGCATCACACTGTCTCGTGTGTGACGTCACATCACTCTGTGTTTCTAAAGCTCTTGTTCTCTTTCGAGTCTGATAGTTTCTGTATCTAGTGATTGTGTGTGAGATAGCGTGACCTCCTCTGGGATCTTTTGGCACCAGCCTTTTGCTTGTTTCACACTGGATGCATAAGCAGAGTTAAAGCTGCGTTTATGCAGAGCACTAGAAGAACTCGCTCATTATGTTTTCACACTGACAGTGTTTGTAGCACACAGCTGACAAAATCAAGAGTGCTGTCTATTGTTTTGCCTGTTTCAGGTGTAATTCTCTGACCACGAGCTTTACTTCTGTCACACGCTTCGGTTTATGATGGGCAGCATACTTAGCTGTGATGCTGCACTTTTCCATTTACACACATAGCATGTAAATGTAGTTTATACAATGCAATTATTCTTAAACTTAAGCTATGGCTGTATTTTGTATTATTCAAACATGCTTTTGTGTATTCAGGTATTTTTTTTTTCAACCACAGTTTTTAAAGTCATATGATGACTGTTTGTTTGTTCATTTTTCATGTCAATGTGTATTTTGACAAGAAACAATGCACTGGTGCTTTTAAATCTGTATGAAATTACCTGCTGCATTTGAGTTGGAATTGTATGTCCCACTTTATATTAGGTGTCTTTAAATACCATGTATTTTCTTTTTTAAAAATTAGCCAATTAATACTATAAACTTGTTGTCATGTTGTAATGCGCAGGTGCCCAAACTCTGTCCTGGAGGGCCGGTGTCTTGCAGAGTTTAGCTCCAACTCCAGTTAGACACACATGAACCAGCTAATCAAGTTCTTACTAGACATACTAGAAACTTCTAGACAGGTGTGTTGAGACAAGTTGGAGGTGTTGAGGTGAGATAAGATTAAGGTTAGGGACAGGTTTGGTGGTTTAGTTAGGTTTAAGGGTGGGTTAAGAGAGATGGATAGGGTCAAAAGTGTAATTATTGATGTAATTACAGAAAATAACTATATATGAAATTACAGGCAAATGAAAGATAACTTAAAGCTTTAATTTTACTGCTTTATATATCACAAAATCAGAAGTTACGGTAACCTGTGTGAAGATGAGACACTAAGTCTTCAAATGATACCATATATGGGCTGATACCATGTAAGGAAGTCTTTGAAAATGAAGCATATTACCAGGTGGCAGTTTTGTAGGCTTACATCCATAAAACACAAATCATTCCAAATAGTGTCCCTCGGGTCGTTTTGACCCGAAACCTGATTTTAAAGATTTTTTTAAAATTAGCTGTTGATCGTTTTGGGTCGAGACTCCCATACTTTTCGTACACTTGGGCTGGCAACACACACACACAAAAATTTAGTCAATTCGAGGATTTTATGTGGGTTTAATAAAATAAATAAAAAAAACCTCACCAAAGCCCCCCCTGCATGCCATTTTGACCTGCCCACAGGAATGAATGGGATTTTTATTTTTTTTTAACTATACAAAATCTGACACAATCCAGAAAAGATGCATACCAAAACGAAGATCTGAGACCGCAGAATGCCCCCAACGCTTCTCCTACACACACACACACACACACATGTTGTGTTTACATGTTTTATGGGGACATTCCATAGGTGTAATGGTTTTTATACTGTACAAACCCTATTTTCTATCGCCCTACACCTACCCTACACCTAAACCTAGCCCTCACAGGAGACTGTGCACACTTTTACTTTCTCAAAAAAACTCATTCTGCATGATTTATAAGCCTGTTTCCTCATGGGGACCTCACAAATGTCCCCACAAGGTCAAAATTTACTGGTATTACTATACTTGTGGGGACATTTGGTCCCCATAACGTGATAAATACCAGGTGCACACAAACACACACATGGCACGCACACTCCCATAGAGGTACATTATAACATTTATGATGTTTCTGCTGGAAAATGACTGTCATATTGGCTTTTATTTGGACTTAACACAGTTAAATTTGAGTGATGGGGTGGAGACCAATGTATTTATATCATATTTAGATTTTTAAATGTATTTTTTTTGCAAAAAATAGTTTTTTTTTAAAGGTTTTATATATATCTGAAAGCCTTGAGATGTGTCTGAAAGCTAAATGAAAATTTAAGATGATGTAGATTATAAGGTTTCACATGCTTGCCAAACTTTAGAATCCCCATAGGATTCTATAGGCCCCTCTAGTGGCGGTAATCAAAAAATGCAACGTAATGTCATTTCCCTATCTGTCGTACACTCCGAGTTGTGTCGAGTAGTGAACGACACTAGGGGTCGCTCTTGGGAGCCCAAACGCCTCTGACAGTTTTGAAAAAGGCCAATGAAATTGGGTGTGCAGAATTTGCATAGCTGGCCACGCCCCGGACATCCGGGTATAAATAGGGCAGCATGTGCATCTGCTCACTCGTTCTGTTTTTCGGAGCCGAATGCAGCGTCTCTGCGTGAGAAGCAGCAACATTCACCTCTTTCGTCGTTGGATCTGCAGCACAGGCAGCGGTCTCTCCCTTCTCATACACAGATAAGTGTTGTAAGAGTTGTACAGCTGACTTCTTATTCGGAGCTCCTAAATGGGCAGAAAAGGTTAGCGGCAGCATCACTAGGAGGGCGTAAACTGTTTAAAGCTGAAGTTTCAGCTGAGCAAACCTCTGGGGGGTTGATTCTCAGTTTGAGGCGGACGCTAAAATGGCGGGCAGCCAAGGAAGGGCTGATTAATAGACATCTGGGTAACGACCTGTATGCTCGTTTCCAGTGCCCGTTTCCCGGAAGTGCACGAGAAGTCGATGGGATCACAGAAAGCCCGTTTAAAAAAAAAAAAAAAACAGGTGGATCGTGATAGACCAACTTCTCCTCCTTCACCACCCTCGATGGGGGTCCAGCGAGGGGTTCTTCCCCATTCGGAGCTTGTTGGATTCCTCCCATGACCCCCGTCCAGAGCCTGTAAGTTCTTTCCGGGCAAGGCTTACACGGCTTCTGGAAGCTGCGTCCGCCTTACATGCCACGGCCATCCTCTGGGCATTCGGGCCGTGGCGTTGTGAGTTCGATACGAGGGTGGTTCCAACCTAGTAAACTGTTTAAACTGAACAATAGCTGAGCACCTCTGGGGGGCTCATGAGGTCATGACGCTACGGAAGGGCGATGTCCACTTGGCAGTCCAGGAAGGGCTGATGTGGCTTCAGACATCAGAAAACGATTTGAAGTGTATGCCGATTTCCCAGGTCAGTTTCCTGGACACGATAGTCTTTGTCGCAGTCCCCGTTTGGTCAAGAAACCTCAGCTGGGTGGATCGTGGATAGACCAACTTCTCCTCCTTCACCACCCTCGATGGGGGTCCAGCGAGGGGGTTCAGGGGTTCCCCAGGCGGAGGGGGCATTTGCGGGGTACTCCCCGCTTGTTGGATTCCTCCCATGACCCCCGTCCAGAGCCTGTAAGTTCTTTCCGGGCAAGGCTTACACGGCTTCTGGACGAGCTGCATCCGCCTTACATACCACGGCCATCCTCTGGGCATTCGGGCCGTGGCGTTGTGAGTTCGATACGAGGGTGGTTCCAACCTAGAGCTACGGGAACTGCGTACAATAACCGATTACGCTCGCTGAGCTATGAGGTCATGGCGCACGCTCTGGGAAGGGCGATGTCCACTTTGTTGGTCCAGGAGCGCCACCTGTGGCTTCACCTGTCAGAAATGTGGGAAATTTGAAGTCTGCTTCTTACCCCCCATTTCCCAGGTCAGTCCTTCTGGCAACACCGTGATAGAATTTGTACGCAAGTCCTTCACGATGGTTAAGGAGCAGCCTCAGCCGTGGGTCGGGCTTTGGCCCTCTCCCCCGACTACTCCTGTCTGTTCGTCGCTACGGATGGCCCCCTATAGAACTCCTGAGGCCCCGCGACAGCCGGGCCTCTGGCCAGACCCGCCCAGCGGTCAAAGTTCTTGTGTGAAGGTGGCAACACCAGCTTGTCAGTAGGCTTGCTAGAACCCTCGTTAGGCTTCTAGTTTTTCCTCAGACGAGCAATCCAGAGCAGGCGGCCTAACTGACCCACCCAGATCCACTCTCGACCCCCCTTCTCGGTTATCTTGCAGCAATAGCCCTCCATGTGACGGCTAGATGCTGAGTCTGCAGGCCAGGGTGGTTGGGCACTTACCTGGTTCTCTGCATGTTGGCAAAGACACACCGTGTTCTTGGGGCTTCATCTCCAAGCACGGCGCTCTTTGCTTTATTCAGCGACATCCCCATTCCAGGTACGTCGGGTATAATTCACTGAGACTGCTAGCAGAGTCCCGACGTGGGCGCGATCCCTCCCCTTAGCTTCTCAAGAATTACCTGACTTGGCTACACGACTCAGGTTGCAAGGCATCCGCTGAAGTCTATGGCATTCTCTTGCAATCGACTCGAGAATGCTGTGGTTCTTAAAACGGAAATCGCAGCCCCCCAGGGAAGGGTGCGATAGAGCCTACCCCGGCTGCCAAAATGAGGGAAGGGGTTTTTCAGCCCCTACTTCATTGTACTAGGATGGGTGGTCGACTCATGCCAATCTTAAAACAGGGATTTTTTGAATCGGGCCCTTTTCAAGCTCCCGTTCAAATGTTAGCCCTGGAACATACAGCCCTTGTAGGTCAGGGCTTAAGATTGGTCGGTGGCGTTGGACCTGAAGGACGCGTACTGTCATGTCTTGATCCTTCCAAGACTCTGTCTTCCAGATCGGGCTCATCAGTACAAGGTTCCCCCTGCAGCCTATCCCTACCCTCGGGGTAGAGGGCATGTGCATTCTCAGTTATCTCTGTGACTGGCTGTCCTAGCACACTCACGAGGTTCGGTTTGCACTCTCAGGGATGTGGTTCACAACCACCTGGCTTGATTGGGACTTCAGGTCATTTGGGAAAAGAGTAAACTCTCCTCAGTACGGGGTTGCTCTTTTCTGTATGGACTCAGTCACTGTTCTACGCGTTTGCCTAGGACTGTGTACAGTCAGTGCTGTAGTGCGCAAGTGCACTCCGGTTCACCACAGCGGTCTCCTTCATGTACCAGGGCTCCTGGAACATATGGCATCTTCAGCCACGGTCACGCTGCTGGACCCGATCCATATGGAACCGCTGTAGCACTGACTTCACACCGAGTCCCGAGATGGGCGTGGCTCCAGGCTCACATCGTGTGTACATCACACTTTGTGTTGCAACCTTCAGCCCTTGGGGACACGTTAGTTCTGCGGGCAGGTTGCCCCTGGGACAAGTGTCTAGACGCACTGTGTCTCTACAGTTGCTTCCAAGTCAAGCTGGGATGACATATGCAACGGGTGTACAGCCTTGGGATTCGGTTAGGCCTTCGGCTGCTTGGGCATTCAATTGCCTGGAGTTGTTGACAATGCTTGGGCCCTGAAGGGGTTTCGGCCTCTGTCACAACAAGCATGTGTTGGTCGGCGCTGACAACACAGCGACTGTGGCATACACCGACCACCAGGATGGTGTACGCTACTTTCACATATCACAACTCACCCGCCATCTCTTGCCCTGGAGCCAGCACAGACTCAGGCTTCTGTGCGCCACTCACTTTCCGGGTGACAGGTTCGCCCCGAGGTGAGTGGAGGCTCCACCCTCAGACGGTCCAGCTGTTTTGGAGTCAATTCGGCCAGGCACAGGTAGATCTGTTGCCTTACCGGAATCCACTCATTGCAGTAGGTAATACGGTCTGACCAAGGACTCCCTCAGATTGTTGACACTCAGTGGACCGTACGGCTTATTCCCCAGTGAGCCTTATTGCACAGACACGGTGCAATGTCGGGAAGGTTTCGAAACAGATTCTCTTGGTAGCTCTGTTGGCCCAACGGAACTTGGTTCTCAGAGCTCGCACTCCTACCATCGTTGCCTTCCTGACACACCCCCCTGAGAAGGAACCTCCTTCCTCAGGGGAGGGGCACAATCTGGCACCCGCGCCCAGATTTCTGGAACTTCCTTCTATGGTCCCTGAACGCGACCAGGAAGCCTCCAGAAACCTTCCACCCACAATGGGAGGCACCCTATACACGACTGAGCCAGACGGTGGCATGTCCTGGGAATGGCGCAGACGTTCTTCCTAAGGGTAGAACCCACGGAGTTGCGGCATCAAATCTGTGCTATCCCTCCTCCAAGGAGGCCTGGATAGGCACCTTTCGGCTTCTACATCAAGGTCCGTGTACAGCCACCATGACTTGGTAGAAGGCAGATCGGTGGGGCACGATTTGTTAAGAGGTGCCCGGAAGGCAAACCCTCCCTGGTAGCACCACATCCCCTCTTGTCTGTCTGTGGTCCTCGGGCCTACAGTAAGATCCGTTGAGCCCTCAGTCGGCTGATTCGGTGCCCTCTCCCTGGAGACGGCCTCCCCGGTGGCGCTCACCCCTGTTAAGAGCGGGAAATCTTCAAGCCCTTTCCGTCAACGTTCGTGCCTGGAATTCGGGCCGGTGAACTCTCACGTTGTCCTGGGAACCCGGCCTGGATACGTGCCCATGGTAACCACCACTCCCTCAGAGCAGGTGGTGACCCTGCAAGCAATTCCTTACCAGGAAGATGACCCCAGCCTGACCCTATCATGCCTGGTCCGTGTCCCACACATTACCTGGAACGTTCTCAGCACTCAGACGTTCCGGTCAGCTCTTTGTCTGTTATGGAGGACAGCGGAAGGGGAAGGCTGTCTCCAAACTATGGATCTCCCACTGGCTTGTGGATGCGGTCCGTACGGCCTACCAGGCCAGAGGCTTGCCTTGCCCACGGGGAGTGAGAACCCACTCGACCAGGGGCATCGCTGCCTTGGCGGCTCTCGCAATGCAGCCTCCTTAACAGACATCTTCAGAGCTGCAGGTTGGGCTACACCTATACACTTGCCAATTTGCGCATGGAACCAGTGTCAGCTAGAGTTTTAATCGCAAGCTCTTGGCGCAGCACTCTGGTTGGGTGTAGAGCTTGCTTAAGCGCTTCCCCTAAATGGTGATTACGCTTTTAAGTTTCAGTAGGTTTCCTGACGCGAACCCTGAACACCTTCTCCATCACTTGGCACTTCTGGACGTGGCAGAGTTCGGCGGAGGAACTCGCTGCGAAATCTCAACACAAGGTATGGTTACTTTTCTAACTCTTGGTTGGATTTGTGCCCCATATGCAGTGGCTCCTTATGTGGCCCCATATGTGTATTTCCACCTATAACTCTCTGTGGTGCGGTGTTTCCCCTGAAGGCAGGTTTGTCTCTAAGGTCTGAGTTTGGTTGTCTCCCCTAGCGTGAGACCCACCTCAGGTCCCATATCTAATGTTTTCACGTTATACCCCCCCTCTGGGCAGGTTGTGATCTCCGCAGTGCCTTTTTCCTACGGGAAACAGACACTCTCCCAACGTTCTCAAGACACTCAGCCGCTCCACTGAGGAAAGGCCCGGCTGCAGGACTCTGCTGTAACAGGTCAGTCCTTGGACGTTGGATGGTCGTGAGAGGTGAGCTGCACTTATGTTAACACGTTGACTTGTTACTATCTGCTCTGACCACTCGTGACGCGGCCAGACTTGTGGCGTTTTTATATAGGGACCCCTAGTGTCGTACACTACTCAACACAACTCGGAGTGTACCACAGATAGGGAACGTCTCGGTTACGTATGGTAACCCACGTTCCCTGATGGAGGGAACAGAGACATTGTGTCGTCCGTGCCACAACTCTGGTCTGCCTCTGAGTGAGTTGAGACGCTCGGCTCCTCAGATCAGAACGAGTGAGCAGATGCACATGCTGCCCTATTTATACCCGGATGTCCGGGGCGTGGCCAGCTATGCAAATTCTGTACACCCAATTTCATTGGCCTTTTTCAAAACTGTCAGAGGTGTTTGGGCTCCCAAGAGCGACCCCTAGTGTCGTACACTACTCGACACAACGTCTCCGTTCCCTCAATCAGGGACCGAGGGTTACCATACGTAACCGAGACGTTTCACCCACCAGATGGCATCTGAGAGACTCGGTGACCTAGTTTGTGATGGATTTTCATGTGCACAGTATTAATGGACTAAAATGAGGTCTTTCTTTGCTTTTTGGGATGGGAAAAATGTACAGAAATTTGCCCCTTTTCATCAAAAAATTCAGAATATAAGATAAATAAAATAAAAATCACCAAAAAAAAAAATACAAAAACCTACATAAATAATTAGAAAAATATATATATAAATCGACCAAAACCAGCTTTCTGGACCAAAAAAATAAATAAATAAATTTGATTTTGCCCTTCGGGTCAATATGACCTGTGAAGGACACTTCTGTTACGCTGTTGGGAGGGACGGATGAAGTCAGATTGATTTTTGTCATTTTTGTCAAATGTAGTATTTGGTCCTAAAAGGAATATAAAGTGAACAGTCTCATGACTTTAGGATAACCTATTAAGAAGTAACCAGCACACACACACAAACAGCTTGAATGAAAGTGTGGGTCCAGACACAAGAGGGCAGCAGAACATCACTTACTGTGCTCATTCCCGAAAAATAAAACAAGCCTGAACATCAAAAACTTTGAAACAGTAATATTTTATTTGAAGTTCATTTATGAATACAATTATTAGCAACAACATGATAAAGTAATACAAAAGAAAAACAAATATATCCACATGCTGCAGTCACTGAGATTCAAGTTCTCTATCAAGGGTTTGCCATGTTCTTCATTAATAATATGAAATCCATCAGTACACAATTCTCCACACCACAATCTGTCAAACACATCTTACTAGCAAACACATATTCATTCACATTCTTCTCTTCACTCTGAGGCAGCAGTCTCCAAACTCATCCTTTCTAATCATCCTACTACTTGTCTGCTTGATCCTATTCCATCTCATCTCCTTGAAGCCATTTCTCCTGCAGTTGGACCTGCACTCACTCACATCATTAACACATCCCTTCACACAGGTTTTTTTCCATCAGCATTTAAACAAGCTCATATAACCCCACTACTTAAGAAACCCACCTTTAACACATCTCTTTTAGAGAACTAAAGACCAGTTTCCCTTCTTCCTTTCATTGCAAAAACACTTGAACAAGCTGTGTTCCACCAAGTGTCTCTGCCTTTCTCACAAAGAACAACCTCCTGGACAGCAACCAGTCTGGTTTCAGAAGTGGACATTCAATCGAGACTGCTTTGCTCTCAGTTGTTGAAGCCCTAAGACTGGCAAGAGCAGATTCCAAATCGTCTATACTTATCTTGCTGGATCTGTCCACTGCTTTTGACGAGGTTAACTACCAGATCCTTCTGTCAGCCCTATTGGCAAAGGGCATCTCAGGAACCGCACTCCAGTGGTTTGAATCTTCTCTCTCAGACAGGTCCTTCAAGGTATCTTGGAGAGGTGAAGTGTCCAAGTCGCAGCATCTATCTACTGGGGTGCCCCAGGGCTCAGTTCTTGGAACACTTCTCTTCTCTGTCTACATGACATCACTAGGGTTCTGTCATTCAGAAACATAGCTTTTCATATCACTGATATGCTAATGACACTCAACTCTACCTCTCATTCCCTCCTGATGATCCGAAGATTTCTTGCTGGATGAAGCACCATCACCTTCAACTGGACCTTGCCAAGACAGAACTGTGTGTGGTTCCATCAAACCTATTGTTCCATCACAATTTCACCATTCAGTTAGGCACATCAACCATAACTCCTTCAAAAACAGGCAGAAACCTTGGAGTTGTGATTGATAATCAGATGACTTTCTCAGACCACATTGCTAAAACTGCCCGGTCCTGCAGATTAGCTTTATTCAACATCAGGAAGATCAGGCCCAGAACATGCTTCACAACTCCTTGTTCAAACTCTTATTCTGTCCAGGCTGGACTTTTGCAATGCTCTTTTGGTCTGGTCTTTCAGCCAGTTCTGTCAAACCTTTACAATTAATCCAGAACACGGCTGCAAGATTAATTTTTAATGAGCCGAAAAGAATACACGCCACACCTCAGTTTATCGATTTGCACTGGCTATTAGTAGCTGCTGGTGTAAAATTTAAGGCATCAGTGTTTTCCTACAAAACCACCACTGGCTCTGCAGCCCTTTACCTCAAGGCACAAAATAATTCTTAGACTTTTAAAGTAACTTTTCCCACCTGGTGGAATGACCCGCCCAACTCAATCTGAGTTCTTAGCTATCTTCAAGAATCGGCTAAAAACACACCTCTTCCATCTTTTTTTGACCCTGTCTGTAAGCATAAATTTGCAGAAAAATGTGCCATGTAGCAGCTCAAAATCTAATAACTGTACACAATGTAGTAAATCAAGTGTAAGTCCCTTTTTTTGTTTTTAAAATGTAATAGATTTGTGAACACAACGTAACTATTTTTTTTCAGTAATTACTACTGTATGCGGAATGCATTATGAACAGAATTTTAAATGAGCGTTATTAGTATTGTACATTTCTAATAACAAATCACAGTAACAGGATGTTTTCAATTTGATTTTGATTTGAAAAAAACCTGACAGGTAACTATACTAAGTGTACAAAGTATAGGCAGTACACACTAAAACAAAACCCAAGTGTGTATGTTATACTGTACACTTATAATGCACTACATTAAATTAATATTTAATTATCAGACAATTCACCCTTCATTATATTTCAGAGATCTCAAATCAGACAATTACATTTGTGCCAGAATGTATTGTGTTTAGGCCCATTATTAAATGTGTGACCTCTACAGGCCATCTTTAAACTTTACAATAGATTGGTGTTTTTGAGTGTCAGTTTAATTCTCAGATTACATCAGCCCAAATGTAAAACTAAGGAGCATATAGAGGATCTTCCTAGTGACCTCACAAAAAAAAAGTGTGCAAATTTGGTATGTAGTTGACCTTCCACCGCAAAACTCATGGCAGCCATTTCTAAATTAATTTTTCTCATTAAAGTATGCATATTTTCTGTTCAAATTAGAAGTAGATCAGCCTAGGCCTAACTTACCTATTAAGAATTACAGAATCGTAAGAATACAGTATACAAGCTAGTACGAGGACAGGCGACGACTACGTTAAAAGTTGAGGTTCCAGTTGTTCCAAACTTTTAACCTCAGTTTCTTTTAGTATAATACATAACCAAAGACCAAAAAATGCATGATCAAATGATGAAATGTATTTTTTATGTTAAATTATTCCACTGTTCTAAATGTGAAACAGTGCTGCTTGTTTCGGGTCGTTTCCCATCTGTAACTGATGAAATGTCCGCCACGTTAATTTGCGTCCTTAACGTATTTACGTAGTAACCATTTATTAAAAGCATAAAGCATTCACAATATATCATACCCGCCTGGACGTTACCTCTCGGTCACTGATATATCAGGAATCGCTCGCTTCAGACAGTTTCAATACAAACACAGTGAAATATACAATCACACTTCCCTCCCAAAACCCAAACGAAAGCTTTACAATATTAAACACAATTTTCAGAGACCAAGCAACGATACATGTTTGAGCAATCAACTGTATTTACAAGTGAATTTCCAAAATGAATAAAATGACCAGTCTGATGAGTCATACATGCAAGCTAATGCAGCAGCATCCTCTACAAGCACGTACAAATCAGCTTTACAGCGCCAACGTCGGCTAGAATTTACAGAAATGAGAAGCACAAACACAGAATGTTCAGACAGCATCCATGCCCCTTGAGGAAAACGAGGAGGAGAAGCCCAGGCCCATTCCCCTCTGCGTGTGCGTCTGTGAACGGGCCATCTCATACTGGACGTCCAGATTGCGGAACATCTCTTCCTGCTGCTGCAAGGTTTTCAGACCTTCTTCATTAGCAGCTCCTGATGAACATCCTTCTTCTTCACCCTACAATCAACACAACTAGGTTATCATCATCATTACATAAAAACTAATAAAACACCTTTGCTCATGGAATAGATATTACATGAAAAACAAAAACAAAACTAGAAAGGTCACCAGTTAACTAACTGAATTATGTTTAAGTCGAAGCACTGAAATGACTGGAAATAAAAACTAAAACTGAAATAAAAGCTAATTATTAAAACTAATAATGACAAAATCACTAAATAACTAAAAACTTCATGGTGAATATAAATTATAACAATTTTAAAAAATAATGATAATAATAATAATAATAAAGGATCACAACAATCAAACACAACATTTCTATAATAAAATGAGACATTTGTCCAGTTCACACATTAAGAGCATTTTGAATAAAAAGTAGAAAGACCATATTTAACATAGGAGAACACTTACTTTGATGCCCATAAGTTTACGAAATTTCACATTTTGGTCTTTATTGCCAAAATTCAGCTTCTCCCAAAGCTCAGCTGTTTGTGACTTGTCCTACAACATAAACATTTATTAATACTGAACATCTTAAGACATACATAAAAAGATTTTAAGGATGTCAAAAGTAGTGTTACTAGAATGAGAGGCAGCTAGTATTTTTTTTGGTGTTGGAGAATCTTTTTAGTCAAAGGTTATAAAAACAGTTCAGTCTATTAAAAAGCTTGGGCTGAAGATGATTAGAGCCATTTTGGTACAATAGTAATAATAATAATAATAATAATAATAATAATGAAACTGCATAAATTGTCTGAGATGGATTCACATGATCTTAACCAAAACTGGCTGAGAATTTTTTCTTTATAAAAATTCAAAATTTCAGGCAGCAATATGATGTCACAGGGTGCTTTCAACTGAGAAAGACCCAAAAATAGAAGGAAAAATATTTTCCTTGTATCATGTTTTGAATAAACACAAATGCACAGTGGGTTTAAGTTGGAAAATCCCAAATTGCTTTGGTTAACGTTCAGACTGCCCTCGATCTGTCTACCAAATTTCGTAACTTGTTCTATTGTCTGCCATAGACTCAAGAGCAGAGAAAGAGAAGGGGGAAAAACAGAAAAATATATTTAATATTACATGAAGTGTATAAAAAAAACCTGAATAACTTTAATCAGAATCTACATGAGCGATTTGCTTGTCCTCACCCCTTCTTTTTTCCCCTGCCACAACATTTTCCTCTTCTTCTCCTGCTCTGCAAACTTCATGGGGTTCACCGCTGAGGGATTGTAGTAGCTTGGCACAGCAATGCCCGTCTCTGCCAGCGTTTTGGCCTGAAGCGCTGCCATCTGAGCAGCCATCGCGATCTGAGGAGTGACCTGCGTGCCGGAGGCGAGCAGCGCTGCCACGTTCAGGCCTGGACTGGGTGCTGCGCTGGCCGTATCGCACAACAGTGGAGATGCTGATGTTGGGAAACGAGCCATATATTAGATATCAGACGGATGCAGCGCTGAAGTCAGATATGAAAGCAGATGATCTGCGGCAGATACTCGCCTGCTGCTCTCTCTTGTTGTTGCCGTTTTTCCAACAACTCTTTTTCTTTCTGTTCTTGAAGCTTCTTTGCTCTCTCCAGCCTAAGAGTGTGAGGAGAATATATTTAATGAACATGAAGATTAAAAGATTATTCAAACCACAGTAATCTAGTCAGATGACTTGGGGTGGTTTTCACAGAGGTGGTTTTTCTGCAGTGCAAATCAGAGCTTGATTATGGCTACAGGATATATAAAAATAACACTGAAACAAGGGGGTGTGTGATATTTATCATCACCTATAATATCATAATTGCTCTTTTAACAATATCTGAGCTGACATTATCCACTCACTATGTCACTCACTTTGCAAAAAAAAATAATGTGACGTGCCCCTGGCCCATTTCACTTTAGCCGGCTGTGGAGCGGGTCTTTGGGAGTAATTCTGAACAACTATAAATTGGTTCTTTGGTTTTTCATGGCCGTTCTGTTTCCCTTCTTGTTTTGTTGTTCTTTTTGGGTTAAATATTTACTTTTGAATTTGCGTCTGGCAGGCCTGTGTATTATGTTGAAAGTTGACTTTATTATTCTATGTCATGTTAATTGTTCCTTATTCGTGCGTACTCAATTTTGTTATGTTTTGTAAAGTTTACTTTTCGTTAATAAATATTTCTTTCAGCTGCTTTTGTTCTCGTCGCCTCCCTTATTTGCCGTAAAAAGCCGGTCGTGACAATAAACACGTCTTGAAAGTACAAAGCCTGTATGCGTGATGAAGCCTATTGGAACGTAGTTAGAATGCCACTAGAATTCAAGTTATGAAAGCAGAAATATCCCATATGGGTTTGTTTTTTAGATTTATATAGTTAGAAACATCATCCAAGCAACAGTGTAATTTTTCCTAAACATTAGCATGCGAGCGTGACCGCAAATGTGATATTGATTTTATACAACAGTTCAACATACAAGAATTCACTACTGAATGAGTTACTTTTTGACACAATTGTTTTTTTGTTTTTGTTTTTTCGTTTCACCAATGGAAACAGTTTCAAATTAAGCCTGAGCAGAACATTTGTGCACCACAGGACGACACACAGTGGTGTTGTGTTCCTGAACGAATCCGTTTTTGAACAAATTGTTTAAATCAATGATTCAATGACCAATTCGTAAGGACAATCCCTTGCTTCATTTCTAAATGAATCACCCTTTTTGAATGAATCGTTTTAATGAATGATTCAACAATTCACTCATTAACTCATCAGACTTGCTGCCACCTACTGGTGGTTTTAGTGTCATATTAATTTATCCATGACAGGCCTAAACCAGTCAAAGTACCAGCACAAAAAAAACAAAACAAAAACAAACAAAAAAACAAATATATTAAGTTATCCATTTTTATCAGTCTCGCTCAGCCCTAATTGAAATAGTGATATGGTTTAGTGCAACTGTCAAATCGTGCAGGCTGTGATGTGTCTATATTGTTCAAACTTTAATATCACTCTTATTAAACTCTAAATACACTCACCTAAAGGATTATTAGGAACACCTGTTCAATCTCTCATTAATGCAATTATCTAATCAACCAATCACATAGCAGTTGCTTCAATGCATTTAGGGGTGTGGTCCTGGTCAAGACAATCTCCTGAACTCCAAACTGAATGTCAGAATGGGAAAGAAAGGTGATTTAAGCAATTCTGAGCGTGGCATGGTTGTTGGTGCCAGACGGGCCGGTCTGAGTATTTCACAATCTGCTCAGTTACTGGGATTTTCACGCACAACCATTTCTAGGGTTTACAAAGAATGGTGTGAAAAGGGAAAAACATCCAGTATGCTGCAGTCCTGTGGGCGAAAATGCCTTGTTGATGCTAGAGGTCAGAGGAGAATGGGCCGACTGATTCAAGCTGATAGAAGAGCAACTTTGACTGAAATAACCACTCGTTACAACCGAGGTATGCAGCAAAGCATTTGTGAAGCCACAACACGCACAACCTTGAGGCGGATGGGCTACAACAGCAGAAGACCCCACCGGGTACCACTCATCTCCACTACAAATAGGAAAAAGAGGCTACAATTTGCACAAGCTCACCAAAATTGGACAGTTGAAGACTGGAAAAATGTTGCCTGGTCTGATGAGTCTCGATTTCTGTTGAGACATTCAAATGGTAAAGTCAGAATTTGGCGTAAACAGAATGAGAACATGGATCCATCATGCCTTGTTACCACTGTGCAGGCTGGTGGTGGTGGTGTAATGGTGTGGGGGATGTTTTCTTGGCACACTTTAGGCCCCTTAATGCCAATTGGGCATCGTTTAAATGCCACGGCCTACCTGAGCACTGTTTCTGACCATGTCCATCCCTTTATGACCACCATGTACCCATCCTCTGATGGCTACTTCCAGCAGGATAATGCACCATGTCACAAAGCTCGAATCATTTCAAATTGGTTTCTTGAACATGACAATGAGTTCACTGTACTAAAATGGCCCCCACAGTCACCAGATCTCAACCCAATAGAGCATCTTTGGGATGTGGTGGAACGGGAGCTTCGTGCCCTGGATGTGCATCCCACAAATCTCCATCAACTGCAAGATGCTATCCTATCAATATGGGCCAACATTTCTAAAGAATGCTTTCAGCACCTTGTTGAATCAATGCCACGTAGAATTAAGGCAGTTCTGAAGGCGAAAGGGGGTCAAACACCGTATTAGTATGGTGTTCCTAATAATCCTTTAAGTGAGTGTAGATGCTTCCTGCAGAAATACTTAATTACTGCATTACAATTTAACCGAATCGATAACTCCATCTACTCTGTATTGTTAGTCATAACTAAAATGTTCTGACATTTAGTCGGCTAAAACTGAAAGATGACTGATGACTTTCAGATGACCGAAAAATGACTAAAACTAGATGGCATTTTAGTTCAAGGACTATGGCTAAAACCAAAATGCTTTCAAAATGAACTCAGCTCTGTTATATACTGTGTATAAAGTCTAAATCACATATTTAGTACTTGTGTGAAACAGACGGCGCTCTACCTTCTGGCCAGTGCCTCCTGAGCATCCATGGCCGTGTTTCTGCCTCTGAAGGTCACAGGACTCACTGACCGACTGCGGCTTTTTCTCCGCGCTTTCTCTGACCTCTTCTTCTTCTCCCTAGACAGAATTAAGCCATCTTACCATTTTAGTACAAATCAGCATTTCCACTCAGTCTCATGCAAAGTCCTGAACACAAAACCTCAGCCCAACCTGCTCTTGCTGCGGCTCCTGCTGCGATGTCTGTGTTTGCCTCTGGAGTTTGATCGAGACCTGGCCCGCCTCTTCTTGTCACGACTCCTCGACCTCCTTTCGCCGCTGCGCGATCGAGATCTCTTTTTGTCCCAGTTTCGATTATGATGTCGTCTACAATAAAACATTAAGTTGCATATTTAAGCACACTTAACCTAACCATATTCACCTGTTGCATGAATTCAGCCGGCGTTAAATGAAATGAAAATGAATACTTTTCTCTCGAGCGTGATCTTGATAGGCTTCTCGGTCTGGAGGACTTCTTGTCTTTTCGGCGATGCCGCTCCTCCGCGTCTTCAGACAGCCGGTCGCGACCTTTATCTGACATCTCCAGCTGCTCCTCTGATCCGCTCTGACATTTCAGAGCTTTCTCAGAGTCCTTCTTCCGTGCCTGTTTTAAGAAGAATTGGTCTCTTTCAGGAAAATAGTGCAATAAAGAGAGTTAGTAAGTTGGTTTGAAAACAAACTTGCCAAAATAACTTTGACAAGAAAAACAGTTTATAAACTACAAAAACCCTACACCAACTTCCACCACCATCCGAGTGCAGCGTCTACAGCTACATTTATCACAAATGAGTGCACTTAACCAGAACATTTAAATAAGAAATATTAAAAATGACCATACATATTTGACCATTCAAAAACAGAACACCCATGTCAAACAACGGAGTCAAATCAAGATGAGTAAAACTGTTAAATATTCTGTTGGAAATTCATAAAGTTGGGTTCATGTTGACTTTAAAGGGCATTTTACATGATACAAAGAAACTTTTTCTTGCACTCTTGCCACCTCGTGTGTACGGGCACATTTCCATACATATGATAAGCAATTTAAACCACAGAATCGCAAGCGGTTTCAGTGATATGAAACAATGACACCCGCTTCTGCTAGTGAGTGAAAATATCCTACGTCTGAGGTGATTACGGTTTCAATCTTGCATTCTGCGTTGCAAGACTAATAAAATCAACAAAATAAAATGAGAAGTACTAATTAAGCTTTATGTGTAACGGCACATTTTATTATTTCTCCATAAAATGTTTGGATTTTCTTTTGAGAAATGCAAAGGTAATTCTGCCATACAAATGCAAAACACAGTAACAACACCAACTTAAAACGGCTTTAAATTTTGATTTTAGAGGTGGTTTTGGAAAAGTTCATGCAGCTTTTGCACTTAATGCAGTACAAAAGTGTGATCACTGTGTTTAGGCTTGTAGGGCAGAATAGGTTAACAAAATATGAAATTACATAATGTGAATAAAGTAATCTCGATGCGGTCGCACACAACAAAGTGGCATGATTCATGCGAACGAGCCCATTCTAGCAGCTGTCCTGCTCTCCCACTAAAAATTAACGGGAAACTCACGGTCACTGTGTTCAGCGTAAAATGCCCTTATGACCATACGCATATCTGAACAATGTGTGCAACTTAACTGTTTTAAAACTTATGTCAATACTGTGCAAATGTGCATGCATTCACATTGGGAAGGGCCACTCATTTTTTTAACAACAATTCTGCAAAAAAAGGCAGTAACTGGAGTTGTGAGACAAAAAGATATCGTTTAATAGGCAAGTAAGTTTAAATGACTGATAGTTACCTGTCCAGGTAGTAGGCATATAATTTTGCTATCTGTCAGCAGCGTCTTCAGTTCAGAGAGTCTCTTCGTGCATTAGCACGCTGAGTATAATTTATTATAGAAATGTTATCATGTGATCTAAAATACAGGACGTTAAAAAAGCTCCCAAACAGACATTTCTCTCCATCTGTAATCAATATTAATAAAACTTACGATTACATGCACTTGTGATTACATCTCAGTGCTTTTCTTCTCAGTCTGGCATTTCATTCCTTCTGTCTAAGCTGCATACTTACCCAGGACTAAAACTAGAAATGCCAGCTGTAAAACTACCGATGATGTGACCAGTTTAATTTAGGTCTACATGACATCAATGGACTAAAATTAGTTACCTCTTTGCTTCTGCTGTGGCTTCGTCTGTGCCTCTTCTCTCCTGAAACACAAAAACATACAAACAATAAAGTTAATTATTGTTTGATGGACACTGACGGACTCAACTTACATGTAGTCACCATTATTTTACATATATAAAGACTGATGTCCACATCAAAAGAAATTTACAAAAGTGATTTTATGTCCATAGAACGCAAGTTTAATGCAAGTGTCTACTTTTATGGTTTCAAATACGTTTTTGGATAAAATGTCAAAATTTGGTTGAAATAATGTTACACTGTCATTCAGTGTAACACAATATTTATGTAAAAATTCAAACAACATACTTATTCTGACCTGTACATGTTAAAATGTATAAAAGAATAATAAGCATATTAAATGTTATTGTGTTTTAAATGAGTAAAAAACTCTTACTGACAATTGAGCAAAACCTAGGATATGGCAATTTTTTAAAATGTAGAATTACAACTAATTAGTGTTTGGGGTGAAAGTAATTCGTCTTTTAATATGTCATAAATTGATTTTTGTTGTAAATATGCCCAACAAGATTAGGCTTGTGAGGGGAGGAGTGAAATGAGCGCAGTCAAGACGGACAGTTCGGACCTCTCGAAGTAGAACAGATACCTACGAGATCAAAGGCGGATATCGTGTTATCACACTCACGTGCTGTTTTGCTGATAAACATGATATAATTTCATCTCTGTTGTTTTTATATGAAAATAAATATGACGAACAAGACACTCAAAGTGCTTGCTATTTAATTCCATATGAAAGACGTATTTATCATCCTTTTTTACTTTAATACAAACGTGTATTTTAGATTTTTACAAAAATATGACAACAATCACATATGTCACGCAGAGATCGCACTGGCATAGTGTTTGGGAAGATTCATGCATAATTTAAACACATAACCACATGATATTATATTAAAAAATAAAACATTTTAGAAAGGAACAGTAACATCACGGTTTCTGAACCAATGAGCTTTAAGGTGTGTCGTCATCCAGGTGTTTCCCATCGTGCTTTTGGTCAGCGCAGTCGGTGGAGAGCTACTGCGCCCGACTGCTCAATCCGACACAGCCGCCTCGCCGTCGCCAGAGTTTTTTGGCACACGTCAGCATGACATCAGAGCAAGGAGGACGTAACTCGGACACATTTCTAACCGGCATGCATCTCGCGGTGATCACCGATGATCGATTCTGCGCAGAATTTGCTCATCTCAAACGAGCCTACTGTCACACTGAATGACAATTTAGTGGGTGTTTTCGGTAAATAAGGGAAAAATGTATATTTATTAAATTAAACAGAAAACTTTTACCTTTTTTGGGAAAAACAACAAAAATGTTAAGCATTATTACATTATTGTTTTTATGCTTAAATGGTTTTTTGTCTTTGACCTATATATATAGCTTCAGGCTTTAATAGCTTTAACTTTGTTTTTTGCTGATTATATGGCTAAAAAAAATTTTCTTCCTCAGTATTTTTGTCTTTTTCCAGTATAAATGTCTAAAAATTCTTTAATCAAAATACTCAAAATGAAATGAGATAAGAAGCCTTGTTTTCTAAGGAGCTGGTCAGAATGAAGTGAGCGCATGATTAAAATCTCTTTAATTTAATAACACACAAATCTAGTTTTTACTTTATTATTGTGGTGTATAGAGCATAGTTTTTTTTTTTTTGTTTGTTTGTAAAAACGAAGGGGTCTGAATATCCTGTAGGTATTGTTACAGTTAGGTAACACCGTCGTTCTAAAATCGTTCTAATAATTTAATTTTATTCAAGGTTCAAGACCTATTTTTACTTTTGCACATGTCAAGTAAATGTATCTTGATGTCAGACATTGTCAAAACTTCTCCAGGGCCCCAAAACCCTCTCAGAGCCCGGAGGGTTAAGGGTGTTTGGGCATTTGTGTTGGAAAACAACACTACTGAGGAAGACGTTCTTTTGCGATGCTTTTTCTAATGAGAATGACTGCGACATGTCAGGACTGAGGAATCGGGTCTAACGTTACCTGACTTGCGCTTTCGCTCCACGGATCGTGATCTGGACCGGGAGCAATGCTTCGAGCTCCGCTGACGATCTTCATCTGTGTGCGATTTTCCCGACATAGACTCGTGGAATTTGTCGTCATTTGCCTGATTGGAGACAAAGCACAAAGTCAAAATAATTCTAATGTAAAGCATACAAAAATAATAAGCCACTCATTGATTCTGAACATTTCTATGTCTTGGTATAATTTAAGTGTACTCTTGCATCAGGTTAGCCGCGGGTTAAATTAGCCTGCTAATCGCCTTCTGTTTATGCGCATGATACTACTGGACAGCGAATTCTCACAAAACCAAATAATTCGTCTTATGAACTAGACTCGCATTTTGAACAGAACAGGTTCGCATATCAGTTCCCAGCATTGTTTTGAGCCCTGAGGTTCTTTTCAATCAGGCTTAGAACAGGCGATCCGCCATTTTTCCGAGTACAGAATGAAGCCAATGAATTACTGTTTCATAAATTCTTTACTTTTGTCGAATATAATCTCGCCCAAAACAACAATCAAACAAATATACTTGCCGCCATGTTAACGTATAAATAAACGAGTTCGCTGTATCCCTGTAGTTAGTGGCAGAACGCGAACAGCGCCTTCTCTCATCGGTTTCTTCTGCGGCGGAACAATACCCGGATGTTTCTCTCTCCTTCTCCTGACACTCGCAGAAAGCCGCGAAAGCACAGCGCCCCTCTTGCGGCTGGACTCTCTCTCACTCAGGAGTTTTTTTAATGGTAAAAATGTATAAGATTTATTTTATTTTATTTTATTTTTATTTATTTATTGTTTTTGCTTTATTATTCCAATGCCATGAGAACATGAGGTATTACATATGCATGTCAAATTACAATAGCTGCCAGAGAAAAGGAAGATATACATTTAGTCCACGGTTCAATACGTACATCAGTTTTTAACCATGGTTTTCGGTTTGGTTCTGATAGCTTGCCACATCAGAGTGTTTTTTGCATGTAATTAACAACAAAATACTTCTGTAAACCTCTGTACACTGGAAAAAGCGTGGATTATTAAATGTTTGCTTCATATTCTTTTGAGAGAGGTATTGAACCGTGGAGGTCGTACCGAACGGTTCGATATTATATTGGGTATTGTGACATCACTAAAATCTACCCTGTAATGGTAAAAATCCATGCAGTGTTTTTTAATTAATCTGTAAAAATAATATCCCCTTTTTCAAATCGAGCCGTTCTCAAATGCCTGTCGGTGTGGCATCACACCCACAGAGGACACTCCCACAATAGCTGACTGACATGAGCGTTTTATCTCAGACCTGCCCTAAATCAGCTGTAACAGTTGGACCTTTTTGTTTTGTTACTGGAGCAGGGATGTAAATTAGACAAGAATTGAGTGATTGAGGTGTTGTGTTGCTGGATGTAATAATGAACATAGTGGTCGTCATTTACTCCCGACATCTGAGCCGCTGAAGGTGCATTAGATTACGTTTGTTTGTGAAGGGAATGCGCCTCCCGATCTACATATATCCGTCTGTGTTCGCACGAATCATTCGTGATTCACTTACATCAGAAGTGAGTATAAGGGGTTTTTTTATGAATCTTTGCGATCACCTTTTTCTGATAAGGTGCTAGTTAACAAGTTTAGCGGCTATACGCGGCTAAATGTGGCTAAGGTAAACATCACTCCACACAGAGACGAGAGGGGCGGGGCGAGCAGAGCTCATTTGCATTTAAAGCAGCCTCGACCAGAATGAGATGGTTTTTGCAGAGCTGATTTTGGCAAGGTAAAAAGGGTGTTGTTTTACAAAACAATTGCGAATTTTTAACCAAAGTATATTATAGACTTTTCATTAAGACCTTAAAGAATCATATCAACAGCAAACTTTGCTTCCTGACTATTGTTCTGTCCTTAAAAAGGACCGCTTCAGCTGTGAAGGGGTTCATGATATAGATGGTTTTCTCCAAATGCAGTTGATTGACAGTGTGATGTAAGAAGCACTCAATTATCTAACGTCAGTCAGATAGTACATCAAAGATCATGACATTACATTATTTTACATTAAAACATTTGAACAGGGACAGAGAGCTCAAGCTGAGCTGCAAGGCCAAACCCCAAGTGCTCAAACCCCTCCTTAAAGGGTGGCAAGAAAAAATGTTCTCATGTAACAGTCTGTTTATCTTTCCCATGTATCGGGTTAGGTGCACAAGCAAAGTAGTGATATTTAAAAAGAGTTTATTGTGTTTCAAGACAAATCAGGATATTTGTGATATTTGCATGAAAGTTTGATTACCCAGTCTACAAATGGATGCATTTAAAACACGTTTACAAACACATAATTAATTACTTACAAGATTGGCATATGAGCACAACACAGTGGGTATTAAGGTGTTTAGATGATAATAAGTCACAAGTCACTGTCACTGTTTAACAGTGCATTTGTGCATTTTTAAGTATATTTTCATGGTCATGCTGCTGCACTGTTTGCCCATCATACCTCGCCTGTGGGGCAGTTAGGAGGCCAGTGTGTCTGACGAATAAGTCTTTTCTAAATTGCGAAGGGACTACAGAAACAACCGCTTCTGTCATTTTTTTCCCTCAATGCAATTAGCTGAGGGAAAGAAAATGATACATTGTTACTGCAATGAAAATACTTAATTTTGATAAAATCACCTGGGATGCAGCATCATTGAGTTTTTGAGTGGTACTTCCCTTTGTGTCCTCCTGCTGATGCTCTGTGAAGTCATATGTGGCCCAACCAAAAATTAATAAATTGAATATTGAATTAATATAATGTACATATTGAATGCAAACCATTCTATTTTCAAATACAGAATAAAATCATAAGAAATGAGACGATTGTATGCGTTTACCTTTTTTTGACATATACGTTTTTATATATACATATACCTGTATTTGGATGATGACTATATCTTGGTCATCAGCTATTTGTGGCTGTTGCTCTGAAACTGTTAAAAAAGAAGGTACAGTTTCAATTTGTTTCTTTTGCGTTACTTTTTAAATCTGGGCTGGGCTTGCTTGTTTGTTTTTAATATAAAAAGCTCTATTTTTGCCAAATGTAAAAGCCTTTTCACACCAAAAGCCTCAGGCTTTGAGAAAAGTTAATCCACGTCTGTACAGTAGGCCACAGAAGAAAAAAAAGTCAACTCTTCAGCTATAAAAAATGAAGCACATATGTTAGTTTGTCTAAAGTAATTTTTTCTTATTAGTATGGTTGAATTGCATCATCAAAGGCCAGCAGCAAAAACATTGGTTAATAAAATGGTATTAAATGCATAAAGGATATTTGTATTAACATATTTAATTATTGCAGGATTGCGTCATATTCTGAGTTTGCATTTCACTGTTTTTATTCATTTTAAGGAATACTGAGTCTGTTTTTTTGTGAGTGAGATGAATTAATGCATGTTCACATTTATTCTAGAACTAACATCTTACTCCCGATTTCTCTCAACATGGGGACAGGAGAACTTTTAATCAATAAATGGGGGGAAAGTAACTGCCGTTACTTATTTGAAAAAAGTAACTCAGATATTTTCTTGTCAATTAAAAAGTAATGCGTTACTTTACTAGTTACTTGGAAAAAGTAATAATATTACGTAACTTGTGTTACTTGTAATATATTACCCCCAACAATGCTGTTGGATGCTGTCCAGTAATTAAGAGGAAGTATTTCTGCAGCAGATCCTCCAGACCTGTTCTGCAGAATGCAGTGGAAATGGAGTGCATAAGCACAAGGGAGCCATCACATATTATCATGACTGGCATTTGATTGCCACATTTCCATACATGACGTCAGTGTGAAAAGCCTGCAAAAAGTATGTCACAGATGCTGTGGTGTGGTTGCAGGTAAAGGTGATGCACCCCTGGATGGATTTCTAACAACCAGCTCTTTCTGCAGTGTTTTTTTTAATTACACTCCCTGTTGCGCCCAAGTACACTATGTCATTCTTGCACCTTTTGTAGAAGACAGAAAGTGTCTTATTTGACCACAACATGACATCAGTGTCTGTGCCACATTGTTGGTCAATCAGTGCTTTTAAACTTGGAAGCTCATCAGGATGAGGTCGGGTTTTTGTCCTTTCACTCCATGAAATGATTTTTTGCACGTTTTTAGTTGGGGCATCATCCCTGCAGCCTGAATCAGTGACCACTGGTGTAATCTTTTGCATGGACTCCAAATACAAACTCTGTGGTAATTTGGTTTCCAGGAGTTCTGCAGTTTCCTGTTGTGCAGCTGCACACACTGGCCTCCTATGCAGTTCCTTGGTGTTATGGCATACATCACCTCCAGAGAAAACTACTTCTGCTTTCAGGGAGCTCTCATCAGCAACTTCAACTTTTACTTCCACTGGGCAGTCTTCAAAACAACAGTACCCCTCATATGTAAAAATTGGAGCCTGTGTTTGTGACCCCAGGGTTTTCACTCTGTGTCGCATAAAAGCAAAGGGATTTGATTCCCTTGGCAATGACATTTGTAAATGGTGTCCTTGAAAGTCTGCCTTGCTGGTGTTGTCTTTGCACTCAGTGAAAAAGAAACATGGCTGACATGGCAAAGAACATATGAAGAATTTAATCTCTTCCTCACTGCTCTGTGTAGAGATGCATGGTGATTTATTTTTGTCTATATCCTTGTCAGACGTCTGTAATATGTAAAAAAGAAAAACATTTACAAATTAATAGATAAAGGCTACATGTTTGGAATATCTTAACCCTACATCTGTCATAGAATTTCCTTTACTTTCAACTATGTCTTTACTTTTTCCCTGTTTATTAGGTGACATTCCATATATTAATATCACAAATGTCTTGTAACAGCCAAACTCCAAAATAAATGAATGTGAGTTGGAACATTAAGCACTTCGCGGACAGAGATAAGTAACTGGCTATGTGTTAAAAAGGTCAATTAATATTCCCAGTGAATGCTAACGCAGATTACATTACAGTAATTATATTAAAACAACAACAAAAAACATTTTTTTGCTACAGTAGCCATGTAAACATTATTCTAAGATACACTCCTCACATTACAATTCATATGCAATGGATAAAAGGCTTGCTCCAGACATGCTTTTGGCATTGTATTGTGAGTTTATTATTAGTTACATTTAATAGAATACGTATGGTCAAACTTTTCACTTACGGAAGCACAATCTGATTCCAAGTTATCAGCAGGACTAGAGACTACATCACTGTCAGCCTTTGTGTCCTGCACATCCTGGAAAGACAGAGAGGGTGGGGTCATTTCTCAAACCAAGTCTGTGTTACACACCAAATGGCAAGCAAATTAAAGATAAGAAGTCACCAGATTGAAAGATGGACATTCAGGCTCTTCTTTGCGGCATGGAGGCAAATGACCGTATTTGTATTTGAAAGTTGCTGAACAAAAAAAAAAAATCACTTCTCATTTCCCCGAAAATGCAAAGAATTGCACTGGCAATACCATTTACATTTGGCATTAATGGTTAAACCTAATGCTATGAGAAGCAAAAAAGGATGATAAAAAAAGATACTCACACTGGAGTCAACAGCTCTGATAATATCAGTGAATAAATATTACTCAAAAGGTTACAATCAGTGTTAGTGCATGCAAATATTCCTTCATGAATGTTAACTTGGATAGCTTGTTTTTTTTTTGTTTTGTTTTTTTTCAAAAGGACAGAAATGGTGAAATCAAGAAAAGTAACTGCAATTTAATAGGTATTGGTGAAATGTCTAAAGTAACAACTTCATTATTTTCAGAAAATTGGAACATTTGTAATTGTACAAGTAAAATTCATGTCAAATGAATGAATTTGTATAATTCAGGTTAATCTGTGGCCTAACAATAGCTTTAATTTTAATGGCAGTAATAATTGTAAACTACAGAAAGAGACACTTTCAGTTGAAAAATTACCTTGAATTTAAGTAGGCATGCCTGAAGAATTTTCTGGCTATTTATGAATGTATTTGGCACTTGCAAATCTTTACAGACATTGCTCCAAAACCCAGCAGCATTGCGAACACTGTACTCTTTTATATTAGTTGCAGGTCCAGCAAATTCTGTAATAGCTAATGTCATTTCTTGCAGAGTTTTAGAAGTCCTCCATCCCTTTGAAAAGACACACAAACACACACACAAAAGTATTGGAAGACACTATGCTTTTAAGCAATATATCACACTCCATCAGTAAAGGGTGTTTAGGGAATATGTTATGTGCATGTGTAATACAATAAATTCATACAGGAAATGCAACATTTGTAGAGTGGGTTTTCTGAAACACTTGCCTTTCCAAATGTTTTGGAAGTGCTGACTCTGAAATCAAAATACACTGAGAATTAAATTATATCCACATGGCAATGCATCACCATGTCTCACATAACGCTGCTCTGCATCTCTCTCTCCAATTGGCTGTCAAAGTTTCTGCTAAGCTTAAAAATATGATGCCATAATAACGTATTTAATGACATTTAAAGTGTCATTGTTCAACAATGGTAGCCACTGAGTATGATTTGTACAAGAACAATGATATACATTAGGACCAAACTATGAAAAGTTGTATTTGAAAAAATAAATCTCTATATTATAAATATTGTGTAATCATGGATATTTAAAATGTTTTGGATTATGTAGTGTCATATCTTCTGAATAGCTACTAAAACTGTGCGCAAGTGGCTTTGTATCAAATCAGATTTACTGCACGAATCACAGCAGCCTGTCATTGTTCTATTTGGACACTTCACCTGTATATCATGTCACAGCATTTTAGATTGTTTGGTTGAATGGATGCTGACCTGTCTGTACTCATCCTGGGATTCAAATCAGAATAAAACCTGAACAAGCCTGAATACCTTTAAAAGATATGATTAATAACAATTAAAAAATACAGACCATGTAAATCCACATATTCCTTCATAAATAAACCTACAGCCTACACTTGTAAGTAGATAAAGAAATAATTAATAAATGGTTTGGAAAGATGCAAAAGTACATTTTGGTCTCTTTCCCTTTTCACATAGGTAGCACACTTTATTAATTATTTCTTGTTTCTGTAGGCTCTGTATAGCAGATCAAGCAGCAGTATATTCACAAATAGGACTCACCAGCTGTGAGCTGAAGCTTTCCTAAGTCTTGTGGCAGTCTGGTCTGCAAGTACCTTCAAGCTTTTGGAGAGGGTATTGAGTAAAGACGGCGATGTTGCACAAGCCGGTGACAGCGGGAGACTGTTTGAATAAAATTCTGCGAAAAACATCCAAGCAGTAAAATTTCATGTGAACTTATAATTCAATGCGGAAACATAAAAGCTTATAACAGTTTGAGTTTTTTATTGTTGTCTTACTGTGTAAGCAAAATAACCAATGAGGAATGCAAGTCTGACCTCGCTCCTATCTTTTTGGTAAGAAGCCATTCTTTCCTCAGGTGTAAGTGAGTGAATTTTTCTGGCCATTTGTTTGATCTTGGCCACTTCTCATCTCACTCTTGAGTGTGAAGCGGCATTCATTAAAAGACATTTTGATCCTCTCCACAGAGTTTTGGCCAGTATTCACTGGCTGATCGTATAAAAGCTGCGCACTTGCACACCTATAGATGGATGACGTTAAAGAGTTAAACTTCAGTTATTAGACTCCCCAGAGACAAGCAAACACTAATCAAAACAGAAAAAGCCTACATTATGTTATTTATATGGACAAAGAGTCATGATCACTCTGAGGAATAACGTCCCACATAGCAATTGACATCTGGCCCAGCTCTGGGCCAAGCAAGCATCTACACTCGACCCAAATGCAGCAAAGAAGTATGGCCCTTGAGTGGCCCAGATCTGGACTACAGACATGAGCCATGTTGTGTTATCTGAAAATGCGGCCACTAGGTGTCACTTATGACCTGGAGGTGGAAAAAGTAGATAAGTAAAGAAGTGAAGTGTTGAGTTGCTGCACGCTTGTTTCTGCTGCTTTTCTTTATTAATACTAATGCAAAATACAACATTTTGGTGACAAGGATGGCAGCACTCAGTTTACCTACGCCTCATATGTTCTTGCCATGCCCGGGTCAGCCCTCGGTACCGATTCACACCTGGAAGAAGATGTTTCAAAACTATCTTGTCGCCATCGATGCTACGGGAGATCGGTGGCCGGAGGAAAGGAAGCGTGCCGTTCTACTACAGTGCTTGGCAGCCGAGGGGTTGAAAGTTTTCAACACGCTGCCTAATACAGGTCAGACCGTTACCGATGCCTTTAAAGCTTTAGAAGAACATTTCCAGCCGGCTACGAATGGCGTCATCGAACGACACCAATTCAGGCAACGCGCTCAACGGCCAGATGAATTCGTAAAGGATTATGTTGCTTTACGTGAGATCAGTATACACTGTAACTTTGGCAATCGCACGGACGAGATGATCTGGGATCAATTAGTGGAGAAAGCTTCCTCTGCATGTATTTTGGAGCTTCTCTTGCTGGAGCCGCAGTTAACACTAGAGGTCTTCACGGAGGACCCGAGGACCCGGGACCCGTACGGGTTCGGGTCTATATTTGAAATGGTCAGCCGGGCCCGGGTCGGGTCCCAATCTATTACCTCGGGTCCCGGGTCTGTTTAACATTTGTGTGTAATACCTGAATCGATCGGAGAACATCGCACCCGCCAGTGATCATTGTCGGTCAGCACTTTGCGTGTGTTTTGTAACTTTCAACTTGTAAAATTAGGATGAGAAAAGTGTGAGCGGGAAATAAGGTGGGGGGGAAAACATGCGTGACGCGAAGTTAATGTTAGTACTGCAAGCGGACGGTATCAAGCTGTCTCATGTGAATTCCTCCTTTAAGCTTCATAAGATTAACTAGGTGGAGCTTTAAGCATATGTTTTGTATTGTTTTCTTTTACTGAAGAAGAGACGCACCTATTGAACACGCACGATGGTGCAGCACAGTCGGCTTTGTGTACCCACTTATAAATCCACTCTGATGCGCATTCAGTAGTGTCTTGCATTAGCTAAAATCATGACAGTCGACCACATAATATCTTATCCAGTTGCACGTGAATAAATGCAAATACTCCATAACAGCAAGACCGTGGCGCCGGCTTCCTTGAAAATATGATTGCGCCCGCGCCCGCTTCGTTCTGCTTCGTGACAGAAATGCCGCCTGCATGCGCCAGAGCCAGGCCCGGTTCCAGAACCAAATCACTGAGGGTGCTTCTGAAAATTGTGAGGGTGCTCACAAAAAATATGCATGGAACTGTATGAAAACGGTACCACCAAATAGGACTGAGTAATATAAATCGTCTACACTAGTATAGTAATTGTAGTTTCAACAAATGCCATCTAACATCAAGAATACACTGTGAAGGTTATTACTGCATGCTCATCTAGGAGCAGTTCACATGTCGCGCCTAAAAACGCGTTCTTTCCAAAGCGCTAAGTTACGCTCCCATGGCGTCTGTCGTTACTAGGCAACCATGGCCTACGCTCTCCATGAAGACAAGTTAGTTTCAGCAAATGATAAATGGCTTTCTAGCACTGCCCTGCTACAAAATGTATTTTAAAAATGTCTATCCCTGTACAGCTATGATCAGCTGTTTCACCGTCTTGGCTGAGTTTTCAATGTTGTTTCTATAAAGGATGAAGCTGATTGGTTGGTTCGTGTCACATGACCCGAGGTGCGCTTTTAACAATTCAGCTTGTGTATTTACAGTATTTTTTACAGAATTTGCAGCGTTAAAACTAGTACACGTTTAACATGATAGCAAGCAAGATATGGAATGGGAAAAAAATGTCCCATTCCATGTATTAATTTTTGTCTTTTATAAATCATATAGTTTAGCAATATCACAGGAGTATTGTATTTTCCGAATATATCATCACAACTGCAAATGTAATGATATTGCTTTAAAAAAACAAGTTGCGAGTGAGGTTGTAGGGCGGGGTACGCTGTCGCTGTCATCGGCAGGTGGAGTTATTTGACAGATTAATTGATGAACATCTTGGTCTGAAGATTTCTGGGCTTTCTTTAGCCAATTCCTTATGTCCATAATGCGATTTTTTTTAAGTACTGTAAAAAGTTAGCTAACGAATTTCCTGAGCTGGACGCACATTGAATGAATAAAGAGACAGCGTCACACTTACGCTTCATGATCGCAAACTGAGAATGCTCACAACCAATCAAATGCCGAGGCATTAAAAGCATGATGAAAATAAGATAATTATTTATAAGCTTGTGTGTACCTATTAATTTGGCGAATTTATGTATGTGTGTGCATCTGTCTGCGTGTTCATTAATTTAAAAATTAATACGCTATTAATAATTTTATCTGAGGGTGCTTTTGCTTTTGTTTGGGGGTGCTTAGCACCCTCAAGCACCCCCGTAGAACCGGGCCTGGCGAGAGCATGTAACTCAGAGTGGTAACATGATAATTAATTGTTGATTACTAATTTGAATCAGTACATTATACGGAAAACAATACCTTAAATAAATGAAGAGTTCTTACTTCTCCAGACACCACTACACCACTGTTCAGGCAGTAAAGTGTAACGCACTTCTTGTTCTGTGCCTTTTTTGAAAAAAAAAAATGCTCCAAGCTGGAATAATGAATAAATTAAGGTTCTTTCACTCCGCAAGAGAGAGGAACAGCCTAACATGGACGAAAATGTTAGTGTCAAAGAGGACTGATCGCAGTCAGGGCTACTAACAGTAGGTAAGCCAAAAAGTTTTTTTCGCAACTTGTTTATTGACTTGTTAGCAGTTTGCTGCAATATGTGCCGACCGGGTTGCAGTCGGGTCTCTGTCTTCCCAGCCGGGTTCGGGTCCAATTTCCGAATAACTGTCGGGTCCGCGTCGGGTCCGGGTAGTAAATTTAAGGCATTTCTCGGGTCTGCACGGGTTCGGGTCCCACTTTTAAATTGAATACGGGTCCGGGTCGGTTCCGTGCAACAAATTTACGGGTCTCTTCGGGTTCGGGTACGAATTTTTGGACCCGTGAAGACCTCTAGTTAACACTGACGGACGCGATGCTGTTGGCTGCCCAAACAGAGACCGCCGTGGAGCACGCACAAATGCTTGATGCGGTCTCCGTGCTCGAGATTAAACCTGCTCAGCTTGGCATGCCACAGTGTCGTCGGAAATTCCATGAAAAATCGGTGAGTAAAACACGATCACAGTCTACTGCACAGTCCAGTCCTACTTGCTTTCGTTGTGGGTCTAGCTCTCACTTGGCTAATGCCCCAAACTGCCCTGCTACTAAAGTTAAATGCAATAAATGTGGAAAAGTGGGACATTTTGCAAGGGTTTGCCGCTCTGAGAAAAAGGTGCAATTACTTGATGCTCCTGAGAGTGAGGTCCCCGAAATTGTGCATGCACTTGAAGTGGAAGGGAAATCGTTGTGTGATAAAATAAAATACACAGTAACCATTAAAACTGAAGAAGTGAGCCCTGTGCTGATTGAGCTCACTGTGGACACAGGTTCTGCTGTTTCAATCCTTCCTTCTCACCTTTATAAGCAGCATTTCAGTTTTTACGGTTGTAACGGAATGTTGTCACATTTTACGTAATGAGTGATGAATGATGAAGACTTGGCTGTTCCTATCATCCTAGGACTGGATTTTCTAAAGGAAGCCAAAGTAACCATTGATTTTAATTCTTCACGTGTTCACTTACCTGATACCAACACCAGTCACCCTATTTGTTTTAATGAACTTCACGAGAATGCTGCCGTCCAGTTTTATGCTGCACAAGACTTGAAGCTCATCGATCAAGCGATGGAAAATTCTCATGCCTCATGCAAGGTAAAGAATCAGTTAAAATCTCTCATGTATGATTGGCCATCAGTTTGCACTCACAAGCTAGGACATACAAACTGTATCAAACATGAAATCAAAACAATTTATGAACTTCCCCTAAGAAAGAGACCTTACCGGGTTTCAAGAGTCAAGAATGATTTTAAGAATGAAGAACAGATCAAGGAACTACTTCAACAAAAAATCATTAGACCTTCCACCTCACCATGGGCCTCGCCTGTTGTAGTAGTGGATAAGAAGGATGGTGGATCTTGATTGTGCATTGATTACCGTGGTCTTAATTCTAAAACTCACCTTGATGCTTATCCAATGCCCCAGATTACAGATATACTGGATTCGTTGCAAGGAGCCAAAGTGTTTAGCATTTTGGATTTGAAGAGCGGCTACTGGCAGGTAGAGATGGATTCTGCAAGTGTGGAGAAGACCGCATTCATCACCGCATCAGGGTTATATGAATTTTTGTGTTTTCCCTTTGGTCTCAAAAATGCAGCTGCCTCTTTTCAGCGTTTGATGGAACAAGTTCTCAGAGACCACATAAACAAGTGTTGTATGGTGTACATAGACGACATCATTGTGTATTCACCAGACATCCAAACACACCTGCAACATCTTAACCAAGTATTCAGCAGTCTGCACACCACCGGTCTCACTCTCTATCTCAAGAAATGCAAATTCATCTGTTCATCATTGGACTACTTAGGCCACACAATTACTGTTGAAGGAGTCAAAGTGGATTCTGACAAGGTAGATGCGATCAAGTCATTCCCAACCCCAACTTCCCTAAAAGAATTACAACGATTCCTACGTCTTGCAGCTTGGTACCACCGTTTCATTTCAGATTTTTCCACTAAAGCAGCACCCTTACATGCACTAAAGAAAAAAGGAGCTAAATGGATGTGGACAGACGAGTGTCAGAGATCATTTGAAGTCATTAAATATGATCTGACCGAAGCCCCTGTTTTAACTACACCCAATTTTGACTCACCTTTTAAAGTGCAAACCGATGCTAGCGACGTTGGTTTAGGAGCAGTGCTGACACAGGAGAGAGATGGACAAGAGAAAGTGATTGCTTACGCATCCAGATTGTTGAGAGGTGCCGAAAAATCATATTCTGCATCAGAGAAGGAATGCCTCGCTGTGGTCTGGGCTGTGGAAAAATGGCATCGCTATCTTGAAGGTCGAGCATTTGAGGTAGTTACTGACCATGCTTCTTTAGTTTGGGTTTTCCAACACCCAAAGCCTTCGTCAAGACTAGAAAGATGGACTATCAGACTTCAGGGCTACCACTTCACAGTTCGCTACAGAAAAGGCCAATGCAATGTGGTACCTGATGTTCTGTCACGGAGATATTCTGCTGAACCAACTGCCATTCTGATGCACACACCAGCAAAACCTATTTCTGCTCCAATCACTTGTGAGTTACCAATGGACTCAGATTGCCGTTGAGCAGAAGATAGACACAGAGTGCCAGGAACTTATGGTAAAAGCCAAAGGTCAAAATACCACTGATCGTATGAGAACTCTCTATGTTCTCAAAAATGATATTTTATTCAGGAGTGTTCCAGTCCCCAAAGGAGGTCAAAGATGACAGATTGTGGTACCTGCTAGCTTGAAGGAAGTTTTTTTAACTTATGCCTATGACAACCCTCTCAGTGGACATTTAAGCAGATTTAAAACTCTAATGAGACTTCTAGAATTTGCTTATTGGCCATCCATGTGTACCGATATATGGCAACATTGCAAACAGTGTGAAAAATGCCAGCAACATAAGCCCACAAATCTGAAACCAACAGGAGGTCTTCAAAGCGTGCCCGTCCTTGAGCCCAGATACATGCTTGGTATGGACATTATGGGACCATTTCCACGTAGTACCCGTCAAAATGAATATCTTCTTGTGGTTGTAGACTATTTCTCCAAATGGGTAGAGGTCTTCCCCATGAGGGCTGCCAAGGCTACCACCATCGTTCATATTCTCATCGAAGAGATATTTACAATATAGGGGCATTCATTGTTTCAGATAGAGGCACTCAGTTCCCCTTAAACATCTTGGATCAACTCTGCAAACAGTGGCGAGTTACCCAAAAGCTCACAACTGCTTATCATCCATAATCAAACTTGACTGAATGCATAAATCGTAATCTAAAAACTTCCAGGAGGGTGATATAGTTTGGGTGCGCACTCATCCTTTATCTCGTGCAGATGATGGTTTCATGGCAAAAATTTCTCCAAAATGGCGAGGGCCAGCTAAAGTGGTCAAAAAGCTTGGTCCAGTAAATTACAAGGTGTCAATGTTGTCTGATCCTACCCAGATTGACAGTTACCATACACAAAACTTAAAAATTTGCCATGTGTCAAATTTTGATGCCAAAGGGAGGGATATGTAACAGAAAAAACGTTACGTGTTGTTTTATTGTATTTTGCACTTCTATTTTTGTTAACTTTCTATGGTGTTGTCTATGGGTTGCCTGTAGTGCCTCTAGGAGCAGCTTGAGGGCGCTATGGCCTAGAGGTAATCAAGCATATAAGCTCAGCTACCGTAGAGTAAGCAGTTCATTTGGTAGAGGGAAACCATTGCCATTGTGGTGAACTCACACTACCTGTCGGCTCATTTAAAGTCCTTTGTTGAGAACTCTTGAGTTTACGTTCAACTGTGAGTATGGAATGTCTTGTATTTTTGACGGCTTTCATCACTCATGACGGGTTGTTACGATTTTGTCGGGTACCTTATGGCTTGGCCTCGGCGCCTGCGGCTTTTCAAAAAATGATGGTTACAATACTGAAAGGCCTTCATGGGAGTCCAGAACTATCTAGACGATGTGATTGTGTATGGACACACTGCAGCCAAACATGATCGCAAACGGCAGGCTGTTTTAACAACACTACAGCACGCAGGTCTCACACTGAATCGTGCAAAATGCAAGTTGAGCTGCACAAGCCTTCCATACTTGGGACACACTATCACTGCTCAAGGCCTGTTACCCAATGACGGCCATATTCAGGCTATCTTGTAAGCACCAGCTCCCACGGACGCAGCCAAATTGCGTTCATTCTTAGGACTTACGTCCTGGTACTCACGGTTCGTGCAGAACTACTGCTTGAGGAATGTGAGTGTTTTCATTTGGACTGAGAGTGCGCAGAAAAGCTTTGAGAAATTGAAGGAGCTCATTGTAAACAGCTCAGCTCTAGCAATCTTTGACCCAGCACTGCATACACTGGTAACCTGTGATGCCTCTGATTATGGATTAGGGTCTGTCTTAACTCATTCATGTTGACGGCTCCGAGTGTACTGTTGCATTCGCCTCTCGCTCACTCTCGACTGCAGAACGAAAGTATTCTATTGTGGGGAAAGAGGCCCTAGCCTGCCTGTGGGCTGTGGAACGGTGGCGAACATTTTTTTGGGGCGGACGGTTCACACTTCGGACGGATCATCAGGGTCTAACTACTTTGCTGGCAACTAAAGGTATGGGCCGTGCTTGGATGTGCATTGCAAGATCGCTTACTCTGCTTTAACTATGAAGTATCCTACAAGCCAGGATCTGAAAATGTAACAGCAGACTGCCTCTCACGCCTACCATTGCCCACCTGTGTGGATACTGACTCTGCCATTGAACCCAACATGGTGGCATTCCTCTCAGCTGAACCCCGTGCTTTCTCATTGGAGGAGTTCTCCAAAGAATGCGCTGCTTGCCCTGAACAACTTAGTTCATCAGGGTCACCAGGGTATCGTCAGGACCAAACAGCATCTTTGTGACTTCTATTGGTGGCCTGGCATGGATCACTCAGCCCAGTCCGCTATCACTTTGTGTCAGCTTTGCCAAGCACACGACAAAAGTGCCAAAACACATACGCCTCCCCTTCAGCCAGTACCACTTCCGGCTGCTCTCTGGCTAAAGGTTGGACTGGACATTGTTGGACCATTCGAGTTAGGGACCTGGGATTGCAGGTATGCGCTTACGTTAGTTGACTATTACAGTGGGTGGCCAGAAATAGCCTTCACCAGTAATGTCACTACTGATAACGTTACAGACTTTCTTGCAACAACGTTTAGCCGGTTTGGCAACCCGGTGGAAATTGTGACTGATAATGGTGTGCAATTTACTTCTCTAACCTTTGCTGAATTCCTCACAAGCAGGAATATCAAGCACGTGCGTACCTCCTTGTACTCCCCACAAGCTAATGGCGCTGTGGAGCGCATGAACCATGTCCTGAAGGATTGTGTTCAAACAGCAAGCTTGGAAGGAAAGCCCTGGAAAACTTTGGTGAGGGACTTCTTGCTGCACAACCGTACAACACCGCATGCCACCACAGTTGTTGCTCCCAGTGAACTCTTGCTGGGACGCCAACTTAGAACGAATTTAAACATTCTACCTACCAGGCCCTCTGCTTGTACTGATGCTACAGTGCGAGCTTGTGTTCATCCTCGACAGTCTCAAGTCAAAACCTACATCAAACGTGCTGCAAAACCATCTGCTTCACGACCAGGTTACAGAGTGTGTGTGAGGATACCTACTCGTGAAAAAAAGCAGGTCTAAATTCAGTCCGCCGTCTACAGTGGTGGGACAGAAAAGCCAGGACACATATATCCTGGATGATGGGACAGTGTGAAACGCAGCACACCTGTCACCATGTCCTGGACAAAGCCATTCAGATAATGAACCTACAGGGGTTCCAAAGTTGGTTGTCACTCCAGAAACCCAAAGGCAGCCCAGAACCAGACGTCCACCTGTCTGGCACAAAGACTTTGTCACTTGAACTGTACCCACACATGCTCATTCATCACGATAGTAGAGCTACAACAGTACTGTAAAGTTGTTCATTTTCATATACAGTTACATGTTGATGCTGAATAGTAGTTTTACATTGTTCTGGTGCTTTTGTGACAGTATGTGTTGTGTTGAGATATGCTGGAGTTTGTACTTGTTGCTGGATAGGAAGAAATATGCATGTCTTGTGTTATAGAATAAGAAAATTTAATGTTTTTTCCACGTCAACCCTGGTGAATTAGGTATGGTTAAGCAGTTGTTCTTTGGCTATGATCTTGTTTAGAATGTGATTAAGCCATGTTAAATAACTTCCACTGAGTAATATTCTTTAAAAAGTTGGGAAAATGTTGTGTTATCTGAAAATGTAATGTTATGTTAACATGCAGCCACTAGGTGTCACGTATGACCTGGAGAAAGTAGATAAGTAAAGAAGTGAAGTGTTGAGTTGCTGCACGCTTGTTTCTGCTGCATTTTCTTTATTAATACTAATGCAAAATACAACAAGCCACACATGAGCAATAACTGGCCCAATCTCAGCCAAATAGTAACTTATAACCAGCCCTGAACTGGGCCAGACCAGTTTTAATAGTGCTACCCCCAAGCATCCATTGAATCAATGGTAAAAGTAGTTGATTTGTCAATGATAATGACATTGAATTAATATAACTTTTGCTCCCGTTGTTCGTTAAAAAAAAAAAAAATAATAAATTTCAGCAAACCACCATTGTTGTGATCAGTGTTTGCTTTAGTTGGGCTCTTGACTCTTTGTCATGTAAAAACACATTGTTTGAGACAATTAAAGCTAAAATCCATTGGGATTTGATGATGGTGCCTGAATTTTTTTTTGTTTATATAAATAATTGGTCATAATGTGTGATATTGCAGCGTGAGATTAAAGCAGATCTACAGCTATCATACTTTTATGAATTAACAGAAAAAAATATATAATTGCTGAATCAATTAGTGATCAAGGATCAGCGTATGAGACTCAACAATGGTGACAATCAGCAAAATAAATTTTGATGCAGAAATGCATGCTGGGTTTTAACATAGTAAAAACTCATTCATGATTCCCAGCATGCATTGCAGTTGATCTGTTTATCTGAATTAGTTTGATGATTGTCACCATTGTTAAGGTTTGTATGTTGAGTGTTGATGCCTAAATCTTTCTGTGTACTGCCACAGATTTTCGTTTTACATTTGTGATACAGAATCATCAGTAATGAAAGATCAACATTATTTCATATGTTTCTCAATTTATTGCCACTTGACACCCATCACAAAAAGCAATCTACTTCAAATTAATTTCAAAACATCTCTTTTTAAGAGCATTAGTGTTTGCATTGAAACACTATTGTAACGCACACACAAAGAACTGACTTAATGACAGACAAGAATCAAGAACCCAACTAAAGCAATCACTGATCACAGTAATGGTGATCAAAATTTTTTAACATTCATTGATTTAATGCCATTAACATTGACAACTCACATATTTTTAACATTGATTCAATGGTTTTCACCTGCTCTCTTGCTATCTGGGACCCAATCTCAGCCTTCAGTAAACCACATAGAGTCCAGTCTTTAACCAGAAACCCCAAAACTGAGCCATAAAAAAAGCCAAAAAAAAACACAACAAAATAAACAACTCAGCCAAGGATCCATCCACAGGCAGTAAAACACACAGTTACACCTTTAGACATGGCTCAGTTTTGGGGTTTCTGGTTAAAGACTGTTCTCTGTGTGGTTTACTGAAGGCTGAGAATGGGTATCACTATTAAAACGTGTTCTGGATCAGTTCAGGGTTGGTTATAAAGTTACTATTTGGCTGAGATGTGGGTCAGTTATTGCTCATGTGTGGCTCATGTCTGTAGTCCAGATCCGGGCCCCTCAAGGGCCGTAATCCTTTACTGCACTTGGGCCGAGTTGCTTGCCCAAACTTGCTTGGCCCAAAGCTGGACCAGATGTCAACTGCTATGTGGGAACTGATATAAAGTGTCATGTGTACTCTGATAGTATTTTGAGAATTCCATGTGGGAACAAATAACCTAATAGTTGTAATAGTTGTGTGTTTTATTGTTATCATACTGTGTACGCAAAATAACCAATGAGGAATGCAAGTCTGACCTCGCTCCTATCTTTTTGGTAAGAACACATAACAGTGCACCAGGGAAGTGGGATGTAAGCCATTTTTTGCTCAGGCCGAAGGAGGGTTTTGACTCAGACCTGAGGGCGTTAGCCTAGCTGATCACCCTAAATCCAAAATATTTAGCCCTAACCCCCTTTGCTTCAGGGATAAGGAAGCTGACGTCTGATTTTGAAACTCAAATTGTCTTAAGATCTGACTTTTTACAATTCAAAAAAATGGGAATTTTAAGTTCACTGTACCGTTGAGATGTGAGGATGAGAATAGCATGAGTTTTAAGCACACTCATTGTGTTGATGTACATGACAATGAGAAAAAGAACTAGTCTAGCTTAAGTCCATTTGAGATTTTGTTTGCCAGGCCAACTACGGTAGGACAAGGCCTTCTACAGCCTTGTGTGAATATGACATGCTAAATGACTGTTGAAATTTGTCTCTTGTTCTCTCTCAGATATCTCAGCAAGTCAAGGACAAGGTGAACAAACAGGAAGATGAGAAAACTGAAACTTATCTTCAGAGACTGACCCGAGTCTATGGAAAACGGTAGCGAATATGATCCTTCTGATACTGCTCACTGTTACTCTGGCTCTGGATCCTCCCCACTCCTATGCTAACAACATGTGGTGGAGACTGATGAACCACACTGCAAAGGTCAATGGACTGAGTGACTGTTATGTGTGTGAACAACAGGGGGAGACTGGTGGCCTTATCAAGCAACAGTCGCTGTAGCAGCAGCAGGCACGCCTGAGAACAGAACCTTGTGAATCATGGAGAAATTAACAGTCAGAACTGTGAAAAGAGTAGCTGGACGTGTTGCAACCATGCAAGAAATACCCAGTAACTTGACCTGTTATCAGAATGACAACATTCCACGTGCCTGACAACTCGAATTTATCAGTGCTATATAAAGCATTGTGTCAGACCGTGCCATTCACTTTCTCTACATTTCTACACTCAAACCTTGTGAAACTTGAAAAAGACAAAGTCTTGGACATTCTGAAGAAGTATGAATAGAAATGTTCATGTAAGCTCTGAAGAAATTTGAATAATGCCTGTATAAATGTGAAGAATTGATCAGTGCTAAATAATGCATTGTGACAGACTGCCATTCATTTTCTGTCAAATTCTACACTAAAACCTTGTGAAAGCTGACACAGATAGAGACATGGTCGTTCAGAAAAAGATTTTACTGAAAGGTTGATGGTAACATAATCCATGTAGAAAAAAGGAGCAAATATTCAGTGTTAGAATGTAGTGTAACACTTTATTTTTCCAGAAAAATCCACAGTATAATATATTCAAATGTAATATAATTGTATCTTCTATAATGTACAATACAAATACATTTTGTTAATACTTTTGCCCTGTTTTTGGGCACATTTAATGTTTAACCGCTGAAATATAGATGTTTGTTAGCGTTTTGGCGGCTTCACGTCTCCGTACCGTAATTTCACTAATAGAAGTGCAGCGGAAGCCAGATGGCCGCACTTGACCACGATGGGGGGTGGGCTAAACATTATGCAAATATATTAACGGATTCACAGATGGAATGGTCTTAATTGCTTTCTTATTATATAAATAAAAAATTGTCTTAACATAAATTTGAATTTCTTTTCAAGATCCAAAAATAAAGGCTTGGTTTGTTCTCATCATAGATTTCTGCTGTGTGTGTTTAACACAGTCATGCACCATATTTACAACCCTAATGGCAGCATTACACGTGTGGCATATTTGGAGCAGGTCATTGAGACTGTCACAGCCACGTCCCATCCACCTAATGTACCACGTCACCAGCAGCGGCCCACTCGTTCCTCGTGACCGGAATTCTGATTCATTCACCATTTACAAATCCTGCCACACCCTATGTAGGACGTCCTTCTCCAGTTCCCATTTGTCTGGTCTACCGTTCACGTCCCCAGCGATAGCTCCTGACTCTATGCATCTCCCTCCATTGGACTCTCCGGTGCTTTCTGGTTTCCTCGTTGCTTTCACCCTCGGACTACCACCTGCTCATCTACCTAAGGACAGTCAGCTAAGATTATCTAAATTCCAATCCATCTTGCATTCTGTAGTTCTCAACGCTGGTTTGATTTTTAATTCCTTGATTATTTTAAATTCCTTTAAATTACAGTTTTTGCTGTGTCCATTTTTTTTTAAGCGAATGGGTGTCGAGTTTAATGTTAAAGTCAACATTATTTGTATTAAATGAATTTCTAAAATACAAAAACTCCTAGATTTTAAATTGGGTTTCCGGTTAATTTTTGTATAAATTAAGAAAATATTTATTTTTCTTTTCCAAAAAACACAACACCAACACACAGCATCATATGATGCCATTTTTTCTGTGGTGGGTTTGTTTTTTAATATTTAATTTACAATAATCTGTCGTCAAGAAGTGTATTAAGCGAGTGTCAACTAAGTTGGGTATGTTATGGTCTGCAATATTTTTATGAATTCAATTCAATATATAGGTAGTTGACAAATAGGCAGTAAAATGCTTATTTTGTAAATGAAGTGCATATATTTATGTAGTGTGAAGTATGATCTTTGAGAAAATATATATATAAAGGGTCCCTAACTTCATCAAATCTTACATTTTTTACTGAACTGTACCATAAATTTGTCCTATGGTTTGACAGAGCAAAAATTAAGAAAAAAAAAACTTCTTAATAATATATAAATAGCATGAGAGAGATTTATCTTCATTGTTAGACACTTATTTCCATATAGTGTTATTTATTTGGCATTATAATTAACATATTTTTTCCCCATGACTTGTTGGAGAATTTCAAGACAAACTTTAACAACATGACAAACTTTGCTGTTATCTGCTCAAAACTGCTGAAAATTATACCATTTTAAGATGAGTGATATTTATATCTCCCCTATTACAATACTCAGCCGTTTTTTTTTTAAGATATTTTGAGATAAAAAAAACCAGATCTGTGGTTCTTTTTTGTGTGTGTCACACCATATGACATTACATCACACTAAAGGACAGAAATGGTAGTTAATGAGGTATTTCTAATTGATAAGATTGCTAAATAAAATTGATATTTATGATACAGCTAAATACTGATTATGATCCCTTCTGTTTCAAAAACAAAGTATCACATTTTATACTTAGTTTCATGACACTTTATAACAGTACTGCAAAAACATCAGAAGTTTGTTTAATTAATGTAAGTATTGCAGTTAAGAACACTGAAAATAATCCAAGAAAAATAAAAAGGATAAATATATATACAGCGGGGCAAAAAAGTATTTAGTCAGCCACCAGTTGTGCACGTTCTCCCACTTAAAAAGATGAGAGAGGCCTGTCATTTTCATCATAGGTATACCTCAACTATGACAGACAAAATGAGAAAAAAAAATCCAGAAAAATCACATTGTCTGATTTTTAAAGAATTTATTTGCAAATTATGGTGGAAAATAAGTATTTGGTCAATAACAAAAGTTCATCTCAATACTTTGTTATATACCCTTTGTTGGCAATGACAGAGGTCAAACGTTTTCTGTAAATCTTCACAAGGTTTTCACACACTGTTGCTGGTATTTTGGCCCATTCCTCCATGCAGATCTCCTCTAGAGCAGTGATGTTTTGGGGCTGTCGCTGGGCAACACGGACTTTCAACTCCCTCCAAAGATTTTCTATGGGGTTGAGATCTAGAGACTGGCTAGGCCACTCCAGGACCTTGAAATGCTTCTTACGAAGCCACTCCTTTGTTACCCGGGCAGTGTGTTTGGGATCATTGTCATGCTGAAAGACCCAGCCACGTTTCATCTTCAATGCCCTTGCTGATGGAAGGAGGTTTTCACTCAAAATATGACGATACATGGCCCCATTCATTCTTTCCTTTACACGGATCAGTCGTCCTGGTCCCTTTGCAGAAAACAGCCCCAAAGCATGATGTTTTCACCCCCATGCTTCACAGTAGGTATGGTGTTCTTTGGATGCAACTCAGCATTCTTTCTCCTCCAAACACAATGAGTAGAGTTTTTACCAAAATGTTCTATTTTGGTTTCATCTGACCATATGACATTCTCCCAATCCTCTTCTGGATCATCCAAATGCTCTCTAGCAAACTTCAGACGGGCCTGGACATGTACTGGCTTAAGCAGGGGGACACGTCTGGCACTGCAGGATTTGAGTCCCGGGCGGTGTAGTGTGTTACTGATGGTAGCCTTTGTTACTTTGGTCCCAGCTCTCTGCAGGTCATTCACTAGGTCCCCCCGTGTGGTTCTGGGATTTTTTTTGTTTCTGGTGTCCTTTGACAGCTCTCTGGTCTTGGTCATAGTGGAGTTTGGAGTGTGACTGTTTGAGGTTGTGGACAGGTGTCTTTTATACTGATAACGATTTCAAACAGGTGCCATTAATACAGGTAACGAGTGGAGGACAGAGGAGCCTCTTACAGAAGAAGTTACAGGTCTGTGAGAGCCAGAAATCTTGCTTGTTTGTAGGTGACTAAATACTTATTTTCCACCATAATTTGCAAATAAATTCTTTAAAAATCAGACAATGTGATTTTCTGGATTTTTTTTCTCATTTTGTCTCTCATAGTTGAGGTATACCTATGATGAAAATTACAGGCCTCTCTCATCTTTTTAAGTGGGAGAACTTGCACAATTGGTGGCTGACTAAATACTTTTTTGCCCCACTGTATAATTGAGGGGTATCACACCAAAGGACAACTTTTGATAAGATTCAGTAACATGAATTGGCCGATTTAAGGAATTGGCTGATTTAAAATCCAGATATGGTGTCACACCATATTCATTCATTAACATTTTATGCTCTACTTTTTTCACATTTGAGACCAAAAACTGACCAACCATGTTTTGCTTGAGTGTTTTTTCTTGAGTGAACTTTACACCACAGACTGAACAAAATCATAAGCATTGCTTGGTCGTTGTTCAACAAAGTATTGATAGTCGTGTAAATGCTGTCATACTAACAGCTGTCTGAATTTTGCGTTGATTGTAATCCATTGCATAGCTTTTTATCAACGTTATCTGACATTATCAATTTGTTCTGATACAGTTTAACTCTGAGTTCTTGTCATCTTTTCTAAACTACAGCAAATAAACTGTGATAATGTGAGAAATGTTGAAGGTGTCTGAATAAATTCTGGTTTGACTGTATATTAAAATGTGAGGCTAACCTGATCAAGAAAACATATTAATGGCTATATTATTGGCCATATTAATTCTTAAAGTTCTTCTAAAACTCGTTTAAAACAATCTCTGTACATTTGGCATAACAGATAAATTAAAAGTCATGACATCGGGGTCCAAGCACCAGCGGCCCATTTGGACGGTTAGTGTTTCAGTGTATCTGATGATGGTGGTTTTTACCGCAAAGTCTATCTTGAATCTTCACCTTGAATCTTTTGCAGTTTACAGCAACACACAGACTAAAGTCACTGAGAAAATGACTCTCTCTTACTGTTCGACTTCAAAAGAAGCTAAAAAAAACCCACTGCTTTTCTTTGATGTGATCAGAAGATATGTAATATACACTACCGTTCAAAAGTTTGGGGTCAGTAAGACTTGTAGTAGTCTTTAAAGAAGTCTCTTATGCTCATTCAGGCTGCATTTATTTGATTAAAAATATAGAAAAAAAACAGTAATATTGCAAAATGTTTTTACAATATAAAATAATATATTTAAGTAAATATAAGTTTTTTTATTTTAACATACTTTAAAATAGAATTTATTCCTGTGATGAAAAGCTGAATTTTTATCAGCTGTTACTCCAGTCTTAAGTGTCACATGATCCTTCAGAAATCATTCTAATATGCGGATTTATTATTAGAATGATCAATGTTGGATAATATCAACAGTTGTGCTGCCAAATATTTTTTGGAACCTGTGATTTTTTTTTTCAGGATTCTTTCATGAATAACAAGTTTAAAAAGTACAGTGTTTATTCAAAATATAAATATTTTATAACAATGTAAATTATTTATTATTAACTTTTAATAAACTTTTAATTATTAACTTAATACATCCTTGGTGAATAAAAGTATTAATTTCTTAAAAAAAAAAGAAACAATAAAAATGTACTGACCCCAAACTTTTGAACGGTAGTGTGTATATATATATATATATATACACACATTATACATGTATTATACAGGTGCTGGTCATATAATTAGAATATCTTCAAAAAGTTGATTTATTTCACTAATTATATTCAAGAAGTGAAACTTGTATAATGTACACATTCATTCCACACAGACTGATATATTTCAAGTGTTTATTTCTTTTCATTTTGATGATTATAACTGACAACTGAAACCCAGTGTTTATTTATGCCGAAAACACTAACACAACAAACTGTTACATTAATGAAGACATGTTAGAAAAAAATAAATGAATTAAATGATTGTAGGGCAACTGTTGTGACATAAATGAATCATTGCGTCTTTATAGAAATCATATGATCATATGTTGTATTAAAAGAGACCAATAAAATCATCTCTTTATCAGATATTATCAGCGATATCTGGCAACATATAAAAGATATAGTAACATTTAATGATCTATAAACATTTGACAGATTTCTTTGTAAATTAATTATAGAAAACCATATGTATGTATTAGCTTCATGTTTCATCTGTGTTAGTCATGTGCCGAGACAGAATTGACCAATTTCCGCCGCTTGAACGCACTTCTCATCAAACTACATGATGTAAGTGAATAAAAATGATTTTATCCAAAGAAACGTGAAGTAAAGGTGCGAATGCGTGCTCTTTTGGACTAAAAGGCCTGCGATCAAAATAAATGAGAGCAAGAGTGTGTCTGACTATTCTTTTCGAAATATCAGTAACCACCCATCGATTTTGCATTCCTGAAAGAAATGAAGACGTTAATCATATCGTGAACAGTGGTCAAGTATCAAAGCTATCGAATCTGTCTGATGATTGGAAGCTTCTCAGATTCAAATAAAAACGAATCTATAAATGTTATTGTAAGAGCTGCCGTAGCCTTGTGGTCTTTATTCTCAAGCACAAAAAAATCACAGGTTGTACCTTTTTCTTTAACAGTAATTTCACTAAGAAAGTGTATTGTTTGAGATCTTTTCGCAGATAATACAATGAGCCTGACGCTACTAAAATATAAAAGAGAGGATGAGTGAGCTTGTGGAAATGCATGATGACAGCAAAGGAACTGCAAAACTCATCATGAAGGTCTTCCCCATCATAGTCAGATCTGGATTATAGAGAAGGGAAACCCCCAGCTCAGTCACTATGTGCACTTATCAAGTGGATGAACGCAGATAACACAGCCATAGGTTTTGTGTACTGTTGCAATAAACTGTACTCTTGAAGGGGACCATTCTGTCTCTTCACGAAAAGAATAAAGAAAGAACCCGGCAGAAATCGTGTTACGATAACATTTTAACAGGGCCTTGTAGTACATTGTTTCAAGTGAACCCTGTCTGAAAAAGCGCAGTAAATGTATTGCTGCAAGTGTGCAACACTTCAATACAGGGCACCAGTTTGGAAGAGAATCAAAATGACAGACATCAAATGATTCCACCTGCACAAAAAGAAAATCCTAAAAAGGTCATCTTAGAAATCCCAAAGCTTTTACTCATCTTACTAATCAAGAGCCTCAGTAAACCACCTAGCTGAGATAAGATTCGTACTCTTCTGTATGATTCCACTATGCAAGATTCAACAACTACATCAGCAACGTCTGGATTTTGCCACATTTTGCAATTAGATGTGATGTCAGCAGTAAACAAGGCGATAAGAGATGTCACGATAAGAGTTTTTCTCATTACATCAGAGCCTCAGGTCTTTTACAGAGGGGATTGAACGCGTAGGCCGCGACCTGTTGCATCATCAAGGTTTCCTCAAGTCTTAAAATTCCACTTTGAATAATTTGTACTGACCTATTAACAGAGCGCTTGTGTAATGGAGAGCATTTACCACTATGGAGCATCAAAATCATTTCGATAGACAATTCTCAGAATAAACGACACTCTGATTCATGGAACGACCGGAAACGTGTTCTACATTATGCTTTACACTTATCATTAATATATCATTAATATACTCTTAAAGTGACCGTTTTTACCATTTTTAGAATCGAAACAGGCTGTACTATTAATTCACTTATAGCTTGTCTCTTTAATGAGACGGCTGAACCTCTTTGTCACGTTTTGACAGTTTCTAGAGACAAAATTATAGAGAGTGCTTATTATTGATACCTGAAACTAAAACCATACAAAAATGTAATTACCTGAGATAATATGAAAGCACCGTATAAAATAAAACGTTGTTTATTTCAGCTAGTTCCAAAGGCATTTTTTCTTATTTTAGTTTAAATTGAAGTCTACTAAAATGAAAAAAAAAAAAATAACACTGTCACAGAGAAAGTCCAAACCTTGATTAAAGCTGCTTAAAACCAAGATCATTTTATAGGATCAGAATCAGAAAGAGCTTTATTGTTAAGTTTGCTTGCGCATGCAAGGAATTTGTGTTAGTGTCACAGTCTTCCAGTGCACAGAGACAACAACAACAACAACAACAACAACAACAACACACAGGCGAGACAAGAATAAAAAAATAATACACATATGTAAGTAAATAAATGACTTTAAAATAAATGTAAAAAATTAAAGTTGCATATGCAGTTGTGCTATAGATGATAGAAAAGGAACAGAATAGAATGAGATGTCGGGATGTACTAGGATGTAGGCGGTCACAAATAAATACAAGGTTATTGCACATATTTTTATTGCACAATGGGGGGAACATTTAACTGTTCCTAAGGTAGATTGCCTGGGGGAAATATAGTAGACTTATAGTAGACTTTAGACATCATCAAAACGTAATATCACCTACAAACCAAATCTACTATGGCTTAACGCAGCCATTTTTTAAACCGTGGTCCACAGGAAACAGTGAAAATGAGAAAGGTTTTACAAAAAAGATATTTTGGGGCAGTCAGCTTAATAAAATATTAAGCAAGTATGTTTCGATAGCAGGACTGGACAGCTGGGAATGCCTTCCTCCACAAGGAGGAGCCCACAAATGTCCTCTATAGTATAGGCTAGTCATTGTGCCACGACCCATGGATTTTGTCGATGACTCTGGCTCCCTAACAGCTCTCACTATATGCCGGAACACAGCTGCACTCATTGTGATCGTCTATTTGGCTCACATCGCTTAAATCCCTCCATGCTCCTCTTATCTGTCCCACAGCTGTTACTAAGGGACATTCAGTCTCCTTACTTTCACAAGCATGCTTTTCCATGTCACTGAAAACTTCTAACGTACATTCACTGATTGTTCGTTCGATGTTTAATTGTGAACTTTGCCATTTTTTAGCCCGGATAGGGCTAGGAAGATCATTCCACCACCAAGGAAGAGTAGACGGTAATGTGCTGGAAACTGATTGTGTGCCTTTCTGCAGTGGCACCTCGAGACGCCGCTCAGTCGGCGATTGCAGGCTCCTGGAGGAGATGTATTCTCGTAAGAGGGAGCGGTGGAAGGGTGGTGCGGAGCACATGGCTGCTCTTTGCTTAGGTAAATATTTCAAACTGATTCCTGTCCTGCACAAAACTGTCGCACCTTATTGAACAACAGCAGCGTAAGTGTTGGAGAATCTATTTAAAACGGTTTACAATAGTTCTGCCAAACAAATTACAAAAGAAACCCATCTGGTAACGGGATCAGTGGATTTAGCTTTTGACGCAGCCAACCCAATACCTTTCTTCTCCCTTTTCTCAATGCATATAGTTTTAGAAGAGGCATTTATGCAAAATAAAAAAATGAATATTTTGAAAAGTGGAAATGAATAGCCCTTAAACTGAAATTTGATGCAGCACATGCAGCTCACAACCTTCCTTATCCTTTTAGGGATAAGGAAGGATTACAATAAATATAATCATATACACTAAAAATGTATATATATATATATATACACTACCGTTCAAAAGTTTGGGGTCAGTAAGACTTGTAGTAGTCTTTAAAGAAGTCTCTTATGCTCATCAAGGCTGCATTTATTTGATTAAAAATATAGAAAAAAAAACAGTAATATTGCAAAATGTTTTACAATATAAAATAATGTTTTTTATTTTAACATACTTTAAAATAGAATTTATTCCTGTGATGAAAAGCTGAATTTTTATCAGCTGTTACTCCAGTCTTAAGTGTCACATGATCCTTCAGAAATCATTCTAATATGCGGATTTATTATTAGAATGATCAATGTTGGATAATATCAACAGTTGTGCTGCCAAATATTTTTTGGAACCTGTGATTTTTTTTTTTCAGGATTCTTTCATGAATAACAAGTTTAAAAAGTACAGTGTTTATTCAAAATATAAATATTTTATAACAATGTAAATTATTTATTATTAACTTTTAATAAACTTTTAATTATTAACTTAATACATCCTTGGTGAATAAAGGTATTAATTTCTTAAAAAAAAAAAATAAAAAAAGAAACAATAAAAATGTACTGACCCCAAACTTTTGAACGGTAGTGTGTATATATACAGTTTTAGTGTATATGATTATATTTATAGCATATATATATATATACGCTACTACTTTTACATTTGTTTTTATATGTGACCCTGGACCATGAAGTCAGTCACAGGGATCAGTTTTTGGAAACTGAGAGAGAATAAAGCTGAATAAATAAGCTTTCCATTGATGAACAGTTTGTTAGGATAGGACCACATTTGGCCGAGATACATGCATATCACTAATCAAAAATTAAGTTTTGATATATTTACTGTAGGAAATTTACAAAATATCTTTATGGAACATGATCTTTACTTAATATCTTAACGGGTTTTGGCATAATAGAAAAATAAATCATTCTGACCCAAACTATGTATTGTTGGCTACTGCTACAAATATACCCGTGATACTTAAGATTGGTTTTGTGGTCCGGGGTCACATATATTTTGTCGGTAAACTGTTGCATTAAAAAAAATAAAGTGATTTATCTGACTATTTTTTTATACGTCAAAACAGCATATGTAATGTTGTTTAATTAGAATTATTTAAGTGTCACTTTAGATAAGGCTTTGCTGCCTATAATGACACATTTAGTGTGTGGCCTTCTTTTTTACCACCTGTGTAATTATGGTAGATATTCAAGGCACAGTGCAGTATTATTATAATCATTTGTTATGCATTATATCAGTTAATAAAATATACAGCTAAATTAAACAGGCACCAAAATGTCAAAAACAAAATTTTAATTCGTGTCAAACAAATTGTTCAAACAAGCATGTGGGGGGGGGGGAATCCCCTGATCAAAGAAAAACGCTTGATCTGATAACAGTTAACAGCTTAAATATGGCTAAACACATCTACACACAACAAAGCATCTCAACATGGCATTCAGAATTGAACTGTGCACCGCTGGTAAGTCTTCCATGAAATGTTGACCCAGTTTTCTACGAGACAAACTAGAGTTTGTGTGGCACATCCTCATTCTCACCGCTTCGACAGATCAAAGCAGCGGTTAATGATCACTGAGACTGTTTCCTTTTTTCGATCAAATTTTGTATTGCTTTAGGACTTTTAACTGACTTTTCTCTTGCATCCGTAGGTCTGCTCCTGCTGCTGTCTGTCCTGTACATCAGTCAGTCCGCACCTATCGAGAAGTTTGGTGAAGATGCCTTGAGATACCTGGTGGGTTTTGAAACATCTGTTTCTGCTGTGTAAACTAAAAACATTACATTTCACTCTGGTTGAGAACCGACTAGAACAATTATCTAAGACATGTTTAAGAAAATGACAAATATAAGTATTCTTTGGTCTTCTCAGCAGTTTAGTGCATGTGTTGGTGTTTGGGGGGGCAAAAGCTCTAAAAAGTGACCTGTTGCTTCTTTTTGAAGGAGACTGCAGCTAAGATGGCCATGAGGAATCACACCGGCCCTCACTCGGTTGGATGCATCGAGGAAGCGAAGGAGCACGAGCACCTCAACTGCAGTCTGGTCTGTGCGTTCAGCTCGTACTTGCAGGAAGCAACTGGGTGTCTACCGAAGACGCGCAACAAAACACTGGTTGACAAGCTGAGAGCTGTCATACAGACGGTTGACGATCTGAGAGAAGACAAATGCAAGGGACATTCGACAACCTGTGAGCCAGCCTTTCACGACAGTAAGGACAGTCCTAAGAATTTAGAAAAGCTGAGAAGCCTGCTTGTGCTTTACCAACAATGGATTGTCAAACCCCTGCAGTGATGCCAAACGCTCCATCATTCCCATTTCTATTTATTTTTGCTGTTTCTGTTACTTCTAGACATTATTTATTGTTCTTGGGTTTTATTTATGTATTTATAAATGAAAGCATTTTATAGCAGACAACTCATTACTGCCTCAGAATATTTTTTGCACGTCCAGGAAAAAGCCTCGAGATGTTTACAGATTTCAGATCGGTATCTTCACGCTTGTTTTTCTGACTCTGTCACACATAGTGTAATCACGTTGAGTATGAAATTTGAGTATTTTAACTTTTGAATATTTGAAAAGAATCATCTGCTTATATATTTAAAATGAAATTACTCCTCTTCAGTGGAAATTGCAGTCTCATTCGTCCACACAAAAACTCTAAAAACTTATACCATGATGTGCTAAACTTTTTGGTGGAACATTTTTACACTTAAAAATACTGAGTACATTTTGAAGCTGCGAAATCAAGGAAATACGCCATTTATAACATTTTTTAAATGCTAGGGCCCGGTTTCACAGACAGGGCTTAGACTAAGCCAGGATTAGGCCATTGTTCAATTAGCACATGTAAGTGAATTTTATAAGCGTGCCTTCAAAAAGAAACATTTCTGGTGTGCATCTAAAGAAAAAACAAACACAGCTTCTTTCAGCTGAAACAGCTCAGACTTACATTTTAGTCTAGGAATAGGCTTAAGCCTTGCGTGTGAAACCAGGGGTAGGCCTCATACACTTACCGACTTTACAGAAAGTAACAAAGAAAACCGACCATCATACACTACACGACTGAGGAACACACAGGCAGACTATCAAGTTGTTCCGATCACAACAAACTCTTGCAGAAATGTGCGTCTTGTTGCTAGGAGACGCATGACAAATAAAAACAATACGTGTTCTGAACATGGCTGAAAATATCAAACATGTTTGATCTCCGATGACTGGAGGCAACCAAAATCTGAAGCTATCTAAATCAGCAACTACAATTTTTCCAGACTGTAAATCAGCAGAATTGTGTGGTGAATTCCAGGCATTAGCAGTTATAAATTCACTGTAAACCAAGGCTTCTTGGGGCTTATTACTTTAATATATGTAACCCTGGACCTCAAAATCTGTCATAAGGGTCAATTTTTCCAAATTGGAGGTTTATACATCATCTGAAAGCTGAGTAAATAAGCTTGTTGATGTATGGTTTGCTATGATAGACCAATATTTGTCCAGAGATACAGCTATTTGAAAGTCTGGAATTTGAGGGTGCAAAAAATCAAAATATTGAGAAAATCGCCTTTAAAGTTGTCAAATGAAGCTCTTAGCAATGCATATTACTAATCAAAAATTATGCAGTCTGTTATCAAAGCATGCTGGGAAAATAAGATTCCCCTCTCTTCTGTGCCTGAGCTGTCTTTCACTGATAAGGAATGAGTAATATTTGTAGTTCTGTTTTCACTTTTCTTTACTTATTACTTTTGCTAACTTTATGATCCAACTGGACTATTTTCATATGAATTCATGTCATATAATGTGTTATTTGGAAGGTATATTGGCAACCATTTATTTATTTATTTAGATTGTAAACTCCAGACAAATGACTCTGATTTATCAAAAAATATATCTTAACTAGAAATTAAAAACACTTCACTATCATTATTAAAATTGTATCAAACATATTTAACAAGGACAAACGAATAGTGCCCCCTTCATTAACGAGCACAGTACAATCAAGCATGAACGGCCCACTTTACCTAAATTCATCCCTATTTGTTAGTCAAAAAAAGTTTCTTTTTGAAAGAGAGGGAAAAAAGAATAAATATAATATAAATATAAATTTAGACAAAATTAACTGTTGAATTTTAGGCTTAAACTGACAACGTCACTTAAGTGATATTCAAAGAAAGGTGGTATCATTACTCATTATTGTGATATTTACAAAGCCAGTGAATATTTCAATAATGAAAAAACCCCACAAATCTATCAGATCAAGATTTACACTGGTTCTGATCAAAGAATGCTTAAAGGCAGTGTACAGTTGGAGCCCTTTTTGGTTTTTACTTTGCCACACACACAAATGTTTGTAGTGTGGAGCATTTATATAGATTTAGGAAGATTCCATGGAAGTGAAAGAGCAGGCAAAGGTGGTTCTTCATCTTGGAAACTGTCTATAGAGGTTGATGTGGGGTTTTTTTCATACTGTCGGAGCTTTCACAGACACTCTGATCTCCATTGATAAGCCCTGTACCAACCGCTTTTTAATTGGCTACTGATCTTCCTGTTCTTTTACGTCGTTGTGAATTGTCACTATCAGATTTTTCATTTCCTCCGGTTATTCTTTTTGACGTGGAGCTGTGGATGTGCAGACAGACATAGCCCGTATAGCTCCTGAGCTGAGAAAATTCACATTTACATCATGCATTGGAAATGTTTGTTGCTAAAACTGGAACTTCTGCTTTTTATGAAAATAAAGAATGAGCAAGGCACCCAAAGTAGGTTATTTCCAAATTCAGGTTGTGTTTCAATCCATTTATCATAAATCAGAAAAACACAGACTTTGATAAGCATACTCAATGAAACAGTTTATTAATATGGATGCAGTGATGGCGGTGAAGATGACTGTCCAGATAGCTGAGTAGCACCACACACACCTTTTGATTGCTGAGGATGTATAATACTGTCTTCTTGTCTTACAGGTAATGGAGAAGTTGAGCGGCAATACAAGACAGGAGTCTGAGTTCTCAGGAGAAAGAGATAGGAGATCTACATGCCAGAGATAAGAAACCACAGGTAACTAGTACATACAACGTTTAGGCAGTCCTAGTAGTAGATTACAAAAAAAAGGTGTGTGGTACATTTTTATATAGAGGGTAGAGTTGAGCCGGATACTCGGCTGAAACGAGTATCCGGCACGGATAAAGCATTTTTGTCGAGTACGAGTATCATACGAGTGATACGAGTCAATATCTGTGCTCGGATTGAATAAAAATTCTCATTGGGTAGTTTACTGTGTCTGCGTTCTGTGATAGGCTAGTCACAGCGCCCCTCCCCTACACACGTACAGATTTATTGTGTTGCTGTGTCCCGCTCTGCTCACACACACACACAGAATAGTGATGGGAAGTTCGGATCATTTTACCGACTCGGTCCTTTGAGTCTCGTTCAGCAAAATGAACGAATCTTTTTTCGAGTCATTTCGTTCATTTCGTTCATTTTAGCAAAATATAATTAAAATGTTACGTTTTACCTCCCTAACACATCTACTGCTTACACAAACGTTGATCACACTACAAACAAAACAAAACTATAATGCTATAAGAAACAGAAAAGATTTATTCATTGTTTACCTGGGTCTTTATAGTCTATGATTCGCTCACCTCGCCTCTTATCTGACAAGTTTTCGGGTTTGAGTCGTTCGTTCTTCACGTGACAGCACCATAAGGTGAACGAACGACTCTAAAACAGGTGAACTAATTCCAGTACAGAACCTAATAGGATGTTGCACATGCGCGACTAAACGAATCACTCCCCGAGGCGACTCGTTCGTCCCGAGTCACATTAAAGATTCGTTCAAAATGAACGAATCGTTCAAGAACGACCTGTTCTCTCCCTCAGTCACTCAGGTTTGCGGGGTTTTTTCCGTTAACGTTCAGGGTTTCTTCAGCTTCAGGTTTGTTTTTTACTTTGGTTTGTTTGTAGTACTTACTTTTTAACCAGTAGAGTTTTGGTAAACGTGGGGTTTGTTCAGACGTGGTGCTTGGTAAAAGCGACTCGCGTCTCTGCCTGTCGGAGAATTTTTTTTACTTTTTTAAACCGTCAGCTGGCTCTGACCAGTTTTTTTTACTTCACGCACTGAGTGTCTGACACTTTCTTTCTGTATTTCATAAATAAATAAATAAATAAAAAAAGGAAGTAGTGGTATTACAAATTAATTAGTTACACACACACACACACACATGTTGTGTTTACATGTTTTATGGGGACATTCCATAGGCGTAATGGTTTTTATACTGTACAAACTGTATTTTCTATCGCCCTACACCTACCCTACACCTAAACCTAGCCCTCACAGGAGACTGTGCACACTTTTACTTTCTCAAAAAAACTAATTCTGCATGATTTATAAGCTTGTTTCCTCATGGGGACCTCACAAATGTCCCCACAAGGTCAAAATTTACTGGTATTACTATCCTTGTGGGGACATTTGGTCCCCATAACGTGATAAATACCAGGTGCACACACACACACACACACACACACACACACTCACACATACCTGGTGTGGAAATAAAAAAAAATAAAAAAGAACCAAAAAAATAAATAAATAAATAAAAAAATCACACTGCTCAAGGTTAAAAAAAGAAAGTTATGTTGAAATGAAAACTCTTGTTCATTACATTTTACTTCATAATTGCAACCGCATGTGTTGTATTCATTGTTGCAAAACTTGTTCTGTATATAGTTCGTTTGTTATCATGATCCAAACCACTGATCTGAAGCTCAATGCTGATGCTGTCATGTAAATAGTTTTCTAATCAGCAATAAATATAACAATTTCTGATCAACCCATATCAATTGCATGCTTAAAATAACATACCGGTTAAAGCCCCGCCCATTTCAAGACAACATGACCCACTTCCAGGTTAAATCCCACCCACTTCCAGGTTAGGCCCCGCCCACTCCGAGTACAGATACAGATACAGATAATTCATATGGTTAACAGATACAGATACAGATACAGATAATGCTGTACTCGCTCATCCCTAATAGAGGGTGGATAAGATGACTAATTAAAGTCCAAAAGGCGGTGATTAGAATCGCGGAAAAGGTAACCGGGTTTATACCTTGCAACCACAAAAGAGCCAGTAAATCTTCACACTAACTGTCCAGGTAGATATGATGAAGTTGGGGCCCAGGTGCTGTTTCTGCTGCTGAATTGTCCCCTGTAGATGGTCATGTGCAGATTCCTAGACCCTCTTGCTCTCTCTAATCAGTAATCCACGGTTGGCACATTGGATGGTTCCCTGAACCACAAGAACAGTAGAAGCTGGTAGCTGATCACACATTTTTTTGCGTACTCAGCCCAGGCTAAGAACTCGCTCAAGGTCACATCAAGGAGTCCGAAGAAAGCTTTCCATACCTTGGAGAAGAAATATGGTCCTCTATAGGAAACAATATCCTTAGGAAGTCCAAAGTTTGAACACTTGGTTAAACAGGAGTGCTGCCGTTTCCACTGCTGAGGGCAAACCTTGGAGTTTGATTAATCTACATGATTTGGAGGTAGATCAGTGATGAAATCTACTCCTAGATGTGACCATGGACGATTAGGGACAGGCAGTGGAAGGAGTTTGCCAGATGAGAGTTGGCGAAGTGTTTTAGCCATGATGGCACGATTCGTACACCCTCTCACGAACCTTCTGACATTGTTGGTCATGTCAGGCCACCAGAAGCAGTCTTATAACAGCAAGAGAGTTTGATTGGCCCCAGGGTGACCAATGCCCACAGAATTATACACAGATGTAGGCACTGGCTTGGGTCTTCACAGGTGTGCACTCAATCAGACTCACAATTGTCTTAGCATCCAGGATGTGTTCTGGATAATTTTATGGTCTTTGGCTGACCACAAAACGATGTCTGGGCGAAGAGCTGTGTGAACCACTTCTGGGAACTGCAGCTTCCTTCCGATGTCGACTCTCATTTCCCAAGAGCCCGAGGCCTGCAGCAAGCTTGATTTTGCTAATGTCCTAACTGCGAAGGGCCTGGCTCCCTCCTTGATGAAAGCAATAGTTTCCTTGCTTGTGCCTCCCATGTGATCTTACACTTGGGCAGATCCCATTTTGTCCATGCTCCCTGGGATGCTTGTTCCACTGCACTAGATATACGCCTCTGCTCCTCTTGAGCTCAGATTTCCACCTGAACCTAGAAAACTGATGATCAGTTCTTGAATAGCAATTGGGATGTAGTAATGGTCGCGTCTGAGCTGGATGAGGTCATGCGGAATAGATCTGTAAGCGTTCCCTAGATCCAACCAGACCACTGTTAAATGGCCTTTCTTCTATTTAGCCTCTCGGATCAACTGGCTGATCATTGATGTGTGTTCCAGACAGCCTGAAAAGCCTGTGACACCTCCTTTCTGAATGGAGATATTGATATAATTATTCTACATCATGTAGTTGGTCAACCTTCTCGCAAGCACTGAGAAGACAACTTTGAAATCTACGCTCAGGAGGGAGATTGACCTAAACTGAGTGATTGTGGAGGAACCCTCTTCTTTTGGGATTATACATCCCTCTGCCAGCTTCCAGCTTTTTTTTCCAGCTACAATTTTCCTGCGGACTGGGCCTCTTAGAGCGGCTTCCAAAATGCCATCCAAGTCATTATCTAATTGTGTCCATGCAGTGTTTTCTGATGAGTTTGGCTATGTGATCCTCTCTTTCTTCAACAACTGGATAGGAGGAACTGCAGAGGGGCTCACTTGCCTAAGCCACTGGTGCTGGGGTGACTCAAGTGCGTAGGGATCTTCAGTTCTGTGGTTTACTTCCTGGCTGGAGCTCTCCTTCGTCTCACCGGAAAAATAAATTTGTGCACTGCTCCAGAGTTGCTGCTGTTCCACACCTTGACCCCAAGGGGTTCTCAACCTTCCTTGAGTGTTTCAACCCTTACCACAACACTCTCCGGTTGGTGGGTTGACAATGGTGGTCAAGTCACTGCCCATCTGCTCCTGGCTTCCAGCTTTATTCCTCTGGCTCCCTCCTTGTTGAAAGAAACAGTTTCCTTGCCTGTGCCTCCTATAGCTCTTGCACCTCTCTCGCTCAACAGTACCTCATGCACCTTCAAGATAGTGCCTCCATTCTTTGAGCACTATTCTATGGTAGGGAGCTCTCTGTTTCTGATGTCACAGTTCCTTTCCACAGGACACAGGAGTTTGCAGGAGAAGACAGTGCATGGATATAAGTTAAGAGATATCCACTGCTGCTGGGAAAGCACTGCTCTGACTCCAGTGGTGAACGTTGTCAGTTTGTGGGGCAGCTGTGGCCTAATGGTCAGAGAGTTGGACTTGTAACTCAAAGATCATGGGTTCGAGTCTCAGTACCGGATTGTAGGTGCGGGGAGTGAATGTACAGCACCCTCTTCCACTTTGGAGGTGAAACCTTTGAGCAAGTCGAAACTCCCAACTGCTCCCTGGATGCCACAGCAAAAAGGCTGCCCACTGCTCTGGGTGTTTGATCACTACTCACTGCTGTGTGTGTGCACTTGTGGGTCACCACACATCCTGTCCTTTCTTTTACTTTCCTAACTTCAACAATAAAGGGCTTGATGGATGGATCAGGATGGATCAGGAGCGGTGCACTGGTTGAATGCCAGCTTCAGTTGCTTGAAGGCATTGTCTGCCTTGGTGGACCAGGACAGAGACTTAGGTTTGCTGCTGAGCAAGGAAGTGAGTACATGACCGTCAGAGCTAAAATTCTGGATGAACTTCGATAAAAGTTAATAAAACCAAGGAATCTCTGGAGTTATTTGATGGTGGAAGGAGTCACCATAATGTGATGGCAAATTTTTTAACCAAACTGAGGATGTCCTTAGATCAGCACAAAACTGTTTTCCATTTATCCTCCTTGCGTATCCGTTTGAGGTTGTACGTGCTACAGAGGTCCAGCTTTGTGAAGAGGGAAGCATCATGAAGATGTTCCAGGGCTGCTGGAATGTGAGGAAGGGGGTAACAGAATTTAATGGTTATGTTGTTCAATGCCCAGTAATCAATGTATGGCCTCAAGCCTCTGTCCTTTTTAGCAATAAAGTCGTTGTCTCCTGGATGTATTTTTCCATGGTCTTCTGCTTAGGTAAGAAGAGTGGTTAGATTTTATCTTGGGGCACTGGTTCACCAGGAATGTGATCTATTGCCAGTCCCATGGCCGATGACGTGAAAGTTTGAGACTTTCAAGTCAAGTCAAGTCGAGTCGTGTCATCAGCGAACTTGATGATGTGGTTGGAGCTGAACTTGGCAGTGCAGTCGTGGGTCAGCAGCGTGAAGAGCAGTGGGCTGAGCACACAGCCCTGTGGGGCACCTGTGCTCAGCGTGGTAGTGCTGGAGGTGTTGCGGCCGACACGGACTGACTAGGGTCTACCAGTTAAAAAGCCCAGGATCCAATTAAAGAGGGAGGTGTTTAGGCCCAGCAGGTTTAGTTTGTGGATGAGCTGCTGAGGGATTATTGTGTTGAATGATGAGCTGAAGTCAATGAACAGCATTCTAACATAAGAGTCTTTCTGTTCCAGGTGAGTGAGAGCTAGGTGGAGAGTGCTGAATATTGCATCGTCCGTGGAGCGGTTTGGAAGGTATGCAAACTGGAATAGGTCCTGTGTGTTTGGGAGACTGGACTTGATGTGATGCATGACTAACTTCTCAAAGCACTTCATCATGATTGGAGTCAGTGCTATGGGACGATAGTCATTCAGACAGGACACAGGTGACTTCTTTGGAACTGGAATTATAGATGTGGATTTGAGACACGCGAGGACGACTGCCTGGCTCAGCGAGGTGTTGAAGATATCTGTTAGGACATCCGTCAGCTGTGCAGCACAGTCTCTTAGTACACGGCCAGGTATGTTGTCAGGGCCCGCAGCCTTTCGTGGGTTTATCCTGGATAGAGTCTTCCTTACGTCAGCTGGAGAAAGACAGAGCACCTGGTCGTTTGGAGATGCGTGGAGTTTCTGTGCGGGAGTGTTGTTCTGTATCTCAAAGTTTTTCTGTATCTCACTGGTCTGTGGCAGGGGCTTGTAGTCAGTGATGGTCTGAATGGCTTGCCACACGGACCGAGTGTCTTTACTGTCGCTGAACTTGTTGATTTTCTGAGCATATAGATGTTTTGCCTTCTTGATGCCATGAGACAGATTGGCTCTTGCGGTTTTGAGAGCTGCCTAATCTCCTCATCTGAATGTCTCATCTCAAATTTTTAGCAGCCCACGAACCTCTGCTGTCATCCATGGCTTCTGGTTGGCATGTGTGGTGATGGTTTTGGTGACTGTCACATCATCTATGCACTTTTTGAAGAGTAAGCAGTCACTGTTTCTGTGTATTCTTGCAGGTCTGTGTGGTTATTGTAGGTGGCTGCATTTTTAAACATGTTCCAGTCTGTGCAGTGAAAGCAGTCCTGTAGTGCAGAGGTAGCATTGTCCGGCCATACTGTGATCTGTTTTTGAACCGGTTTGGTAAGTTTGAGAAGTGGTCTGTATGCTTAGCATAACAGAGATGTGGTCAGAGTACCCCAGGTGGGGGCGAGGTTCAGCCCTCGAAACGTTTTTCTCCAGTGTGTTGTTTTCCCTTGGTGCAAAGTTCACGTGTTGGTAGAACTTTGGCAAAACAAACTTTAAGTTTGCTTGATTAAAGTCACCGGCAATGTTTGGTGTCGCTGATGGCGCTGTACAGCTCATGAAGCCCGTCCTTAGCGTTTGCACACGGTGGGATGTAAACCGCGACAATGACAATGGTCGTGAACTCCCGCAGCAGATAGAATGGTCGACACTTCACAAACAAACTCCACCAGCGATGAACAGTGTTTTGTCATTACTGCTGCATTGTTACACCATTCCTTGTTAATAAACACACACAAGCCTCCCCTGCGAGTCTTACCAGACAGTGCTGTATCTCTGTCCGCTCGGCAGCAGGTTAGCCCGTGCAGCTGAATGGCGGAGTCCAGGATTTTGTTGTTTAGCCATGTTTCAGTGAAAGCAAACACACAACAATCCCTTGCCTCGTACTCTGTGGAATTTCGTCCAGTTTATTTTCCAGCGAGTGAATATTTGAGAGCATGAGTGTTGGAAGAGCCGGTCTTGTGGGGTTTGCCCTTAGCTTAGCTCGTATGCCTCCTCACTTCTGTCCTCTCTCGCACCGTCGGCGCTGACGCTTTGTGCGGGTATCTTCAGGCCACAGTCTCGAGGTCCAGCTTCAGCAGTTCAGCAAGGCCTCGAATCTTCTCAATGGCCGCCGGCGAGAGTTGGTGTTTGTATGCGTTGCTGATTTCCAAAAGGCTTTGGCGACCATAAATGTGTTTTGGAGTTCTTTCCCTATGAATTAGCTGTAAATGTACACTGTTTGGAGACGAACGGATGACATTAAAAGACATAAAAGCACTGTCGTTGGAACCCGGAGCGCCGCCATCTTGGATTAATCTTGGGGCAGAACACATCACTGTAAGGGGTGTACTCCTCAGGTTCGATGGGACTGTCAACCGTGATAGAATAGACAGGAACTGGATAGAATGGTCTGAAGATTTTAAAACGAAGTTCAGGGAAACAGGGTTGGAAATTGCCCCACTTCAGGATCTCCCTGTTGCTCCAAGAAAGATCATCCTAGGATAATGCCAGCTGCGGAGTTCTTCCGGAACAGGAATGTGAATCAGTTCCATATGCAGCTGGCCCACTTTGAGTTGAAGAGGACCCACATGATGTTTGACATAGCTGTGTGTGAAGGGCGTTATGGTTATGGATTGGACTTTGTGGTGCCTCCAGTTGATGATCTTTTTTAGGCTGAGCTGGTGGCAGAGCTCTCCTGACAGTTGCTGGCTGACCAAGAGATGATGAGAGCAGTGACTGTGACAGAAACACCAGAGGAAATAGTAAACAGTTTACATGTGAGAGGAGAACAACTGACCCATGTAATTTGGACAAAACTCATCAATGGGCCACGCACTGATGGCATGTCCAGAAGCCCCACAATACAGGCACAGTCCCTGGGTCAGACGTGAAATATTGTCTTCTTTGTGACAGGTAATGAAGGAGCCGAGTGGAAATAGAAGACAGGAGTCTGAGTTTTCAGGAGAAGGACACAGGAGATCTACGCTGGAGATAGGTAATCGTAGGCGTGTAGCACACAGAACATTTAGGCATTCCTAGTAGCAGACGAGATGAAGGTGTGTGCATTTATATACAGGGTGGATGATGAGGTTATTAAAGTCTAGGTGGAGCTGATTAGAATTCCGTAAAAGGTGAGTGGCGAGATGAAGTGAGGCCGGAGCCTGGCAATTTTGTGAACTGCTTGCACATGCAGATTAGTGAAAATACCCAGATTCCCATCCAAAGACATTATTTAGTCAAACACCTTGTATATAAATGAATGCAAAATCATTTATTTTTAATTGGGAACAGCCCACAGTTGGAAAGGTTCATTCAGTTTTTCACCAAGAAAATGCAGAAATAAAAGGTCAAGCAAATCAGCATTCAGAGCACACTGTGAAAAATAACATTTTATATGCAATAACACATGTAGATGATACTTCCCTACATTTTAGACCTATGGGCCATTTAAAGTGAACTGTTAAACTTTGTGTCTGACATTAAGACGTCCTCCCAGAGAGAAAGAAATCAAACGCTATTAAAAGGCCTATCAAATCTTATTGAAAGTTTTGTTTTCATCATGACATGCCTAAAATGATACACTAAAGAAAACAAAAACATACTGGGCTCTTTTCTTCTATAGCTCTACAAGTGTGCCTTATCATATGAATATAATTATTTGTGGCCGCAGTTCAATTTGTAATTTTAGCTCGTAGTTTTTACGTTTATGCATTTTAAAAAGCCATTTTTGAATGAACTGAGGGTGAGGTTTCACTAAACAATCAGATTAAAAGCACTTAATATGGAAGACACCCACATATACAGGAAGAAAAAAAAAAACCCTGAGAGGTAAAAATCCGTAGGTCTAAAGACAACAGCTTAGTTAAACATCAAAGTCTGAGAAACACAAGTATGAATGTAAACGAGGGGGAGAGAGAGAGGGAGAGAGAGAGAGAGAGAGAGAGAGAGAGAGATCGATCGCCTTTGGTTTGTCTTTTTAAAATAAATCCATTTTCAAATGTGAAAAAAGGGGCTTGTTCTTTTTTAAAACTGTCCCATTTAGGTAAATGCTAATGAAGTATCCTTCCTGTACATAAGGAGTACATACAAAAGGGGTTTGACTGTGTACATAGAGATGTCCATTTCATGCCCACAACACTTCTATCAACAGATTTAAAGCAGTCAATCAAGCAGCTCTCCTGTATTTCCACCAGTCTTGAGGGGAGTCCAGTGAGTTCAATGAGTAACAACAAATCGCAGACTTCACCGCAGGCAAAAAGTGTTGCTGTCAAGGCTCCTTGAAGACTGATATGCCCAGGAAAATAAAAACTAAAATCACATTTCAGAGTGTTAAAACTAGGATCCTGAGGAATGTTTTTTGGGGTTGAGAGCAGCCTTTTTAGCTTCCTCAGGCAGAAGTAAGGGATCGGTCAAAATGGAGGTGCTGGTACAGAGCTGTCGTAACGTCCTGAGGACCACTGGAGGACGGACGGACACACACACACACACACACAAACACACACAAACACACACAGAAAACAGTCAACATAATACACAGATACCACACATCAAAACACCACCAATAAGTGAATATATTTGTATTATTTCACATTTCATGATCAGTTTCCCCCTTATGGTTAAGTTTGCCAACATTTTGGCAAAAAGGTTATGTTTAGTGGCAATCTGTACATATAAACTATTAAATACTGTATTATTTAGACTTTATGTCATACATTATATATTTGAGAAATGTTGCTATTTTGATTTAAAAAAAAAAAAAAAACATCCATATAGACCAGTAACATACGTATTACAGTGCTCTAAAAGACTTATATTAAAAGATGTACTAAAAAATATATTAAAATACCATTCCAAGTTTCAGTTAAAAAAAAAATGTTTAAAAACACACAGCTTCCTATAACAACTGCATATACATTGTGGTTTGTCATGACAAACTGATATTTCTGTCCAGCAGAGCTCTGCAATATGGATAAAATTATCATATTGCAATTTCAAGGAGTACTGATTTTTGATAATTGTTTTTCCTTATTCACACATTATATGTTCAAAATTGTATTTCAGTGCACAAGAACACATTTCAAAATAAAACTGCATTGCTTAAATATGACTGTAATAACATGTCTTTATAAATGAGAAGACAAACAAATTTAATTTTAACAATAAATATATCTCTCAAATTTTAGCAAAGGTAGCGTTGTTTTATAGTATTTTTGAACTCTGACCACATTCTAACACATCTGACATAATATTAACTTTAAAAAAATACTAATTTAAATATCACTTTCAGACCTAATGCACAGATCCAGTATACTGATACACATCTGAATTAAAATACAAATAAATAAAATTGCAGCTTCATGTGGTTTAAAAATTGCATGCTTATTTTATTTTATTTTTATTTTTTATTAAATTGCCATTAATTGCACAGCCCTGCTGTCCGTTCAAAGACAAATGAGATCTCTCAGTTTCCAGTTGCTGACATTTTAGGAAACTGAAAGAGACCACTTACTCGGTCGCAGGACTGGGAGGGCGCAGTAGCGATCCAGCCACTGCATGGTGGTTTCACACAGCTCTGTGTTGTTGGTGGTAGACACTGTGCCATTAAAAGACTCAAACAGAGGTTGAATAATGACGCTAAACTGAAAGAGGAGCGTTAAAGAAAATCATACGCCTGTGGAGGTGTCCAATTTAATAAACAGGAGAATGAAGAGGAAAGCAGCTGACACTATGTGCTTTTGCACCAAAAATAAAACAAAAAAAAACAAAAAAAAAACATGGGAAGCAGCCCTAACCACTCATTTGTCAGCTGGCCCCCTCACAAAAATATGAATATTTTTAAAACATCAGCATTATTACACACTAATACAAATTTGAACTTTAAAAATTAAACCAATAAAAGAAAACTACAGTTATAAAGCTATTGTATTGTTACAAAAACAATAATCTTTTAATTTTACAGAACAACACTGAAATTACAGTTCAAAACATTCACAGCCGTCTTACTGTGTGTTTTCAAATGTTAATCCACAGAGCCAACGACTCTCATTACAAATCTGAGAAAATGGTTGAGGTGTGTTTTTTTTTTTTTTGTCGTAAATGACCCAAACTTATTTAGTGTGTATTTCTAGGTCAAAGTTTGTACCTCCTAATTTGTTTGTACCTCATGAGGAAATAATTTAGATCACAAACAGCGCACAAAATGAAGTGTACCCGATGACTGGTGGACTGAGTTATCTATAGAGACATTTAGTTTGTTCCGTTGAATTCACTGAATCAGACTAAAGGATACAATCCAGAATTTCCAGTTCTGAAGAGTTCTGTTCTTCACATAGTCGTCAAACTTCTCCCTCATGTGGTCGAAGCGATGGCGTGTGACGGGAACCCCTGTATCAGGAAGCTGTTCCTGACATAAGCTGCAATAAACAGTGGACATCTTTAACACTTACAGAGGTTACCTGTTTGAAAGCAGACCTACCTGCAAATACACAGTACTGTCTGAAAGTCTTACACCATCGTGTCAGTAGGAAATATCAGATTACATCTCCAAACATTCTATTGCCATTAAATGTAATAATCCAGTGAGATTTTTGTCTGATAATAGCCAGAACCCAGATTACATGAAGAATCAGAACTGAGACAGACTAAATCCAAAAGAACTGTGGCAACGTCTCAGGACGCTTCAAGAAACCTTCTTGCAAAACTACAGTACTGTTAAAGGTTTTAGGCACTTGTCACTCATACTGGATGCCAGAGGGCGCCCTCGTGCAGAAAATCCACATATGCCTCAAAGAGAAAACACTGATGATGCTCCAGCCAGGAAATCTCTAATATGGATGAACACATCACTATTACTGTAACTGAATAAAAACAAGATATAATGTTAAATGTTTTGAATGATGAAATGCAGGACAATAAACACTCGTCTACAATAATATATGGTTTATCTGTGTTCTTCAAGGCATCTCGGGTATTTTCATAACGATTAAGTGTATTTGTAAGCCATTGTGATCAATATACAGTATAGAAAATATTGTCTGCCTCATTCTATGAAAAGAACCACACCAGGAAAGGAAGTTATTTCAAACACTCGACCGATGCTGCGAAGTAAAAATCAGTTATAATGTTCTCTTTTGTTGGACAACAGGTTTAGAAAGGCTTATCATTGCATTTCATTAGAAGATGGAAGATGCTCTGCGTGTGTTGCTTTTTCAGCTATAAACGGGGAAGCGTTTCCTCATGTCAGCACGTGAAATCACGGGCACACACAGCAAATGTAAATAAAACAAAGAAATGATTTAAATGCAAAACCGAAAAACCGCAATTCACAAGCACGTACTGAACCGTGGATGTCGTACCGAACGGTTCGATATTTTATTGAGTATTGTGACATCCCTAGTGAGCACTCTTTGTGTTTAAAGCAGCTTTTGCCCTAAGTGCACTTCCACATAATTTTTCAGGTAGCTTTGCAGGAGGATTTCTTCAAGCATCTTGGAGACGTTGCCAGTTTTTTCTGTTTCATCATGTAATCTCAGACAGACTGGATGATGGGGGTGTGATGAGACACTCATCCCACGAGACAAGACGAGACGAGACTTTTAAACTTTTCTTAAGAAATCGTCAATGATGAAATATATAGGGAAAATAGCCTTTTATTCAACTGAAAAAGACAAAATGCAAAAAAAAACGAAGGTGCATTTTGAACTTTATGAAATTAAACTTCTATTTTAATGAATCATAAGCAGTAATAAACAACATTTAAACAAGAGCTTCACGATTCTGGATAAATTGAGAATCCTAGTTGTTTTTAATAAATTGGAGACCACGATTCTCTCACGATTCTGGAGAAAAAAAGATTAGCTAAAACTAAACAATTTTACTAATTTACTAGTGGTTCTGACAAACTGTTCATTGCTTAAGTCTTTTAGAAACATATATTTATTTAAACAAAATAAAAAAAAGTCAGTGTCTCACTTCATTAAGACTAGTTTGACTATTGAAATATCCTGAATGAATGATTCAATGACATACTTTTTTAAACGGCAGTTGTCGCCACCTCCTGGCGGAAGAGGATAAGCGTTACTATATATACAGGTGTTAAAGTACTTTTGTTTTGATCGCTACTGTAGACAATAAGTGTTTATACCCAAACTATAAACTTTTATCCCAGTACTTCTATTATTTAAATGTCTGTAACCCAGAAATGATGATTATAATGTGGTTGAAAAGACTGTTTGTGTTGCTCTTTCTGCGTTCACATTTACCCCGACCCCCTGATTCATTAACATCAGCAGCGACAAAACGTGTTTCTCACGCTCCACTGACACTCGCGATGTGAAACAGTCCTAATAGTCATAGCTAAATCGTTGTCGTTCAGGAATAAGATCGCGTGGGTGTTTGAATCGACACCTCGATATTTCAAGGATTAATAGTGCAGCTCTAATGTAAACGCTGCAAAATGTTTTGCGAGGATATTGTCTGGTCTAGCGAGACACATCTGATCTCGTCGCATCCCTACTGGATGATGATGATGAGATCAGATCTCCGTGTGGAGCACTGGCTGTTGTCAGACAAAACTCTCACTGGATTATTACAATTCATGGCAAAATGAATGTCTGCAAATGTAAACTGATATTTCCTACTGACACATTACAGCAATAGATAGAAACCATTTGTTTTAGCTGGTGAATATACTAATGGCCTAAGACTTTGGCACAGTACTGTATGTTTGCGTTTACTGAACTCCCCATCACCAACACATCCGTACGCTGAAACAGCCGCAGTTTAGCAATAAACATACCTTATAGATGCATTCAGCTCCTCGATCTCCTCTCGTAGTCTCTTGGTCTCTTCCTGCATCTGTTGTCTCTCTAGCTGCAGTTTGCCGATGTAGTCAACGGTCTTCTGAAGTGTGGCAGCATTACTAATCTGGAAGCCCAAGAATGGATGACGAAAAAAAAAAAAAAAAATTACTTTTCAACATTTAACTCGTATTACAGTCGCGCAGAGAATCGAGCTGTGATTTTGAGAGTCAAAAATCAAGTGATTTTGAGAATCAAGTAAAGACGAATGCAGATTTACATTTGATTGAGACCTGAGAGTCGGGACAAGATTGCACAACGTCTTGAAGCAGGCGTTTATGGTGAATCGCCTCTTCTGCTCAGCAGATATGTGATTCACTCTGCGGCTCTGTCAAATCACACGACAAAATTACAAATAGAGACAGACTGATAAATTAGCAGATATCTGGATATTTCAACATTAAAAATGAGTGATAACCTTGCTCAGCTGGCCAGTTAAGACAGTTGTTAGTTCCCCCTTATGTCAGTTCCACAACAAAACAGCAAACAAATGTGGACAAAAACAAACAAACAAATGTGAATGCAGTAAATATTCAGGAAAATTAGGGTTCATTCGATAGAAACAGTTTCCTGTACACTCATATTCCATCATTATATGGTATGATGAGCCAGTTAATCAAATGAATTGTACATCAATTTGAGCTGAGAATTTACCCCCAAAAGAAAGTTATTATTGTGTTAAATGAGAACAGCACTGAACAGACATTACAAAAGCTTTAGAAATATATATTTAATTCAACACAGAATTTATCACGCATAAACTTTTAAGGCTATAATGTGTTCATAAAATTGTTTTCAGAAGCTGCTTTTTGTGGCATTTAAGTGTATTTACACATGCTGCTCAGAGGTGGCATGAACACATTTACACTGCATTAGAGCCGCATAATTTATGCTAGGAGTTTGACAAAATGTAATTAAAACATGATTTTATTTTTTAAAAACAACAATCATATGAAACTGAAACCACCAGTAAAGGATGCAATTAAATGGCCTGTGTTTCTGATTAAATAAAGCAGTTATTGATGTCATAAAATCATAAGTATGTTTTGATTTAAAGGTCAGAAGCTATAGCTTACGTGAATAATTTCATATATACTGATTTATTCATTAATGTGTAATGTTCTTTTTTTAAACAAACTATAAGCTCTAAAAGATTTTCAGAATTTTTAAAACTTTTTTGCTTTAGACCATTTACAAATATTAAATCTTAAAATTAAATGTTAAGGTTACCATTGCATTTTTCTGAAAAAAAAAAATAACAAATTGATATACAGTTCATTTATAGTTGTTTTCAAAGCTTCAGTGTACTGTCATTACAAAAGAACATACTTCTTTAATAATAAAATATGTTTATTTAATTCTAACATATAAATGTTAGGTTAACCCTAACTTTGTTTAAAACAATTTGCTCATAATTTCTGCACAGGAGAGACTTGGTGTCGTTTCTAAACAAACAAAAATATATCGGTGTCAGTATTGGTTATCTACAATTTTTGGCAAAAATCGAATATTGTGCATCCCTAGTTAGAAGAGTTCTGCTGTGGCTTTGTTTGGGACAATTTTTGTTGGCAAACCCAAGTGAACACAGACAATTCTGCATATGAAGACTAACACAATATTAACTTCTTGTTTATTAAATATATTGTATGAAATTAATATTGCGTTTGCAATCATGCAGATACTCAAAACACTCTCTCTATATATATTAATTAATTAATTAAAATAAAAAAAAGAGGTATTTTTGCTGGCGTATCTTAAATGTTAGGCTGATATAACTACGCAGTCAGTTCTCATTCTGCGTTAATTATCTTGTGTTATATTTTCCATAATTAATCACACCAAATTTAAGCATTAAATCAACAGCCCTACTGATATTAGTATTATATCAGCCATTCCACACTCTCTGCAATCATCATTAGCCTTTAAAAAAACAGGTCGTATGGTATTTTTAAGTGTCCTAATATTGTGCTGGAGTCCCCTACAACATGTTTAAATGAATCTAAGGTCAGAAAACATTCACTTTTCTCAGAATATACATTTAATATTACAGTCATTTCTCAGTGATTTCGAAATGGCTCATTCCAAGCAGTTCTAGATGCCTACTCTGCTCTGATTGGTCAGCTCGCCAAGCCTGTTGTGACTGGTACAGAGCGGAGTACTTGCACAAGTTAGGGAGTGCTACCTTTACATAAAGCAGTAATATAGTGCTCCAACCCGTTCTTAAAATAATGACATAAAATTGTTTTGTTTAACACTTATGTAAGCGAATCAAGCCCACAGCTAAGGTTTAGCTGCTAAACTGTAAACTGTAGTCCTCATCCTGTGTTAATCATCTTACAGTGTTATATTTTCCATCATTAATCGCACTAAATTTAAGTGTTAAATCAACAGCCCTACTGATGTTAGTATTATATGAGCCATCCTGTACTCTCTGCAATCACCATCAGCCTTTAAAAATTCAATATCATGGACCATTAACTGCAATAAACATAAAATACATCATTTTGTGCTATCATTTATAATAAATGTTCAGATTTGCACTTTGCAAGATGTAAATTAACATTTTGGATAATATTTCATGGACTATACCTGACTGGCCTCGTTTTTGCCCATGCCTGTGCAGGGGTTGAGGGGCGACTGGGGGCTCGGTACCTGTTCTGCTCCCAAAGGTGACCCTTGACCTGAGATTCGCCCGTCATGCGCTGAAGAGAATTAGAAAAAAGCTTCGTCACAAATCCTAAATTCAGTGCTACACAATAAAAACAAAGCAGTTTTAGCATGCGCTGAAGGTGAATCTGACCTGCACTTGCTGACTGTACTGACGTCTTGTTGTTGGATACAGTTGTGGCAGTTTCCTCTTTGGGTACGATTAGTTGCGGCGACTTCTGTGTCTGAGGGAGAATATGAAAACCAGCAGAACCCTGCAAGGCAGTGGGATGATTTTTTTTTTGTGCAATTATGTATTGCAGGGGGAACAGAGAATTATTATTTACCAGGGTTAAGCAGAATTCAAAATGTAAGAATTGACTCCTATTTAATTCACAAATCAGAAACTGAACAGATGCTGAATTGGAATTCAAATAAATCATTTATACACACTAGAGAAAAATGACAAATGGGTCTTCTGTTTACAGGTTCTTAAAAGCAGTTTTCTTTTTTCTCTGTCCTTGGTTCTTTAGTTTACATCACAACCATGCACCTTGATTTACTTATTATTGCTAACCAGAAACAAATGGTATTAAGGTGAAAGAACATTATCACTCTAGGATAATTCCAGCACTGAAGCCTTCAATAATTTTTAGTATGATAGTAGAGGAACACTGCATCTGCACATGAGCTGACTGACATCAACAGACATCAACTAAGAGTCAAAAACACTTTGGGATAATTTTGGAAACTGCAGTACACTTCCATGATGATTCATAAAATGAATTACTTAAATGTAAGAATAGTAAATTAATAATAAATTATAAAAATATTTAGTGATCAGTAAGACTTTTTTAAAGAAAATAAAACTTTTTTTTTTTAGCAAAAATGCATTAAACTAATTTTTAAAAAAAATTGATTAAGCATTCACAATGTTTCAAAACAAATGTTCTTTTGATTTGCCTATTTATTAAAAAAAAAATGCAGAAATAAATGTATCATGATTTTCACAAAAATATTGTGCAGCACAACTGTTTTCAACTTAACATGAAATGAAATCATCATATTAGAATGATTTCTGAAGGATCATGTGACACTGAAGACTGGAGTAATGATGCTGAAAATTCAGCTGCGCATCACAGAAATCAATTACATTTTAACAGATATTCACATAGAAAACAGCTATTTTAAATTCTAATAACATTTCACAAAATTACAGTTTCTATTGTATTTTTGGTCAAATAAATTCAGCCTTTGTGAGCATAAAAGATAAAAACATTTTTAAAAATCCTTACAGAGCCCAAACTTTTGAACAACAGTGTATGATTTTTTTTTTTTTTTTTAATTAACTAACATTAATAATAACAATAATAGCTTAACACTAGAACCGTTGGGGTCGCTGTATACCTAAAACCGTCATGTGGGTAAATTTTACCCACACACGAGTAGTGTTTTGATGTGACTAAAGAACATTTATTTCACTGTATTATGGCACTGTCTTCATAAAGAAATTATAGTCTAGTCATCAACTATATTATTGTACTGTTGTTTTATGTTCAAGGCTTTTTATGCAAGCTACAGTCAGTTTTCATAAAAGTCAACATAAGCTAAACAAGCCTGCACTGACAAAAACAATTAAAAGGAAGCAACTACATATTTGGATGGTGTAATATTATAATTCATTGTTAGGGCTGTAACGATAATCGCACGATGTCGTGAGGCGCGTTTAGTCAATGAAGCCGGTACTTTGATTAGTAGTAAAGCTCCATCACGTGCGTTCAGCCGTAAAGCACTGACAAGCTACGCCAAAATCGCGATTCGATTTTGCGCGCGATTTTGGCGTAGCTTGTCAGTGCTTTACGGCTCTGTGTATTACTTGCCGCTCCAGCTGAACGCACGTGATGGAGCTTTACTACTAATCAACGTACCGGCTTCATTGACTAAACGCGCCTCACGACATCGTGCGATTATCGTTACAGCCCTATTCATTGTTATTCAGTAATATATAAAGAGTTCAGATGCAAAAGCCTTTAAATCCATCTGACGTATTTCTTTAAAATGAGCATTTCTTTCTGACTACTTTGTATAGGTTTCTATGTAAGTACTGGTGTTTCTGATTGGGCTGAGGCTGGAATTTAGCAAGTTTGGAGTAAAAGTATTTGATGGACGTATACTATGTGTCAGGAGCATTCACTCACTATCATTATCTCATTTTTGACCGAGATGGCTTTTAGCTGGTTTTGCTTCTGAACTCTTCATATAAACACCTTTCATGTTATTTAAATGACTAAAATAGCCAATAGACAATAATGTGTAATAATAATAATTCACTACACTGTATAGGATGATGCGATGACAAATTCAAGCGCACAGCTTCACCTGATGAATTATTAATTTGTTCAGTTATATAATTTATAATCTGAATAAGTGAACAACGCCAATAAACTTCGGGTAATCAAAAGAAAAAAAAAAAAAAAAAGGTTGTATTCTTTACATAGATCAGATTTTTTTCAGGAAACGTGCCGACTAGAATAAATAGCAACACAGTAGCGAACAATTAACAATAGAAATGGCAAAACAAAAGTTAAATAATTAATCCAGAGTTTGAACAATATGATTAATGTTAGGCTAAAACATCTAAATATGAGATCACAGTCAGATGAGCCATCACATTCAGAGCCGACCCAGGACGCACAACCATCTGACTCTCCATCCCCATATTTAGTGCTTCTAATACCTCTTCGGCATCAATAAATGACCTTCTTTTACTCATTTTGACTTTATTTATGAAACTGATAACCGCTAACTCAGTGAGTAAAAGGCACTGCCTAGCAGTGTACAATGTTACATAAGCGGCAAGATAATGACAGTGCAAAAAAACAGGCATAAGACATGTTATATGGGTAAATTTGACCAGTGTTGCCGCTTTTATGTATAAATGCCCTGTTTTTCGATCTGGTATTATCTAAACATTTTTAACACCAGGGGATTTTAAATTACACAATTTTAGTAAAAGTCAATGACTGGGAGGGTTGAGTGTTTTATTGAAAATCTGTTATGCACATTTGAATAACAGGTACGGGTAAAATTTACCCCGTGGCGGTTCTAGTGTTAATAGTTATATATTAAGGGTGTAACGGTACACAAGCATCGCAGTTCGGTATGATTACGGTACAGAGGGGGAAAAACTAAACTTTTTTTTTTTAATTAAACAGTGATTTACTGAACAAGTTCTTTCTCTTTCTTTAAATAAAATCAGTTATAATTAAAATTTTCTTAGAGCTAAAAATCTACCTCAGCTTATGCTTTAAACTATAGGGAGCTCTTTTACATTACTATACATTGAATTAGCCCAAACTTAAATTTAATTACTTTTTATTTTTAAATGTAATAATCAACTCAAAAAAAAAAAAAAACTTGTGTGAAAACATGTAAATAGCACATAATGCAGTTTTTAAATTAACTTGTGTACTGTGTACCTTTACAGGCTATTATTTATTATAAATGTTTAGTTTTTTTTGTTTTAGTTTTTTTTACACAGAGACATTTATACAATTACTAACAACCATTATATTTAATTTCTATTTTCTTAAGTTTAATTTGAATTACAATTCAGCATACTTCGATTTAAACTCATGAATTTATTTGGAATTCAAACATTTCGCTCAACTCAATTCTGAACGGTGCACAACCCTGTTATACAGACGACGTGTTGTGAACAGGAGAGGACATGAAGGATGAAAGGCTTACACAAGGAATACTGGAGGAGGCAATGACCACACCGGTGGTGGGGACAACATCAGAGCTGAGAGGGGACGGAGTGACAATGACAGCACTGGTGGGACCTGGGAATGGTTATGATGGGACATGTATATGATGAGAAGACATTTCATATATGATGAGAACACTACTGACCAGTTTTCTGGATGATTCATTCTAGTTGTCAAAGATCCACTATTAGATTAGATTAGACTTTTTTTTTTTCTTAACCAAACAGGTTAAAATAGTTTAATTATTTTACAATTACTTTTTATTTTTCCTGAAAACCTGCTTTGAGGAGAGGCACAAACCTGTGAGTATGAGCTGTGGAGACGGCAGCGGGTTGGCCGGGACAATCGGTCTCTGTGTGTGTCTGGTCTTTTTGCTAGAAACAGGAGGCAGAATGGATTTGGGCAAGGCGAAGTTGACCGGCTGTGAGCTGAGTGAGGCGGAGGCCGCAGGCTTTGGAGACGGAGCAGCGGGCAGCTCAAAGCTTGATCTGTGACTGAAGGTAGTGGCCGCATCAGTGGGAGTTACAGTGGAGGGGGCAGTGTGCGTGATTACGGATGGAGGCGGGATGTTCGGGACGGGCTGGGGGACTGTAGTGACAGTGGAAACGCCTCCGCACTGGAGAGGCTGTGGGGCTGCCGGGAGAGGAGGAGCCGGCGGTGGCAGGAGAGGGGGGACGGATGGGGTCACCTGCTCTGGGAATAGAGGCATGTAGGTTTGTTGGTAGGACGGACCGACGGAGTTACCATTGTCCTGACTGGCGACTGAGAGGTGGCTGGGCAAAGGAGCGGAAGGGATGAGACGGTAGTCCAGCGGCAGAGAGGAAAGCTCTGTGGAGAGCGGCATGGACGACAACAGGGGAGCCTAACAAACAACAGACACACATATCAGCAGAGAGACAACAGGCTCTGTCCTGCCTTTCTAGTGAGCGTATCATTGTCTGAGAATAACAAATACTACATCTCACAAGTAGGGACAGACCATATAGTTAAAGGGGAAGTTCACTTCCAGAACAAAAATTTACATATAATGTACTCACCCCCTTGTCATCCAAGATGTTCATGTCTTTCTTTCTTCAGTCGGAAAGAAATTAGGTTTCTTGAGGAAAACTTTTCAGGATTTCTCTCCATATAGTGGACATCTATGGTGCCTGCGAGTTTGAACTTTAAACTTGTTCAGCTCTGTGTGAACTCTGATTTTTCCGTTAGTGTATGTTGAAAAACTCCTATCTCATGTTCTCCCTCAACTTCAAAATCGTCCTATATCGCTGCCGAAGTACCGACCCAGTGTTTACAAAGTGAAAGGAGATCAAACACCCTTCACAAAAAAGGTAAAACAGTAATGCAGGACGATTTTGAAGTTGGAGGAGAAAATGAGACGGGAGTTTTTCGACATACCCTAACTGAATTGACCCGCATTACACAGAATACACGAGCATTTGAGGTTAAAAAGTATATAAATTGAATTTTTTTTTTAAATAACAGATCGTTTCTCTAGATAAGACCCTTTTTCCTCAGCTGGGATCGTTTAGAGCCTTTGAAACCGCATTTAAACTACATTTTGGAAGTTCAAACTAAGGGCACCATAGATGTCCACTATATGGAGAACATTCCTGAAATGTTTTCTTCAAAAAACATAATTTCTTTACGATTGAAGAAAGAAAGACATGAACATCTTGGATGATGAGGGGGTGAGTACATTTTCTGTACATTTTTGTTCTGGAAGTGGACTTCTCCTTTAATATTTGCAATATTTTGTTATTATTGGAATTGTGGTAGAAAACATACAACACATTATATCTTAACACTAGAAAGCTTACTGTATCATATTTGATATGCAAATGTCCTCCAAATTATTACGTTTTAATTAAATGTTTTACAGAACCTGTAAAATGTTCATTTGAATAAAACCGGACAGATCATAAAATATTTTTTATTAAGCTACTTTAACTAAAGACAAAATAACTACTCAGTTTGCACAAATGTTACAAAGTCTACATTCTCTTGATTCTTAACACGGTTTGTTGTTGTTATCTGAATGGTTAACGGCTACATTTCTGTGATAGTTACTCATGAATCTTCTCTTTTCCTAAGCTGTTAAACTGCCAGCTGGCCCTTAAAGGAGAAGTTCACTTCCAGAACAATTTACAAATAATGTACTCACCCCCTTGTCATCCAAGATGTTCATGTCTTTCTGTCTTCAGTCGTGAAGAAATTATGTTTTTTGAGGAAAACATTTCAGGATTTTTCTCCATATAATGGACTGATATGGTGCCCCGATTTTGAACTTCCAAAATGTAGTTTAAATGCAGCTTCAAAGGCTCTAAACGATCCCAGCAGAGGAAGAAGGGTCTTATCTAGTGAAACGATTTTTCTTCTTTTTTTTCGGAAATAATTTTTTTTTTTTTTTTAAGCACAAAAGCTGATGTAGCACAGGTTCTGGGATGTGTGTTCATGACGCTACGTACTATTGAATCACGTCGAAAGGTCACGCGGAACTACAGACCCAGTGTTTACAAAGTGAACGCGCAAAGACTAAGAAAGTGCAAGTAAGTCAAACGCTGTTTACAAACAAAAAGGTACAACGGTGTCCTCCTCGCAAGTTGTTGGAGAAAATAAGATGGAGTTTTTCTCCATACTCAGTACACAGACGATAAACTTAGATGTGATTCATAGTAGTGATGGGAAGTTCGGATCATTTTACCGACTCTGACCTTTGAGTCTCGTTCAGCAAAATGAACAAATCTTTTTGCGAGTCATTTTGTTCACTTTAGTAAAATATAATTACGTTACGTGTTACTTCCCTACCACATCTACTGCTTACACAAACGTTGATCACACGACAAACAAGACAAAACTATAATGCTATAAGAAACAGAAAAGATTCATTCATTGTTTACCTGGGTCTTTAGTCTATGATTAGCTCACCTCACCTCTCATCTGACAAGTTTTCGGGTTTGAGTCGTTCGGTCATCACGTGACAGCACCATAAGATGATCGAACAACTCGAAAAACCTGAAGACTCGAAACGGGTGAACTAATTCCAGTACAGAACCTAATAGGATGTTGCGCATGCGCGGCTGAACAAATCACTCCCCGAGACGACTCGTTCTTCCCGAGTCACATTGAAGATTCGTTCAAAATAAAAGAAACGTTCAAGAACGACCCATTACTAATTTGTAGCATCTTGGATGCGCATCCCAGAGCCTGTTACACAAGCTTTTGTGCTTAAAAAGTATACACATTTTTATTTTTTGTTTCGCTAGATAAGACCCTTCTTCCTCGGCTGAGATCGTTTAGAGGCTTTGAAGCTGCATTTAAACTACATTTTGGAAGTTCAAACTCGGGGCACCATATCAGTCCATTATATGGAGAAAAATCCTGAAATGTTTTTCTCAAAAACCATAATTTCTTCACGACTGAAGACAGAAAGACATGAACATCTTGGGGTGAGTAAATTATTTGTAAATTGTTCTTCTGGAAGTGGACTTCTCCTTTAATGTATCATGTTGCTTTCTTAAGGATCAACAAATGTTTTGAACAACTTATGACCAATTATCACGTCATTTCCTAGATGCTGTTCAGTTTTGCTTAACAATCTGTAATCATTCTAATGGGTTACAATTACGTTGTAGAGTTTTATAATTATCATGAAGCAACTGTGTATTTGTGGTGGAGGACAGGAAGTGCCTACAAAACAGGAAGAACTGTAGCCCTACAAAATAGTGAATGGGTCAGGATTGTTACCTGTGTTTGGGAGCTGCTGCTGGTTAAGGGAGTGACTGCTGGGGTGGTGGGGGAGGTGGAGGGGAAGGCTGGCGGACGCAGGGTGTGAAACAAATCTAGTTACAAAAAAAAAATAAAATAAAAAAAATAGAAAATAGAAAACAAACTGTTTGATCCAGTGGGTTAACTCTAGAACTGCTCTGTCAGATTCAGTTAATCTGTTGACAATTGATTGAATTTTAGAACAATTTATGACTATGTCCCACAAAATGATTTGACTGATTCATTCATTCAAAACTAACAGCTAAAAGAGTGATTCAGATGTAAGGTAAGCACATACACTACTGGTCAAAAGTCTGAAATGATTAAAAATACTGTGAAATATTATTACAATTTGAAAAGTGTGTATTTTTCCATTTTAAAATGTAACTGATTCCTGTGATCAAATCTGAATTTTCAGCATCATTACTCCAGTCTTCAGTGTCACATGATCCTTCAGAAATCATTCTAATATGCTGATTTGCCGCTCTATTATCGATGCTTAATTATTAATAATGGTTCTTCTTATTATTAATGTTCAAACAACAAATGTTGTTTTTCTGCTTAATTTTTTATAACCAGGATAGATGTTTTTCATGATTCTTAAAGTAAAAAAAAGCATTTATTTGAAATAGAAACATTGTGTGAGATTATAAATGTCTTTACTGTCACTTTTGATCAATTTAATGCATTCTCGCTGAATAAAAGCATTTTGTTTTCATTACTTACACCAGCGTTCTGAATGGTATTGCATCATGGTTTCCATGGAAAAGCAGCAAAAAAATGTTACGTTGATAATCAGATGTGTTTCTTGAGCAGCAAATCATCATATTAGAATGATTTCTGAAGGGTAACGATGCTGAGAAATTCAGCTTTGTCTTCATGTATCAATGCTTCTTTTAAAAACATTACAAAAATTCTTAATTAACCTTTAACCAGCCGTTACTGTAACTGGACAAAACAACTACTAGTACTGTAACACTTTAGATTAGGGAACACATATTCACCATTAACTAAGAGTTTTCCCTCAATGAACTTCTAGTTTGCTGCTTATTATTAGTTAGTAAGGCAGCTGTTAGGTATGGGTTGGATTAAGTGATCTACAACATGATCATGCAGAATAAGGCATTATTATGTGCTCTGTAAATGCTAATAAACATAATATGCAAGCTAATAAGCAACTACTAACAATAGTGAATAGTGTTCCCTAATCAAAGGTGTAACCGAACGGCTCATTTGTTCAACAAGCCAATCCTTAATCTGCCAGTTAGCAAGAGTATCTGTGCTTGTACCTTGCAGAGGTTCAAAAGTGTCCATGAAGTCCAGATTGGGCTGCAGCGGGATGAGGCCTGGCTGGATCATATCCGCATTACCTGCATGGGCTGAGAAGACAGCGGCGCTTACAGTCAGTTCATCTCTCTCTAGAATAAACGTGTTAACAAGGCCGACTCGACCGTCATTTCTCACCGATCTCCCTCGGATTGGGCCACGCGACAGGCTGATGAGAGGCCAGCGTGGAAAAGAGCGTGTCTGAGAATTCAGACATGAGCACGTCCATGTCGAAGAGCGAATCCATCTCCATCGGAACAGGCGAATCACGACTCCTGCGGGACCTACGACGGCCCCCCACGCTGACATCCTCATCCTGGTAGAAGAGGACACGGCAGGTGTCTGGACACACTTCCCCAAAGAGTGAAAACTGTTCCTCCGCACCCTTTGGGAGGTCAAAATGCAACAAGCAGGCCAGGTCAACAGACACACTCAAGGTTCATGCAGAGACAAACGCAAGCATCAAGCATATGCATTAGCATATGCACTACCAGGACACAATTCACTGAATTTACATTTCTCGTGATCTTAAAGGGGCACGGTTTAGACAAAAGCGAAAATTAGCTGTTAACTCACTCACTCTCAGGCCAACCAAGATGTAGATGACTTTTTATGCAGTAAAACTGTAAAGAAGATCTTTAGCTGAAACCGTGGCCCTTGGTATTTCACAAAATGCATTCTGGAGTAGACGTCACAGTTACGTCACTTGCAGCTGCGCGTGCATAGTGGTTGCAAAAAAACACTGGTAAAAAGGTAAATGGAGGTAAACGGATAAAAGCCATGGAATAAGAGAAAAGAAAAAACATTTTTGTGCCTTTTGATGTCAAAATAGGAATGCAAATAATTTTTGTACATTACTGTCAAAGACGTCATTTGATGATAAACGCATACGTTTAAACGTACATATGGATGAAAACTGCTATGATTAGTCTACTTTTAAAGCATAAATTTGATTTAAACAATAGGTCTACATAATATTCACATGTGCTGTTCATAGGGGACGTACTGTATTAGCCCTACAGTTAATGAATGAAAGAGCCAAATAAAATGTATGGTTTCTCGTTTATTTAAAAATGTCCGTTTACTTTATACGCTTTAGACATGTAAAACATTCCCAATATATCGTCAGGAGTCACAGAAATTTATTTTGTGCATTTTGATATGCTTTTTTTTATTCTTAAAATAGGTAGCCACTGATTTGCATTTCATGAATCACCAAAGTAAAAATCTTCTTTACTTTTCTACTGAATAAAAAAAAAAAAAAGTCACCTACATCTTGGATGGCCAGAGGGTGAAGTTTTTGGGGTGAACTATCCCTTTAAAAAACCTTTTGATCTAAAGGCTAAACCAGGGGTTTCCAAAGTTTTTTTTGGTCAGCTGAGATTTCAAGTAAATATTTAGAGAATTTAAGGACACATTTGTGGTTCTCTGATGTTGATTATTAGTCACATGACATGCATGTAAACATGTATATGTATTTAAAAATGACAGGGTTGCATGACTTGACCAAAAAAATTGTACTGAATATTTTGTCTTGCACTGCGATACAATATTATTACATATGAAAATGTCTCAGAGACATCCAGACACAACAAATAACAGATTTCAACAATCCTGATGAAAATAGTTACTTTTTAAGGCTGTTAACTTTTGCGTTAAATTTTAACAAGAACCAACTAACACTAGAAGTTACAACACAAATATTTACGTTTTGCATTCTTCGTAAAACCCTCAAGCTTTAAACCCTTAAGCTTTTTTGGCAGGAATTTCTATTCACAAAAATGTTGGAAATTACACAAATGTCAATGTAAATAAAGTGAGCATAGTGCACATTGCGTTCCCAAATCACAGCACTTGCAGAGATGGGAGTGTGCGAGAAGCAGCATTTAAACCACAGGCAGTGTATACTCATTTTCAAAACATAAACCTAAAACCTAAGCCTTAAGTATCTGTGTGGGTAGATCTGGACAATCCCATGTCTAATATCCTCTTCCAGTTCTTGACAAACACCTTCAACGCATTCTTGTCATTCACTACAGGCTTAAACAGATTGTGGAAGTGCCATTTGGCTGTAAATAAAACAGACTCCATTCCGGTCAAGCGTCTCTGGCTGAGAGCTGAAACCACAGCTCCTCCTTCAAACCTCTTTAACAACTTTGCCTTCTCCCATACAATATACATCTCCACTCTTTATGTAAATACAGCTACAGTCCTGCTGCGCTCCACTCTGACCTTCAGTATTAAAATGATCTGTCCTGTTGTAAACCAGTAAGTGTGAGATCCTCTCAGAGCTTCTTGATGATCAGTGCACTAAACTTAGAGGAAACTATATCCCTGTTGACTCTCTGTTCTCTTTTTCCTGCCAGTGTTTCCATTGCCAAGATGCTAGGACCAAAAACACTTCAAGACTGACCAAGACACTCAACAAGGACTCAAAATTCATTTTTTCCAAAGCCTCGCAATGTTCGTCAACGTCGCCCTACCTGAGCACAACCACAAAAGAAACTGAACGATGGAACTTTTAAACATGGCACCTGCTCAACAACTATTATGCAATTATTATACTACACTTACAGAGCACCTAAATGGACACGGTGATGGCTAAATTAAATGAGGTGGGAGGAAGAATTACATTGCGGTGCTTTTGTGTTTCCCCTGAGAAACTCTGAATTCATTCGCAAAACTTTTGTGAGGTGGGTGGCAGATACATTTCAGTGGTTTTGCAAGCAAACCCAAAGTTTCTTGGGGGGGACACAATACTTTTGCGAGTGAACACGGATGTTTTCAGATCAAACGCAACATTTCTTGGGGAAACAAGATAATGCAAATGTTTTGTAAGCAAACACTACATTTCTTGGGGTAATGCAATAATTTGAAGTGAATGCAAGGAATGAGCAAAAAGCACCGAGAAACAAGTTCATATTTTTTCGATCACACTGTCCGTTTGGTGGCTTTGTACTAAGAACATATAACATATAGTGCAATTAGGGTGTGCGATATTTACCGTCTGTGATTGTTGTTTTACTGATATACAAGCTGATATTATCCAGTATGTCACGAAAACATGTCTTTAAAGTACAAAAGCGTGTGATATGTTATGAAAAATGTGCAGTGAAACCTATTTAAATGTTATAATTCAAGTTATGAAAGCCAAATGGGTTTGTTTTCATATATGACTCAATAAAACAGGGACTTAAAACAGCCAAGGTATCACACTCAGCAAAGTATTGTTTAATTATTGCTTTCGAAAAAAATCCCAATAAATATTGAATCATGACTTTTTGTCAATATCGCACACCCGTAATTGTAACACATTACTAACATCATTCACAATTTTTACATTTGTTTTACTTTCTACTGTTACGCCGTCACATTTACTCTCTTAGGCAGTACTGATATTTTATATGAATAAGCTACAAATTGCAAACAAACAACAAAGTTAGTGTAACAAAACAAGACAACTGCAATAAATCCATATACACACTTCACTTAGATGCAAAACTTTAAGCTACCAACTATAGTAAAGAAAATTTAAAATCACCTTGAGAAGGCTGGACAGGTCTTCATCCTTGTGCTTCTGTAACTATAACATATGTACATTATAATAAATATGTAAGTATAATAACATTTATAAGAAACTATAAATATTCATCTGAACTGTTAAAATTAGTGACAATACTTTATAAATAAGACAGCCACACAGTGGTTAGACAGTACTGTTAAAGTGTAATTTAGGGGCAAAAAACTCACTCTTTTCTTGAAATATGTTCTCCATTTATGATATTCTCTGATGACGATTTCAATTCTCCTTTTCCAATACTTTCCTTCTGTTGCTATTGCCTAGATAACAAAAAACACAGTACCAAAAGATCAAAGCGATCAAACCCAAGAAATGAACTTTTTTTCAGGGAAAAAAAAACAAACTGGAAAGCAAGTTTTTTATACCTTCAGATCTGAAGATGAAAACAGAAAAATATTAGTACAGTCAAACAGCGAACAGCCTCACCTCCGTTGGTCGATGTACTCCTGAGTCCATATTTCCATCTAATGGAGTGACAAAATGGCAAACAGGGTTCTGTCTCTTCTCTACATCTGCAAAAAAAAAAGGCATTGCAGACGGAAATCAACAATCTCACGTTTTACCGTTTCTGAGCAGTACGTATGTTTAATGATTGACTTACACTGCATATACCAGGCTCTCCATATAGCGTTGTTGAGGCGAATCTTGTCTCTCCACAGCAGCTTGAGGCCTTTGAAGTTCTTCCATTTTGGTGACACCAACCTTCCACTTATGGAGACAAAATAAATATGTTTAACTTTCTTGAATCACAAGACACAGGTGGACCTGTGGTACAAATTTTAGGGCTAACAGATCATGACATTTGAGGTGGTGATTAACATACAAAAAGCTGCAATTAACCATTTAACTCTTACTTTGAAATATCACTGTACAGGCAACATGTTTCACTCTGGAATGTTAATAAGTGTGTACTATTTGGCTAAAAACATTTGAATAATTTAACCGTGTATTTTTAAATCAAACTTATTATCATTATTTATAATAATTAATTACAATTAGAAAGGAAACAATTGACAAATATGTCCTATGTTGCTATACAACAAAACAAGGAAAAAAATGAAGTAGCAGTCCACGCAACTAGCTTCACAACTTGATTCAGGCAAAACTACGCAAGAGCAAGATCTAATCAAAGTAGTGACTAAGTAGGGTCATGCACTTTCCACAAAGCGGAAGAAAATTGTGAAATTTGGGTCTGAATTGTGCAACTCTAACATGAAGACAGAAATCTAAACAAAAAGAGATGACCACAGAATTTTGGTCTTTTTATTATAGTTACTCAAGGTAAGTGTGATCTTTTTTGACGTGAACAGATGCCAGCGAATGCATAATTTAACAAAAACAAGAGTCTGTTGTTGGATTAACACAAACATGCTTGGAAATAAAACAACCATATACACAAATGTTAACACAAATAACAAAAAGGCACACTCAGGACAACTGTGCAAACTAGACTCAAAAAAAGTAATCTAAAAATAGACAAATATATATTCTGGGCAAGCACTAAACTTGAACACTGTCCACTGATTTCACAGACAAGGCCTATGTCTAGTCCCAGACTAAAATGTAAATCTGAGCTGTTCCAACTGAAAGAACCTTGCACTGACTGATCTTAAAATATATCAGTGCCTTTGTTTTGTCTCAAGATGCACACCAGTAATGTTTTTCTTTTTTTTTTTCCTAAGGGACGTTTACAAAAATTGCTTAAATGTCCTAACTGAACTATGGCTTAATCCTGGCTTAGTCCAAGCCCTGTCTGTGAACCCAGGCCTAAATTTATTTTGAGCTCATTGAGCTTGCTTAACACATCTAGCACATTTCTTCAATGTTCAGTCTAATTTCTACACTTTATATTCTCTACGTCATTGAAAGCGAAATATATTAAAGTACATTTGTACTTTAGTCATGCCACAGGACTATTTAAGTGAATTCTAAACAAGCCATGTTTTTACAGTTACGATCAGAATTTATACACCTTGTAGCATCAAAAACGTTATTCACTTTAACAAAAAATAAATAAATAAATAAATAAATAATTTTAAAAAACTGGTCTTGTGGACTATATGCAAACATCTGTACGTGGAATACCTCATTCACAACACAACTTAAAATATATATATAAATAATTATTTCTTTAAAATGACTGTACTTTCTGAAAGTTGTACAACTACAAGGCAGTGTAATTAATTAGATTACTGTACTAATTACTCTCTCTTTAAAAAGAATTACATTACTTATTACTTTGTAAATCCCACATCAACTTCAACCAGCTAAACAATACAAGGATAGAAATGAAACTGCTTTTAATTATTTGAAATTAATTAATTCTGCTTTTTGTCTTTTCAAATAAATAATCTGAAATTGGGTAAAATACTCTTGAACTGACCATTAAAAAAAAAAAAAAAAAACATAAATTTGAACTTGAGATGGTAAATTTTGATGTTAAATACACTATTGTTTTATATAGAAGTGTTCTATAGTCTATACCACATTTAATGCAATTACATCAAAAGTAACAGTAACCCCTTACGCTACGTTTTTTGATTAACGTCACCTAGTTTCTGTAGTCACTCTTCACCTTTACTTCCAAGTACACGACTAATGTTTTAAGCATCCGTGTTTTGAGATTTTAAGATTGGAAGGGGAAATGTTTTACACTTCCTGACAAAACAGTTGTCTAATGTTGTAAATGCGTATCGTGGAACAGAGAGGTTCCCTTTTTAAAAATTATATATCCCAACTGACGCTAATGCATTTTTAATTTAACTAAAAGCGTACAACATCAAACAGGTTAATACAACTGTATTTGTGACTAACAAAAACAAACCACCAAGTGTCGGCTGTCAAACAGCTTGCTAAAACGAATTACGCATCAGCAACAACTTCCCCACAAATGAATGTTTTGATCTCGTGACTGGGGAAATTAAACGCCGACCTTACTGGTTACTCTGGAGCTTTGTGGCGGAGCTAGCGGCGCGCTAATTTCTTTACAGGAACGGCTGTGTAGTGATGGAATACTGTTTACTGTGGTCCAAGTTCAGCCGAAGTTCAAACAGGTCGTAAATCGAGCTTTTGTTTACTAACCAACCCACCTGTAGGCGAGCGTCATGCACTCGAAGAGCTTCGTCAGGGAAGCATCAATAGAGAGATGCGACGTGCTAGTCTTCCCGAAGTGGTACGTCTGGCAGGTTTGTTTATTTACAGTGTCGAAGTCGTAACCTTTCTTCGGCGGGTGATCGGTGTGAGGAGAAGACACCATGAAATGACCGCTGTGGATGATCTGCGACTCGCGTCCGTCTGGTTTCTTGAACGACATAGTGGGCTCCTCTGCGTCAGAGTCGTCGTCCTGCTCCTGCTTGATCATCATCGTGGCCCGTCGGTACTGCCTCGTCTCTCGGGTAGCCATGTTAAAAGTGCGCGCTTCCACTTTCGCTGGACTTGCTGCGGTGCTGATATTTCACGTTATGACATGTCCTTCGTCCATTACTACTGCATTTAGTGACCTCGTTTCATAAGTTATTTAAAAGTCCAGACTTTCCCGCACCCCCCCAGCGTAGGCCGCCATGCTATCACTTGTAACTTGAAGGGGTTTGGTGAACTCAAGACGGTCGTTGCGTCGCGATGACAGAAGCGCCCGCGATTGGCTGTCCCGAGAACACGCCCACTAACACTGAGAGACACCAATAACACATCAGCTCTGGAAACACTATGCGGCCAGCAACTGTGCGAGTCAGTCAAATCACTGCTCTGCGCTGAAACACTTTGTTTACCGATATTACAACTAATGTGGCTTGGAAACACTTTCGTAAAGTTATGGAAACCCATTCCAGCACGTAAGAAAAGAAAAAAATAAAAATCATGTCTTAAGAAGTCGACATTATCACATTCTGAAGTCATAAAAAGTCGAAATTATGACTTTAAAAATATTGAAAAGTATAAATTATTACTTTAAAAATAGTAATCATGAGATTAAGTCTAAATTTTTTTCATCGTAATTATTAGATAAAAACTCAATGACTTTAAAAGTCGTAATTATGAGATTTAAAGTCAAAATTATGAACAATTAAGTCGTAATTATTAGATAAATCAAAATAATGACTTAAGTCATCAAAAAATTAGATAAAGTTGAAATTATGACTTTAAAAGTCGTAATTATGAGATTAAAATGTCAAAATTATGAATAAAGTCGAAATTATGAGATAAGGTCGAAATTATAACTAGTAGTCAAAATTATAAATAAGTCATAATGAGATAAAACGTTTCAATTATGACTTTAAAAGTCAATTACAAGTTAAAATAATGACTCAAGTCATCAAAATTGAGAGAAAATATATATATAAAAAAAGACTTTAAAAGTTGTAATTATAAGAGTATAACATCGAAATTCTGACTGAAGTCAAAATTATTAATAATAAAGTCAAGATTACAACTTTAAAATTTGTAATTATGAGATCAAAAATGAGAAAGAAATCTTTAAATTTGAAATTATGACTTTTTGGGTGAAGACACACATCGGAGGTGTGCTGTATACTACATATCTGTATGTATGTGTAATACATTAAAATTGATATAAAATTGATTTTTTGTGAGAAAGATAATTATGAGATAAAGTCAAAATTATGACTTTACAAGTCAAAACTGATTACGACTTTTAAAGTCAGAATTTCGACTTTTTATCTCATATTATGACTTTTAAAAGTGATCATTTTTACTTTTTAGCTCATAATTGTGACTTTTGAAGGCATGATTTTTTTTTCCTTGCATGGTGGAAATGGGCTTCCATATAAAGCAAGGTTCATCCTACCTAAAATTAAACTGTCAAAGCAACTTCAGTAGAAAAATAGTTTATTGTATTAACTAGAATAACAAACACAAAAACATTCACTGTTAGTGTTGTATGTTTAAAACTACATCAATAACATCTGAAAGGAAAACATGGAAAAGTAGATAACAGACAGATAAATTAAGAGTAAACCCTTTACCTACTCTTGAAAACAGAAGAAATATATATGTATTCAGAACAAACACATGGATAATTTTTGCAGGAAATGAACATAAAAACAAAGGTTACTTTTGAAACTGGACAAACCGCATTCCATCTACAACCACAAATGGAAACCATCACAACGCTTTCCAGTCAATGGGCTTCTTTCCTGATTTCTTCAGCAGTTCATTGGACTTTGAGAAATGTTTACATCCAAAGAAGCCGCGGTGAGCAGATAGTGGCGAGGGGTGGACCGTCTGCAGAATGTGGTGTCGTTTCTACAAGTCAACAATCAGAAAACAATGTGTGTTTCTGTTCACATTTATTGGATCTACTGACACGTTCATGTATTTAAGCGGAGTTCATTTACAATCTGAAAGAATCACACAGCATACCTTGTCGATGGCGGCCCCCTTCTTTTGAGCATAAGAGCCCCAGAGAATGAAAACCAGACCCTGCATGTTAGTGCTGAGCCAGTGAATCACAGCATCAGTGAACGTCTCCCAGCCCTTGTCCTTGTGCGAGTTGGCCTGGTGTGCGCGCACCGTCAGCACAGCGTTCAGCAACAGAACTCCTGCACAAGACATTCATAAAGAGATGTCACTGAGCACATTAACATGCATAAGGAAATATGCCTATGAGAAAAAAAAAGGACAATCAAAACAAGACCCATTTCATATCATTTAAATAATTTTTTTGTATTTATTTTTTAAATAATTTTTTTTTATTTTGTGCTGGGCCAGTAACAAACTCCATGTAATCTTTCTTTGTTTACTGATTTATTGTGCAATAAAATATGTTTTACTGGTAAAAAGCGCTATTCCTAAACTGAAATCTGCACTGCATTGGTAAAATGTACATGTCTTTTGACATATCTTTTGACATATTAGTTGTATAATGAACTATTAATGTGTACTCCATAAAAAGGAGAAGGTACAGGACGCACACCTTGCTTCGCCCATCCTGTAAGATCACCGTGACCGGGTTGCTCAAAGCCTTCGATGTCTGAAGCCAGTTCTTTGAAGATGTTCACCAAGCTGAGAACAGCAAAAGTGTCACAAAATCATTGAATCCCTGTAACAATCTATAACATCCTTGCTTTTATGCTCAGTGACATTCAAAAGAACAGACTGATTAGAGGGACAAACGTCTGTAAACATAAGATGCTAGAATATAATCTGTCACTCAGTGGTTGTCTCATTACATTGTCTTCTACAGACAAGAACCTGAGTGTATGTGTGACAGGAGGTTTTATTCCAAGGGAACCAGGCCCCTTTAGATCTTATACATTTTTTACCGAAATCAACCTCACCTTATGGATACAGAGCTAAAAAAAAAACACTTAATAGTCCAAACAATACAATATATATCACTAAAGATGGGGTGTCCGATCCTGATTGAGCAGGACCACTGTCCTTCAGAGTTCAGCTCCAAACCTAATTAAACTCACATGAACCAGTTAACTGAGGTCCTTAGGATTACTAGAAACTTTCAGGCAAAATGTGGGAGCAAAACTCAGGATGTGGACCTTCCAGGATCAGGACTGGACATCCCTAGACAAAGCAGAATGCAGTGTAGTGTTTTTTTTGTTCCTTGCCACAGTCACTTCTGGCTTACTGTTTGCAAAACTAAAGGACTAAAGAAAGGTATTCATACAGGGCTCTAGAGTGCGACCAATTTGGAAAAAAAGCATTCTGATTATTTGCGGGTGGATGAGATAAATCAATTATGACGCAAATATTAACTACATTTTCTAAAATGTGAACCCTTTCTAAATACTTTTTTCATCAGGCAAGCAATTTCATTTGTGTGTGTGTGCGTGTCTGTTCGCCTGTTCAAAAAGTTGTGACAGAAAATGTGACATTCCAGATTTGAAGGGAGTTACGCCACCCATTTCTTTATCAGTCGGCTTTGCGTATGCCCACTTCTAAATTCCCTCTGATGCGCATCATTCAGTAGTGTCCTGCATTAGCCAAAATCATGACAGGCCACCATTTCTAATTAAATCATATGTGAATAAATACAAATATTCGCTCAAATCACCCAGTAAAGACGGTGAGGACCGTGGCGCCGGCTTCCTTTGAAATGTGTTTGATGAATGCGCCTGATGCGTCAGCACCAGATTTGCTGCCTGTTCATACGCGACAGCATGTCAAGGGAGGCACGCCGAGTATTAAAATAAGAATTATTATTGATTACTAATTTGAATCAGTACATAATGAAAACAATACATTAAAAATGTAAATAATTAGATTTTTACGATCAGAAATTTCTTAAACTGGGTGAACCCCTGTAAACTTTTGTCTAAGGATCCAGTAGGCGTTCAAACACCCAAACGATTTCATCAGAGATTGCGGAGAGTCACGTCCAGATGTCAGTTAATGTTATTCTTTTTAGCGTGGATTTGATTATAAGCTTATACAAGTGGACAGGGATGTGCAGATCAGCTGAATCTGCTGTTAAAAATTAACCATCCATTCATCATATCGACATGCAAAAATAAGAATTAGAATAACTGTAAATGGCGATTAAATGCGAAATTTGGGTGCACCTAACTTTTGTGCTGGTGCACCTAAGAAAAAAAAGTTAGGCGCACCAGTGCAAAAAATTTGTCTAGAGCCCTGTCATACTATGAAAATGGCAGAATAAGAATAAGCTAGTCCCGTCTCTGTAAAGCTATGTGTGTTGTGACAAGTGTTATAACAATAAATCCTGACTTGACTTAATGACTGCAAGGCAATACCTCGGTGGAGGAGGCACAGGTCTCTGCACGCTGAAACAAAGCCCGTGAGCCTGGTTGGGTCCATGATACGGATCCTGGCCAAGTATCACAACCTTCACCTAGCATTACAAGAAAATATCATTATTACATTCTCAGAAAATTCAGTTTGACTACACTGATCCTATCGGATGAGTGTTAAACAAACGGAATTGAGCCGGATAATGACACCATTGCCTTCTATAGTGCCGCTTTACAGCTAACTTGAATTAATTTCATAATTGATGAACTTCATTTGTTCTTAACTGTAATTTTTAAATGCATATAAAAATAAAAATATAACTATCAACAACTGACAGGACATGTTAAAGAAAAATATTGCTAATGAGAAAATATCTAAAAACAAATACACTGTCCAGTTAAAATTGTGAACATCAAAAAGAGATCTCTGTGATGTACAGGCCTATATGTGGGTCAAAGACAAAAAGGGTTTTCAAGAAACAATAAAAGTTTAATACAGCTTTACAATTTCCCCCATAAACTAGAATAAGTCCTGTTAATTTTATTGTTTCTGAGCAAAATATAATGACTATCATACATTATCACGATTTACATAAGAAAAGTCACTTTTGCACATTTGATGGGGACACCAAAATGGGACTTCTCTTTAGTTTGAGCCAATGCCTCTGTAGTATTGTTTTTTTTCTTTTGTCTAAAGCTTTTAGGGGATAATACAACACTGCACAATCAATACGCCGTCCATATGAACATGACATTCAACTCACATCTTTTATGTCACATGTTTGTGTCCAGGTGAAAACTTCATTTGACGGTGGGTAGATGGTGTGTTTTTGCCTCTCCTCAGCAACAAATGACATTAACTGCGAAAGAGAAACGCTGTTGTGTTACTCTTCATTTCAGGAAGTTTAAAACGACAGTTGTTCTTCATGTGCTGGTCACTTACTGATTTAAAGTAGGGCTTCCCGAATTCCCCATTGAGCGCTTTCTTCCAGCTCTCTCCGATCCCTTTGGGAACAGTCTGGTTTGCAGAGAGCCGTTCCAGAGCCGCCTTCTTGTTTTTGGAGATCCGATCGAGCTGCTCGGGACTCAGTGATAGTGGGGATGTCACATCGTCGCTCTCCAACTTTTGTTTTTTGCCCTGAGACAATATTTTAATATATTTGCTTGCACTCCGTGTTCGCTTGGCAACAAGACCGGACATGTGTACGTTTAAAAAACTAAAGCAAGCTATGTTGGAAAACATTGCTTAATTATTATGGCACAGAATGCTTTCTCAAAATGCATCAGAGTTCAGAAACGTATAGCGTGAAATATACAGTACGTGGGTTGCAGTCACAACATTATTACATGGAAATAAACTAACAAAAGTATAATTTACGTCAAATGTTTTCCTTTACACTGGCTTTTAACACGTGCTGTCAGATAATCAACGCTAGCCTTTGTTTGGGCAAGTGACGTAAAACTACTTCCGGAGTTTTGTAAGCTTTATTTAGCGGGAAAGGGAAAATACGCAAATAACACAGTAATTCTTTAGCGCTTCACCATATGGGGTTGCACTCGTGAAATTCTGAGTTAAATACAACGAAATTAGTAAAGCTGACGTACAAGCAAAACTGACGTTAAATTATATAGTTTTCTCTGACTCAAAACATTTCGCATTATGCTGGGGTTTTTAGGGACTAGCTTTTGTTTAGGCAAGTGACGTAACGCTACTTCCGGAAGCGTGTAAACTTTAGCGGGAATGAAAAATAGCGAGGTCTCAATCAGAGCCTACTCTGTTTGCTAAATGAATGACAACACGTTCAACAGATAAATAAAACACAACCACTTTCATTCATAATTCACGCGAAATGTGTATGCATATCCAGCAGCTCCAGAATAAAGCGCGTTTTACTCACATGGTCACTTGCATCCACTGAACATGTAACTACCTCGTCCAGATTTCTTTTCTTGGACAGAGGCGAGAAGAACGACGTGATACTCTTCTGTCCAATCATGTTCACAAATAAAATGACTTAAAAGAAATAAACTTTAAAAGAACAATACGCGAGGGGTATGGACGCGCGACAGCGTTTGAAGAGCTACAAATCCCGCCAGATGTCTGTGTGTGACGTAGATTACGTGAGGGCGTAACATATGTGTTGGATGACAAATAAGGTAGGTTGTTACATTTTAAAGTTTGAATAATGACACACTTTCTAAGTATATGTAAAGTATCGAGAGAAAAATAAAGCTCTTTCTGTGACACAGAAGAGTCGATTTAACTATGAAATGTTAAACGCTACTTCCAGTGTTTATCCCTTATATATATATATGTTTTGGCTGTTTTTATTTTATCATTTTTGTTGTTTTTAATGATTTATTATATGTTATTATATGTCTGTAGTAGGCTATTTTCGTTTATTTTGTTATGAATAAAAAAAGGCTTGTGTTGCGTGGTATGGCTATAATGTTTTGTACTTTTTCATTTGTTCTATAAATTTGTTTATGCTTGAGTGTATATAGCAGGTTTTTTGTAACTAACTTTTTTTTTTTACACTAATAGCCTAATTATTAATTCTTTCATAAAAAGGGGTAATGACACGGGCAGAGGGAAAACAGATAATAGAAAAGGTAAGAGAGATAACATTTCCCAATGAAAAACACCTTGCAAGGTCACAAGACAACATCACAAAAATAAACGATAGACAATAACCATCAACATAGCCACAGCGACCCTGTGTGGTCAGTGGTGAACCAAACATACATTCCAGCAAATCCCTCAAACCAGTGCATTTACGCCAAATGCTTTTCATAATTACCAACAAAATGTAATTGTTTCCTCAAATGTGATTATGATTGTAATAACAATTCTGTGAGGATAAATACACACATTACAACATTAACACATATAGCAGCACATTCAAAAGGAAATGTTTTACTATTTAGTGTTACAATAACACTAAAGCAAACATTTCACAAAAACTTAAAATGAAATAAGTTGTTATATATTTTGTTTTATAAAAAACTCCAATCAGAAGTCATTAATTAAAATAATTTACAATTTACGAAAAGGTGTAGCATACGCAAATCACTTGATTTGATTTTCTTGTCATTTTAAAATAATAAAAACATTAACAATCAAATTAACTTCTATAATAAAAATACAAAAAAATAGACAATAGGCTATATATACCCTTATTACCCTTATTAAAAAAAAGGCTAAACAGAAGCCAGTGTTAGAAAAACAACAACAACATGCATCCAAAAAAAATACTCTCAGATTATTCTGCTGCAAATGAAACATTTTTATTACATTGTATTCGTTTGGTATGTTTGTGAATTTGTTGTTGTTGTTTCGTCTAAAGCCCATGTTCTCGCGGGCGAGACAAGTCCTGACTTCTGGTCCATTCTGTGTCCGACACAAGAAGTACTGTGCATTGGTAAGGATCATCTTTATTAATTAAAACATAGGTATACTTCCTTAAATCGTACTTATTACTGAGAGCTCACAAAACCAGGAAAATGCACCTTTCCCCCATAGGTGTTTCTGGTTTAGACGTCAGATTTGCCTGAGTGTTTGTGTTTAATGTCGTTTAGCAGTAGCCTAATAGCCTGTACTTGTCGCTATCAATAGGCTTTTAAAATCAAAGCGTCTGAAATAGCCGATGTGTATTCTAAACAAATGTATTGCGATGAATTATACAGAAGGGGTCAGATTTTTTATTAGAATTGAACAAATTAGCGGAAAGAGATCATCTTTACAGCAAAGGTTTTACATATTATATTAATAGTAGGTGGTTTAAAAAAAAAAAAAAAACCTGAAATTGACCTGAAAGTGATGGAGCCTCATGCAGACAAAGTTCAAAAACGCACAGATTACTGAAGTAATCTCGGGTTTAGATTACTGTTCATTCGTCGTACACCGCTCTTAATCCGCACAAATATCATCCTTAGATAATAATATGTCCCTGGATATTAGAAAAAATGCATCCAGGGAATGGGCATATACTGTAAATAAATAAAGAGATAAAAAGTAAAAATATACACAGGCCTATATATATATATATATATATATATATATATTAAACACACACACATATTTTTGACGAATTAAATCGAAACTCTCAGACAAATCCAGCAGAAATCACTTTTTCCACACTCATTCCCCTTTTATTGTAAGGTAGTTGTTCATCTTCAAGAATTTGAGTTGGTCTCTTATTTTGTACGCTGTTTTATATTTTTTTTTATATGTATTATTATTTCATACTGTTATTGTATTTTTTATTTAAAAAACTAGAACAGCCAAGCACAAGAAGAGTTTTTTTTTTCCCCGCAGGCTATATTAATAATATTTATATATAATATTTTGTTGTGGAAACAACTTGATCGAACACCTCCAACATTTTCAGTGCCAAAAAAATCTTCGACAGCCTTTCACGAGGGACAGAAGCAGGCAGGTTAAGTGTGTGGTTATTTGCCTGATAAAAGATCTGTGATAGACAGCTGCAGGACGCCCATCAGACACAATCTGAATCTCTGCTTTCCTGTCGACGCGGCAGCTACAGGAGATGGGTACAAGTTGCCAGACATGCTAGCAGAGGTGGGGATCAAAGTTGAAGGCTTTTTTATTCTCCTCTGATTTAGGCTGTCGCTGTGCCAACGACGACACCTTGAAGGGCGATAGGAGCGTGTGGGTGTGAAAAGGGGCGAGTATAAAGTAGGTGGGTTTAAATGCGCTCCGAGACATTTCATCATCGCGTCTGGGCAGGACTGGAACCTCCGAGAGACTGAACTTCTGCTGCGCAAATTAAGGACTATGGCGTTGTTTTTTGACCAGTCGTTCGATTTGGTTAAAAAAATAAGCGTGGAGACAGAAAGAGATTTTATTTTTAACGCAAACATGGTCCAGTTGACAGGTGAGCATGTGTTTTCGTAGTTTGAAAACATTAGCTAAATATGTTGGATCGATACAGGCTATACTTTGGATAATGAAATACTCATTCTTCTTGTTATTCTTTCTTCTTATTTATTTATTTATTTAAAAAAAGTTTTTTTTTATCATTTAAAAAAACAATTCTAAAAAACATTTTTTATATACACTCGTAAAAATAAAGGTTCCAAAGGGGTGTTTTTGCAGTGATGCCACATAAGAAACATTTTTGGTTCCCTAAACAACCTTTCCTAAAACAACCATTTTGAAGAACATTTTACAAATCTAAAGAACCTTTTCACATTTGGAAGGTTCCATGGATGTTCAAGATTCTTCACAGAACCATTGATGCTAACAATGAACCTTTATCACAACACTGTACTAAATAAATGACTTTGATCTTTAGATGTAACAAGCAAGCATTCGCTGTCTTCTCCTGAACTCGAAAGAACTTACCATGCGGAGGGGCAAAGGAAAAGGAAGAGGACGATTTTTAGCCGCGCTCAGCTGTCAGAACTGGAGCGCGCTTTCATGATCACGCCGTATCCGGACATCACTCTGCGCGAACGACTGGCTGCACTCACACTGCTTCCAGAAAGCAAAATTCAGGTAATATAACTAGTGAACACTGTGCATTATTATTATGTTAATTTGTCTTGATTTTACATCTTAATATTTCTTTGCAGGTGTGGTTCCAAAACAGACGAGCTCGCAGTATGAAAAGCAAGAAGCTGACCACACCAGTTAGGAGGAGTCCAGGCAGGGAGCTGAGCTCTAACTCTGTACCTGCAGTGATCTTTCCACCGACCAATTTTGATTCAAACCCAGAACAAAGTTCTGGGGCTCCAGAACAAAGAGACAGAGGCCTGCGTCACCATCAGCAAAGCCTAAGACAAGCTCTCAGCCCCTGGTCTCAGAATCTTCCACATCCTCCAGCAGCCATTTCTCCAGAGCTGCAATGGGCGAGCAGACACTCGGAAACACCTGGAGCTTCGTCTTTCTCCAGCTGCCCGTCTGACAGGTTGGCTCAATATTCGTTCCAAAACCAGTCAAGCACTCACTGGCAGATTAACTGTTTCTCAGCTCACCCCGAAGGTTTCCCAGGACATCAGTTGAAATCTTACTGTGCTGCCAGTCAGGCCATTTATTCTTCTGTGTCTATGGATCAAGTGATTCCTACACATCAAACCAGCTTGGAGGAAGCTCTGCAAAGACAGGCTCTGACACACTACCCTCAGACCTCACTGGCAGATATCTCCGACCTCATATATAAAGCAGCTGTAGTCACCAATCTGGAGGACTGCTAGTACTCTCGCTAATATATTTTATTCGTTGTTGCATAAACACTATTGTAAAATATTCTCTTTGGTGAACTGACTTAAGTGTCATGACGGTAGTTAATATGTGTTAATGAAACATGTTTCCCCCCTCTTTTCTGATGTTTTTATAAATGCAAATGTCAAGCGGTAGTTTAGGATTGTCCAACAAGATTGTGAAAATGTTGCCATTATTATTTCCTTGTCAGTTAGTTGTTGAAATAATACAATCATTTTGGTTCTGAACAGTGTCTTTCTGTGGGTGTGATGGGAAAAGCTTCCTTTGTATTTTCTTTTTATTAAGAAATTCACATGGAGTGCATTGATATTTATGTAAATTAATCACTTGTTAATCTATTTATTTACATTCACCTTTAACTAATTAAAGATATCTTTGTCATAAAAAAAAAATCTTCTGTGTCAATACTATTTTTTTCATAAGAAAACATCTTTGTTTGCAAAACAACTATTAACTAATACACAAATGTATGTAATACACAAATCAGTTTAGACTAATCTTTAATTCATAACATCAAAAGCATTTTTTAATATAATCCTGCATATAAGTCAATCACATGTGATGTAAAATGTGTTGCAGTAGCGGGATAAAGAAATTAAATCTAAATTCTACCTCACCAGAACAAAAACAAAACCTGGCAATAAACAATAAATGGAAAAACAAAAGAATATACGAAAGATAAAAATTACAAACCTCGGGGCTCATGTTTTATCAGCTTATGGGTCTTAGATTACATTTGGATTTGAAGATCCAAACAGTATTACTTATTACATATTACTATCGAAGTAATTATGGAGAAAATAGCAGAGACCTCCCAGGTTTGCACTGACCTACTGGACACTGATCTCTATGTATCATAATCATCTCCACCGCAAAATAATCTTCAAATAAAATATAATAAATTCTCATAATCCTAGTGTCAAATCTACAGTCATATTCTGTTTTGTGTGTCAGCTTGTATGTGTGTGTTCCTGCTGCAGCTACATCCTTTAATCCAGGGGAAGATATTGAAGGGATATGTGCTTATTTTGTTAGAATCAAAACAGGAACTATAATAATAATCACAGACAGGTTGATCGGTATACGATGTTAGGTGATCCTGAATAACTCCTTTTCAGACTCCAGATCATTTTTCCATTACAGCACAAGATGGCAGTGCAGCCGACCTTTTAGCTGTTATGCTTATAGCAACAATTCAATTTCATTTTACACACCTGGCCTGATGTCGCTCATATGTGGAATTCAGGTGAGGTGAGTTATTTTAGTTTTTATTTAATGTGTGCTTTAATATGTTTTTTCCACTGTACTAAAGCATATACCATATTATTTGCAGATAATAAGGAAACATGCTAAGTTCGCATATTTGTTTTCTCCGAAAAACACCTCTACAGCCCATTGTTCTACTTTGACGTGCGCGCCTTGTCAGAATGTCTGTTTTGTTTTGGTCTGTCTGTGTGACTCCGCCCACTACCGGTTTACCCAATAGTATTTCGACACCCCGGGTTGCCAGTTGGATGAAAACACAGCGCATTGCACCCATGGAAGCCAGCAACGAATAGGGTCAGAGATCGCACAGTATACACGACCAAAAGAGCTTCTGCATCCATCTAAAAAGCTCTGTGACGAGAGGCATATTAAAATGAAGATAAACTCAGCAATTTACAAGTTAACACTTCCACTGTCACTTGTCGATATCCTCAATTTGGCAACCTGCCTTCATTGGTGACAGACAGGTAATTCTTTTTTGCCCTAAACTTCAATGTCTCACCTCTGTAAAATGAAACCACTGTTAAAACACCTCAGCACAGCTATTCTGATTTAACCTGATTTAAGCTAAACTACAAACAAACTAGTCTGGCGTTGGCGATAGCGTTGCTGAAGGTCGGAAATGCCACCAAAATGAATAAAAATGTCACCAAAATTAAACGTATGAACTGTCCCTGTGTAAGTTTTTTGTGTTTGGAATATAAAACATATAGGCAATATTACACCCCTGCTGAAAAAACAAAAACAAAAACAGTAGAAACCATCAGAGAAATTCTAATGGTGTAAGTTGAAAAAAAAATTAACCATTAAACATGTTTTCCTGTAGTGTGTTTTGTACATGTTATTTTGGATTTAGTGGTTTTATCAAGCCACCAATAAAATAAGACTAATTACCAGTAGAGACCAACAGGGTCTACTACAATTTCCATTAAAACCAATACCATTATATCCAGTAAAACCATTACAAATTTCAGCAGGGATGGAGAAGAGTGATATTTTATAACAAATCACAATTTGTGATTGTAATAAACTCAATTATTATTATAATAAATTATTAAAAATATTATAAAATAATAAAATATTTATTTTTATAATAAGTTAATTGGCAATATTTAGACAACAGTGTTGACTGTATTTGCTCTAATGCACCGAACAACACAGAGTGGTGTTTCTTGAACAGTTCCGCTTTTTTAAATAAATCAGTTTCAGTGACACATTCATAATGAGACGGTGGCAACTTGCTGTGAGAATGAATCAGCCGGTTTGATGATTCTATGATTCACTTATTAACCCTTTGAGCGGTACGGTCCCACATATGGGATTTAGAACGTTCGGTGACGTCACGCAACTGCCAAATTCAAACTGTGTTTTCTCGCGTTGTCTGGCGCTGAGCCAGAGAGAGACGCTCGCTGCGCTTGTCATATAATCACAGTTGTGCTGTGTTTTCAAGGACTTAACGTTTATTTTAGGTTTCAGGAATTTAAATACACATAAATACTAGTAAAACAATACATTTAGAGTTTGTAAAATACACACGGATGTCTATGGAAGCAGCAATAACAATCCATTCAAGTATAATCTGCCGACGTGTTTGATTTATATCAGAAACACAAAGTGTAATTAACGATGTAATTCACTCCATTCCTTTCCCACTTCACCAGCTATTTACTTGCATGTGCTTCGGGAGAAACCGATGAATTTACGTGCTGTAAATCCGGCTGACAGGACTCTCTGAACGACAGCGCGAACAAACATGGCGGCGCCCATCTCACGTTATAGATCACGATCCAGATCATTTATAAAGATTTTAAAACGGCAAAATACACTCACTTACACGTATTCGTGAATTGGAATATCAGATAGTTGAAGACATGGTAAGCAAGTGTGTGAATATTTTGAATAAAAAAGGAAAAACGAAATAAAAGCGATACGTCTGTCATACAGCGCTATAGTGGCTGCGGTGTCAATCATGATGCGTCGCCATGGAAACAATAAAGTGAACGTTCTAAAATAACGGTCGCCTAAAAAAAACTCACTCTGGGGGTCAGACAGAATATTTTAAACTCACCAGTGAAAGGGTTAAGACTTGTCGCCCCCTACTGGTGGTTTTAGTTTCCTATATAATTGTAATTTCATTTAATTTTTTTTAATATTCAAAATGCATAAAACATTAATCTCACAACATTATTAGTGATACTGTTGCTGTTGGTACATGTGTGTTAAATTAAATTTCACCTGGGCTAAAACGTGAAACACAACAAAGAAAGGCCATCCAAACTGATCAATCCTCAGATGTGTTCTATAACACATTCCAGGGTTGAATATTTAATTGCTTCAGTGTTATGTGCTAAAACTTAGTCAAAATAAATACATATAATAAGGTGTTTTTGAAGGTTGAAATATATGTCGAAATTAACGCTACTGTGCCGGTGCCATTGAACATAGAAATAAATTAAAAGTAATGTAGAAGCAGAAAATGCTCCTCTTTATTAGAAAAGTGTCAGCTGGAAATTCTAATATTGACACATATGGAAAACTTCTATATAATACAGAGAGTAAAGGTACACACACAAAACAGAACAGCTAACCCAATTTAATGTGTAAAAATAAATTATAGTATTTTGTATCTGGAAAACAGAAATTTAGAATGCTTGGATTAAGGGGCCCGCATCACAATATACATGTTCAGAACTTTGCTTCTCTTACATCAAATTTTGATTCCCATGGGAAATCCTTAAAAGTTTGTGAATCTGAAAAAAAAAGTTTTGAAAATAAGTATACATAGATACGGGCCCTTGAAAGTGCTTGAATTTATTTTGTGCAAGAAGTTTTCTGGAACAAATTCCATATTATTCCCTTCGGTCCGCTGATGTGTTATTTTACCAACACTTCGTGGCCTATGCATACTAGCTTGATTTACGTTAGTTACTTAGTTTTTTTTTTCTTTGCATAGTTGCATGGTTGTGTTTGACACATGAAACTGTAACAATGTATAATGTATTTTACAAGGTAACACGATGTAACCTTGTTCTCACTTGAAATGTGTCCCCACATTAAGTCCTGGAATTTTAGGGTATTGGACCTGGAAAGTCCTTGAATTTGAAGTCAATCAATGTGTGGGAACCCTGATTAACTACAACCAAGAAACATGCGTGCCATCTAGTGGCAACTTAATGTAATGGCATCACTCTTAAATTAATTATTTCTGTAGTCAACAGTGCATGAAAAATTAATGAAGGGCATCACAATTTGTTGTAAATCAACAATTTCACAATTATGTGAATAATACTCTAATCTGCATATATTAAATGAATGCAAGAAAACACTTAATGTTGACAATATGAACACAACAATGTTTGTGTGTTATCCCTGTCAATTCATGTGTCTACTGTACTTAGTCCTTTAGCCAGACAGGCTCATGTCTCAAGTTTCTCATGCTGAAGGATGCTTACGCATAGGTTCATGACCAGAAGGTGGGGTGCAAGAAAATTGTCTCTGATATTCTGCCCACTATCAAACCATTTGGGATTGAATGTTTGATTTGCATGTGTGGATGGACCTGAAATGCCTCTTTCATCTGAACCTTTCCTTTAGCCTAATTCCAAAATACTTTTACAGAGTTCACAGGAACCGCAGGTCACAGTTGATTTTAAACCGGAAAAACAGAAACAGAAAGTTTATTCACAGATTCTTCAGGATTCAGTATATTTTGACAAGCATGTGTCATTGTTTGTTACCACAGCAATCGCTTCAGTTGCTTGGGCAGAATTGCAGGAAATATTGCTGGTTTCTTGTACCATGTAAAAATCTGGCCATGTGTCATGTAAGAGCTCATCTTCATGGTCATCTTCAAACAACAAACAGTACTACCACACTAAAGGTGCTGTAGTAGTACCAAAACAATATGATATACTTTTATCCCTATACCGAAATCTCCGTTAGCCAGACAGTGATTCACTTTTAACATATCATTAAAGTATCTGTGTCCAGGACACCATGAGCCCAAAGTACCTTTGTTTTTATCCAAAGGTAATATCCAAATGAGCAAAACAACAAGTCATAAGGAGGCAATGACATGAGAAGTGGTAGCAATACAAAGTTTCAAACATTTTCTAGAATATTACAAGCTAGCTAACTTGTATGGTAAGATGGTATAAGATGCCCCTGAAGGAAGATGACCCCTCTATTTTCATTTTTTCCCCTCCCCTCTCCTCACTTGAATTGGCACAGAAAGTGGCATGTTGTTAGATGTGCATTTCAGACAAAAACATTGACTAATGCATCATTAACCTGCACGTGTTAAACTTAATGTGTATCTAAATGTTACAATTCCAATATAAATGTACATCGTTCTTAAGGGGGGCATCATCCCCTTCTAGATATTTGAAAGAGTGCTATTTAAGATATAGTGAGAGCAGGGTGGTTTTTAAAGAGTCAGCGGGATGCAGTTAATTGATCACGGGAGTTTTCAGCAGTTTCTTAAATAAGGGGATTCGGCTGTGCTTTTGTGCCTGTCTGCGATGGTACCACGAGGCGCCGCTCAATCACCGATCGCAGGCTGCTGGAGGAGATGTGGACTATAAGAGCGAGTGGAGGCAGGAGGGAGCGGAGCACATGGCTCTTTAACAAGGGCAGTTACGCAGCCAGGGGCGTCATTTTTGAAGGGGCACCAGTGACAGATCTGGCACTGTGAGTCATAGTGGTGTAATGTATCTGCTAAGTTTAAAACTTAAGTACACACTGTGGACAAAAGGACTTCATAGGTACTTCTCTAACGAAATATAATTTATAAGCAATAAACAATAATACCTCTTTAACAAACCCTCTATGGCGCCCGAGGAACGAGGCATCGGAAAGGACTCAAATTACCGATGTATGTTAACCCAGATGAATAGCCTACCAAAATATTTATTTATTTGCTTACTTACTTACTTACATTTGAACTCTGCATCCAAAGGAGACCTGGCTCATATAGCCGGTTTTTCCAAACGTCAAATAGAATTTTTCTTGTTTTTCACACTATAGGGGACTAAAGAGAGGCTATTATTTATTTAAGTATAAGTAGGCTGTTATGGGACTTTCAAATTTACTCTCGATTAAATGTTCAGGGCTAGTCGATATGCGTCATTTTAATCATGGCAACAATAAATTAGGCTTGTCACTTCATCTGAATGTTACAGGATGCAACAAAATTCTTACAGATATAATGATCCTCAATATGATCCCACGATTAACTACTAACTTACTTTTAAAAACTGCTTTACATGTATACATCCTGTAGCAATATATAATATCAAATCTTAACTGTTTGTTCGTTTATATCGTTGCCAGATGTCTGTCCTGTCGCCCTGCTGGACTATATAACAAAACATTAAGGTTGTACATTTCTGTAGAGCTAATTTATAACGTTGTGTAGGCTATTGTAAAAAGCGCTGCACAGATGAACATTTAGTGCATGTGAAAAATGCATAAGAGCAGGAAAACTTACCCAGCTAAAGGTGCTGATGTGTTTAGAGCTTCGGAGAGGTTTAAGAAAATGTGCGTGTAAATGAGTATTCCGATTTTAAAAGATATAAGTTCCCCATTAAATGCTAATGAAAAATGAAACTGACAATGTCTAATGAAATGTAAAATTATAGAGCTGTACCTGTTTTGAAACATGAGATATTTTGCTAAATATTTAAATTAGGTCGCTGAAATAAAAATAGTTCAATCCATGCAAGCCTTTTGAATCAAGAAAAACATTTCTGAATGGGTGGATAATAAAACTCTAAGATAACTTTGCTGCTTGTTTCTTGGTATTAAATACGTGTTTTTTTTTTTTGTTTTTTTTTTTGTATTAAATGCCTTACTGCAGCTTGGAGTCAGTCTGTTGTTGCTCCCCTCAAGACATGACATTTGCTAACAAATAGCACCACCTCAGTCTAACTGCAGAAAAATTGTCTTAGGAAATAGACAGGAAATTTGACAGCCTCATTAGAAATGTACGTGCTTGGAAAAACATTAACATACAAACCATTAATATAATAAATTATTGGTACATTATTCCTACACAAGCATAGACACGTTAAAATGTTATTTATTTTAATTAATCTAGTCAGTAAGATTTGCTTGCTCTCCATTCTCCTGTAGGTCAGGGGCTTAGGCTGCACGTTTCTCTGTTATTCCTTATTTCTCTGTTATGCCACATTACAAAAACCTTGGCCTATAAATCATCAGAGTATTTATTGGTCTTAAAACAAGTTTCAAAGAAATAATACATTTAATAGAACGAACTACAGAGAGCTCTACAAATTATGCCGTTCTTGCACGTATAACGCTCAGCTAACAGCACCTGCTGGAAAACTTTACTGTAGCCTCTCTCTGGAAATTTGTATATAAATGTATAATGATAAAGTAATAAGCAATAATAAATTAGCCTACTACAAAGTGGAAATATGAGATTACGTTTTTTCAAGCTTAGAAGGAAATATATCACCCAAAAAATGCTTTCTTAGTAGGCTGTGTTTAACGTATACGCCAAGTTAATGAATGGAGTTTAAGAAATAAATACAAATTAAAAATAAAAACTTAATATATTCCAACAATAAAAAATTGAATGATGTGCGTTTTTACACTTCATCAAGTCCGTTTTTCGTTGAGGTTTGGGCTTGGGTTAGGGATGGAGCCTCATGTTTACTTTTTATCAAACAAATCGTCCAACTTTATACGAATCACGTGGAAAAAATATGCACGAAATTGCACACTCTAGCTACTTTTTCTCATGAGACCGGCTTGATCTCATTCACGCGTGTGCGGCAGCTTTCAGAAAAAATCAGAGTAAGAAATATTTATCATCGATTACTAATTTTTTAAATATGAACTACAAATTTGCAATGGTAGTGTGGCTAGCGATTGAGAAAAGAGTGAGTATCCTGCGTTGCGAGTGTGCATGGATTCCGCAACAGGTCACATAATAGGGTGAACAGCTGACTCCGAGGCGCGCTGGCAGATGGTTGGTATAAGCCGGGTGGTGGTGGTGTGTGTTTGGTGGGGGCTCACATTCATTGTTTAGTTATTTGAGCCCCACGCACAGACAATAACCCCATCCAGTAGCAAGAAAAGATGGAAAAGCTTCTTCTTACAGAGAGGAAATGGTCTAAAAAAAGTTTCGAAAAATCTCATTGTTTTGGCCGTCTGCTGCTTTCTACCCGCAGATGTCAGTCGTTCAAACTCATTTACTATTCGTTTTTCTTTGTAATGGATGCATTTACTTACGTTTTTTATTTAGATGAGTGTTCTAAATGATTTAGAAAAATAATCTTAACCCCAACAAATAAACACAATAAATCATATGTAGTTAATTGTTATATAGCCATGTAGCTGTGTATTACTGTCAATTGACTCTAACGATTAGGCTAGATTTCTTTACTCTAATTTCTAATTTAATTTCCAAAGATGTGTCCTGTTTGTAGTGTTTTGGCAATTGGTGCGCTTTAATTAGGGCACTTTAAATTAAGACATTGGAAATTGAACTGAAAAAAAAAAATGAATAAATAAAATAAAAATTCTATTTGTTAAGCGACGTTCTTTTAATATATTCCAACAATCAGTCAGTCACTAAGAACGTCAGAAAAGAGGACTTTTCAATATTGCGAATACGGATTCGCCCCTCCTCTTTTTGGAGCTCCGGCGGTGCAGCCCATTCATGCTGTGGGTCCCAGCAGACTCTCGCAGCATCATCACGTTCTCATGGTTTTAAACGGATCCGATATCCATCCTCAGCAGTTACAGGGTAATCGGCAGAGCACATCACCTCTTCAGAGCATCTTGTGGATCTTTTAATTCCTGTCCCGAGTGGCTTTAATTGAAGCAGTTCATCTGCAGACGTTGTTTGGGAAGTGAATGTTGCTCCAGTAGAACAGGTGAGCGGCGAACGGACTAGGAGCATACAGTTTGAATGGGTCTCGAAGAAGGACAAATCTACGCCAAGACAGCAAGCTTCCAAAAAACTTATAAAAAGAAGGACGGAGTACCTCACGGGCTATTTTGGAGAATCTCGATATTCTAAAAATTGGGAAAATCGATCTGTTGAGTGATAAGTAGAATTTCCAGAATATTTTTGACTGTTTGCTGTAGGCTAGTGCTTTTGCACAAGACGTTGCCTTGTCATTCCAATTTTGCTGTAAATGTTTGGGAGTCAAGATCACCCGGCAGGAAACATCACTGGGTTGAAAGTGGGAACTTTTGAAGAAGAAATGGATCCTGTTCGTTCTTGGGTGCGGAATGTCGGTGTTATTGATGCAAACATAGCGGCACAGAGGTAGGATATTCCAGCATTGATGCACACTTAATTCTTTTAATTAGCGGAAGCCTTCACATGAAAAAAGACTGAAAATATATATTTATAAACTGTCCAGTCCTCTAAATGTAGCCGAAACATCAAACTATTTATTTACCATCCAAAAGAACAGAACATTCGTTTAGGATTAAAATAAGTAGCGATAACGATTGTATGAGTTGTCACAATATATATCTACTAAATTTAACGCGTGCGTAATATTTTATATAATTAATTTTGATTAGTAGTAGTAGTATTTAGCTGCTATCTGTTAGTAGTTAACTTTAAGAGTACCCTTTGTTGTCTATAACATTGCAAAAATAACTAGCAACAGGTCAGGCTCTTCTGTGGCGGTGAACGTAAAATGACACCGGTGATTAGTCGTTTCAGAGCTCAGCCTTCAGTGCTCTAGTGCTCTCAATAGCTTGAGGTGACAGAGTCACGAGTCGAATGAAAGAGGCAAACAAAACAATACAATGAAACCCGTATTGTGTCATGATGATATTACTTAAAACGCTTGAGCACGTCACTTGAACGGCGATTGTTTGTGGCGTTATTCTTTCCATTTTATTTCTTGCTCATACGAAGAGCAGCATAATATTCTTTAATAATCTGTTTAATGAAGTATCGGACAACTGATATCCTATACACAAGTGAATAATCTCAATCTTGGGAATTCAAAATAAAACAATTATAAATGCAGACTGCAGTAACAATTCTGATAACCTTATCAAGTATCTTAATATCAACGAAAACAAACAAATCTACTGCTTGGCACTAAACGTGTAAGTTTTTTCTTTTCTGATTTCATAATTCTATAGCCTAAATAGATCGATGTTAACAGCTCAGAGCTGCGTCTCTCCAAAATATAAGTAGAGAGACCACTGGCGCATTTGGGAAATGCAGCCATAGATAGCGGTTTGTTATTAGATCGACATCTATGTGAACAATTCTTAATTAGCTGACAATTTGTTTTCTGAACTCCAGTGTATATTGTTATTGTAGCTTTTTCAGACTTGTGACGAATTTTGTGGTATGTCAATTTTCATTATTTCATCAGATGGTATATTATTAGAACAGCTGCAATATGGAAAAGCTTATTTTTTGACTAAATTTGAGTTGTTCAAAAAGTGCACATTTTGCATTCTAACAATAAGTTATTACACGAAAAAAAACATTATATATGTGATATATATATATCATATTACAAATTATACACATTTGGTGAGAGTAACAAATAAAATCTCAACAAAAAAATTGCTATAGACTTTTCTACAATGTGACTACAATGTGTTCACAAAAAGGTTTTAGGTTTAAAATAGTTATTGTTTTCAGCAAGACAACTAAGACTCACTTCAAATGTGGAAGTATTTTTCAGTATTATGAATTGTACTGAACTTGATGATGAATATAGTGGATGGTGTTACATCAGTATATGGTCAGCTCTATACATTTGTGAAATGAATAAACAAACTGTCTGTTTTTGTTCTCCAAACCCCTGCATCCACAGTGGAGTGGCCTTATCCCGTGCTCACTTTGAAAAGCAGCCTCCCTCCAATCTCAGAAAGTCCAACTTCTTCCATTTTGTTCTGGCACTCTACGACCGCAATGGGCAGCCTGTGGAAGTGGAGAGGACAGCGTTTGTTGACTTTGTGGAGCAGGACAAGGTATATTCTACAGCATGTTTCACGTGATGATGTCTGCTACAGTTTGACCTTGGCGAGAGAAAACAAAACCTTATACATACAGAATATAATTAGAGAAAATTAGAGAAGCTGTTCTTGTACTCTGATGCATCCTTTACAACTTCAACTTCCTCCACCCAACTCCTGTCTGTATACGTCTGTCTATATATGTCCATTTTTCATTCCTTCTCTGTGCTGTCACGATCTAATGGAGGCTCTCAAAGTCTAAAAAAGTACCTATTATATTCACTTTAGCAGTGTTTTAAATTAAGCAAATGGTAAAATTAATTGTTTGTAATGTTTCTGATCTCTTCCGTGTCAGTCTCTATTATGGTAAGGCCTCACAGTATCACATGGCATGCTGTAATGTAAACAGTTGCCTGCATCTGTCTCCCTCCTTCTGATGCATCCCTGATCAATCTGATGTTTAAACTGAGCAGATGAGATGCAGATCTTTGACAGTAACACCACTTGCTTCTGAGTGGTAAATGCACCATGGTATTGAAAAACTGCATAGTTCAGTACCTGGAGTACCTTATGTAGTTTATACTCCTGTATGCTGGTTTAAATGTTAACTTTGTGTAATTAGAACTCTTTGTTCTTCCCATGTCTGTCCTTGCTGTTCTTCTAAGGAGCAGACGGGGGAAAAGACCAATAATGGAACTCACTACAAACTCCAGCTCCTCTATAGTAATGGTATGCTTATCCATTTCTTCACATATATAAATATGTACGTCTATAGATATTATTCTGTTTCTTGGAACATATAACCGTTTGGTTTTTGCAAAGCAAAAAGCAATAATTAGGTGATCATATTATGTGTTAAATGTACATTTAAAATTCTTATTTTTGCTTTCTTTAATGAAAGAACTGATTCTACTATTTGATCCAGTGGCAGTATGGCTCCAAATCTAAGTCATTTTTATATTAACAACATCAACAAGGTTTGTCTGTTGTTTTTGTTCGCAGGTGTTCGAACAGAACAAGACCTTTATGCACGTCTCATTGATTCTGTCACTAAACAGGTAAAGCACCATCACCTTTTTCTGAGCTAAAAGTCTTTCAGCCTTTAGTTTTCCTCCATAATGTGTTGATGACCTCTCGAAAATTCTGTTTTGCATGGTTCAGCCCATATCATATGAAGGACAGAACAAGAATCCAGAAATGTGTCGTGTTCTGCTAACTCATGAGGTCATGTGCAGGTGAGAAAAACACAATCAAATCTGTAAATCTGCAAGATGACCATTTTTTCAAGGCATGCAGCAGATTCACCTCGCTCTACAATGACTTATACTCCAGCCACTTTTCGTCACAACTCTACATACACTCAAAAATAAATGTTCTTTATTGACATCAAAGGTTCCATGAAGAATTATTGTGCAAAAAGTTCTTCATACTGCAAGTTCCTTTAGGAACTGTGTACTGAAAGGTTCTTGGTTCTTCTATAGGACGAGTAAAGTTAACAATGATTACCTATCATAGGACAAGCTCACATCCTCTCATAATTAAGGGAAGATACACAATTTTTGAAAATCTACACACTACTGAGTACCATTGATTTATGACTGATTTCAGTCCCTTGAGAAGACATTAGCTCAGAACATCCCAAAATTAATCCACTAAAATGTAGTAATGATGCCCACTATATTGTCTTGGGTAACATGTTAATAACAGCAGTAGGAGCTTCTGTGTTTAAATCCATAGCTAGAAGTTTACATAAAAGAAATACATCTTTAGGAAACATGCTGTACATCTAGCCGCCTTCTAAAAACCAAAAAGTCACTTTCACTTTAAAGGTGCAGGAAAAAAATAAGAAAAAAAAATCTATTGTCAGTAATGTTGAAGCCACTTTCAAACCAGGCAGCTTTCTGTTGGTCACCGCAACAAATTTGCACAACCAACTTGAACATGAGAGAAATCTGTGTAGGGAAATCTTTCGCCTTCACACAAAATTCCTAATTGCAGATACAATTGATTGAATTTCACAAACGAAGCCTGCAGTGGTGTTCATTAAGAGTGTTCACAGACGACGATGAACGAGATGACTGATAATGCACGTTTTCAGTACAGAATACGCGCATGTCAGTGTCTGTAAGGAGTACATGGTAGCTGGGCTAGGAGAAAGAGGAACAGCAAGTGTCACAGGAGACAGAGGAGACAGGGGGTGTGCGGTGACCTCAGGCTCGAGGACAGCATTAGGGAGGGCAGAGGGGGAGTCAGAATTGGCTCTGCCCCCATTGTGTAGCCAGCAGATGCCCGAGTGGGCGCTCACAGCTGGTTAATAACAGAGCTGATGGGGAAGGGGGTGCAGAGGGCAGGCGACACAGCTGGGGAGTGACTCTGTCTGATGGGGGGGCTGTGGGCCGGGGGAAAGGAGAAAGCATATAGGCAGATGGCCAGGGGTGGGGGGCACTTTTGTTATGCTGGTGGCGTGGTGCATGAGGTGGGGGATTGAGCGTGGGAGGGGGGACGTGCCCGTGAACAGACAGGAGGTCCACCGATGGTGTGTGTTTGTGTGTGTGTGTGTGTGTGTGTTGCTTCAGAAACAGCAATTGAGCTTGATCGTTCACAATCAATGTGACAGATTGCTGGCCTGCCTTTTCTGAGTCTTAATTGTACAGAGCAAGTTTTAATCATTCATTATCTTCTCTTTTTCATACGTAGTCGCTGCTGTGAGAAAAAAAGCTGCGGCAATCGCAACGAGACACCATCTGACCCTGTCATCATTGACAGGTAAGTCTGAATACCAATCTTGTCTTTTTTCCCCAACCAAGTTGGAATGATTAATATGTGCACACAGTCCACAGCATAGATAAGTTAAATGAGTTTCAAGTTCTGATGGCCCCAGTGAAAAATAAATATACAAAAAAGTATTTAAAATACGTTTATTTTATGCTTAGTATGCTACAAACACATTTACATATTATGCACTTAATAAAAATACCCTAGAATTGTGCTTTTAGTATGCTAAACCTGTATATTTAAAGTCTGCTAAATTGGAGCAACTAATTTTGTACTTAATGCGCTTTAACTGTGCGGAAAGTTCGACTAAAGATACACTTAAGTATATCTGATTGTGCTAAGTGGAACTATTGCAAGTATACTTAAGGTACTCTATAAATATTTTGCATTTAAAGACCGATATTATTCTAAGATCGTACAGTCCTCATCAATAGTGACATTAAAACATATTTTAGGCTTAATATTATGAAATGTGCATTGTGCACAAGTAGTACTCCAAATAAAGTTTAATTACAATTTATATACCAGTAAGTCTCGAGCGATATGTCAGTAATAGCCTTGAACTGTACTTAGTATAAAATAAATGCATTTTAAATTTAATTTACTAGGGGGTACGTGGTTTAGCGTACTAAAAGTAGGCCTAATAAAATCTCTTTGGAATAAATAAATATAGTTTGGACTATACTTGCATGGACTTTTTGAGCTACTGATTTGAGTTTTGAGAATGAACACTCCTTTATTCTTTGCTTCCTTGCTGAAAAGGAGTCTTTTTCTTACTTATTTCCTCCTTTTCCTATTCACTACATAAAACAGCTCTTAAACGCCCCATGCAAGCGCTCTTGTGCGTACTGAATCATCCTTTCTCCCACAACCTGATCACCCCGAGCTATCTTTCAACGATATGGATGATATAGTTTCCCTTATGTTCAGATCTTGCTTGATATCCTGTCCAAGCTAACATTGTTTATAAAGCGTCTCTGAGGATCTGCTCTGTCTTTCTCAAGTCAAGAGTGGAAAAAAATGGACTATCGTCTCTTAGATTTTCCCAGAATTCCTTAGCACCACAGCTGTTTTTATAGTTTTCTCTCTCTCCTTCTGTCCGGTCTGCTCTGTCTATGTCTTTAATTCTCCAAACATGGCCAGACGTACCCAGAGTTTCAATAAAATTAAGGTTTTAGACAGCCATGTTTGGTATCGACAGTTTTTATTTATTTATTTATTTAAGTCGTAGATTAAACATTGCCTCATTATTACTGTAAAAAACAATTTGTTGAGTCAACTTAAAATAACTTGTTACCCCGCTGCCTTAAAATTTTAAGTTCAGTCAACTCACAACAGTTTAATCAACTTAAAATGTTAAGTTGTACTAAGTGACAACTTAAAATTTTAAGTTGAATCAACTCAACAAACCAAATTTTTTAGTTTAGTTAACTCAAAGTTATCACTTAGTACAACTTAACATTTCAAGTTGACTAAACTTATTTAAGTTGACTGAACTTAACATTTTAAGGCAGCAATATCAAATTGTTTTAAGTTGACTCAACAAATTGTGTTTGTTTGTTTGTTTGTTTTTAACAGTGTAGTGCATTATGATACTGAACTTCTCAGTTTTGGCAACAGTAAACATTTTCCTGGAATTTTCAGGGAGACAAAAAGATGAATTGTGTACCATTTTGAAAATATGTGTATTGTGAAATATGGAGATTCCATTGGTAGAGTCAAACTGTGGATGGATTTGCACCCCGTCTTCTCTTTGCTACAAAATACCGTTTGTCGAGCGATGCTTATTTTGAATATTTTCTAAGAAGATATTGCAGAAAATAGTACTTTTAATAGAAGATTCAACCTTATTTAGATTTTTGGCTCGTTCTTCTTCCTTTTCTTTGCCACTTACAACCTTTTCCCCTAATATTGATATAATTAGTCAGCCTCATCAGGATCCCTCCCCAGCGCATGTGGGAATTGTGATCCCAAAGCACCTACACCCCCCTCCTTTTTTAATCTGTGTCCGTTTTGTTTGGACCTGCTGCTCTGTCTGTCTGTCTCTCCACCCCCTTTCTGCCTCCACAACTAATCCAGTTATTAGCAGAAGGGGAGAGAAAGGCTCTCAGCTGATCCTGAAGGAGGCTTTTGTCACATTATGCTCCCCACGTCTTCCCTCGGCTCTTCTCGCTGCCAGAGTTTACGGCCTGGCTTTTTATCTTTACCTGACCATATGTTATATTACATACTAATTTTGGCACTTTTGAAACCTTTGTTTATGTTAGCCGCTTTATAGAATTGCATGTCTTATCATGTGCTTGTGTCAGAATTAAACTGATTGATAGACCAACTTAGTCAATCCAACAATCCATGACTGATCAATAGCACATACTTTGATCCTGTAGATGAAAGCTGCTATTTTTAAAATGTCTAATCCAATAAGGATTGCAATGGACATTTTGGTTGGCATACGTTGGTGTACTTCAGTACTGATGGTTTAAGATATATTAATTTTTTTTTTTTTTTATTGTAAAAACGACTGGAATAAGTTATGGGTTTTAGTTTATAAAAGACTTCTGTCTGATAGAAGTGTATGGAATGTAACCATTCAGTTAAGTAAATGTGAGTGTGTGTTAAAGTGTCAATTGTTTTTAGTGTTATGCAGAACATGCCTAAACTGGATTGGGAAAAGTTTGTCAGAGTAGAAGCACTAATTTCATATTGGTTCATGGGTAAAGAAAGATAGCAAATGTTTCTGAAAGCTGTGGTAGATCCAAGCTTCTCTTTTAACCTTTGTGGTAAATGTACAGCTGTAGGACTAACAGCTTGAGGCTTAGCATGTCAGTACCACACAGGTTCAATAAATGGATGCATACGACCAGTGGGGGTTGAAAAAGAACTGCTGAAAAGAAAGAGAGGCTTGAAAGGGGATCAATCCCACGGCGGGTTTTGTGAAAACAAACTTAAATAATCAATATGATATAATCTTGTCAGTAGAATGAGGCTGATGGATTGGTATGCTTATTTATTTGTTTGTTTTCTTTGTCTTAACTGTTTCAAAAGCTGTCTTAGTGATTGCTGAAAAAAGTTAAGATAATAATTTAGTAATCTGCAACATTTCCACAAAATTTGGATGAAGTTATAAATACCAGTCCTCTACTTTAATGCTGACTGCTGATGTTTATACTGTATTGATGTTACCTTTGAATGAATGAAATCCTGATTTCAGGATTTATTAAAAAGAAAAAAAAAATATCAGTCATTAACACACTTGGGGCTGTTGTTTTAAAGGCTGGTCTGAGATAGCATTTCATTTGCATCCTTAGTTCAATCTGCAATGGGTGCTTTGATTTGGGAAAAAAAAAAAATCAGAGTAATAGGAATGGTACCATCTGTCCCCTCTCACTTTGCTAATCAAACCCAGGGGAGTGCAAAACTACTCGATCAATAGAAAGACAATTAACTGATCCTGAAGGAAAAATTTAGTTTGGCAACACAACACCAACACCCAAAAAACAGCAGCCGCTGCAGGACAAGTGAATGGCAGAACAACAACAAAAAAAGCATTTCTTTTCACATATGGATTGTGCAGAATTGTTTATGATGCAATGCCATGTTGATTTCTGCCATACTCATTTTCTCATGCTGTTTCAATATCAGTGAGATCAGCAACAGAACTTTCTGGACCATCATAGATATTTGGAATCAGATTTGGATTCTGAATGGAGAAAAGATGTATACATACTTTTTTCACATTTTGTTCTGTTGCAACCTGAAGCAAAAAACTTTAGACTATTTTTTTAACAAAAAAGGACAAAGCATCATTTATAAAAATAAATAAAAAATTAAAACATCACATTGCATAAGTATTTGCAATGACACTTGAAATTTAGCGCTGGTTGCATGCATTCGGATCATCTTTGAGATTTAATGTCTGTAACCTTTGATGGCAGTCCATCTGCTTCAAATTCAATTGGATTTGGAAGGGCGATTTCTGTCACCGCTGTGAGGAACAGTGCTGCCTATGGTGCTAAAATATAATGTCCGTGGCTAATCCATAGCAAATGTGTACACATGCAGACAGGATTGTGGGGAGAGCGGGAGGGAGGAACTGTGTTGGAGGAGAATGGGAGGAAGAAAACAGTAGAGAGACTGACAGGGCTCACAGCAGGCCTGCTGGGAAGCTGTCAATGGCCCTATCAACCCTGACCTGAGTCCTGACAGAGTCATCACACACACACACACACACACGAGTCTGATCTCTCACAAATGCACGTTTATGATGTCAACTAATTCAGGGCATCTGTCCTGCTGAATATATCCCAAATCCTGCAGGATGCACAAACAGGAGTGGGAAAGTGGGACGCTGAGGTGTACAGAATGTAGCTTGCAGGATGAGGTGATCTGGATCTGCTCCAGATTGCTGGCGAGCAGACACACACACAAACAAACAGAGGGGCCAGGCTAGCACCAGGGGGCATCATTAACTCATTAGTGAAATTTAAGACAGTCAAGCACCACTGCCTTCACACACACACACACACACACACAGACGTATATATCCCTACACATGACAGCATATGAAGCGGAGGGCTAATTTCATCAGACTGGCATTTATAGCGGCATGGCTGCTAATTAAGTATTTTCTGTAGTATCTGTGGGGAAAAACTGCATTTTTTTTTTTCTTCTCAAAACTCACATCAAGCTGTTCTGTGTGAGACGTTCAGTAAAGTGAGTGCTGGCATCCTCCATTTAAACCCCCCTCACACTCACACACATACACACACATAAACACACACCCAATTTGGAAACAGATGTTGTTTGTCAGATCCCATCATTACTGGCTAATTAAGCAGACATCTTTTCCTTCTTTTCTCCTATCTGCCACTCATGTATTCATGCAGATTGTCCTGCCTTTGTTTCCCCACAAAGATGAAGGCTTGTGCAGAAATTTCATTTTTCATTTTCTGCATTGGTTAAATAAATCTGCGCTTAAACAGACATACTCGGAGGAAGCACTGAGCATTATAATAAATATGTGTGAAAAAATGGCCGCAACCACACTGGCTATTTTCTAGTCCATTTTATTTATTTATTTATTTTTAACTACTAAAACTAATACAGCTCCGAAAGTACCATCTGTTTCAGTCTGCGTATATATAAGCACTATTGATGAATTTGTGCATTAAACATATATACATATATATATATATATATATATATATATAGATATAAAGTAAGTAAATAAAAAAAAATAACGATATACTACCAGTCAAAAGTTTTTGAACAGTAAGCTTTTTAATGTTTTCTTTTGTTTTTTTTTTTGTTTTTTAAAAAAAAATCTCTTCTGCTCACCAAGCCTGCATTTATTTGATCCAAAGTACAGCAAAATAGTAACATTTTGAAATATTTTAACTATAAAGAACTTTTCTATTTCAATATATTTTAAAATGTAATTTATTTCTGTGATTTCACAGCTGAATTTTTTGCATCATTACTCCAGTCACATGATCCTTCAGAAATCACTCTAATATTCTTATTTGCTGCTCAAAAAACATTTATTATTATTAATATTATTATTACGTTGAAAACAGTTGAGTACATTTTTTCAGGTTTCTTTAAAGTTCAGAAGAACAGCATTAATCTGAAATAGAAATCTTTTGTAACACTATAAATGTCTTCATCATCACTTTTGATCAATTTAAAGCATCCTTGCTAATAAATGCATACTTTTTTTATAATGATAATAATAATAACAATGATAATAATAATAATTAAAAATTATACTGACTCCAAGCTTTTGAATGGTTTAGTGTGTAATGTTACAAAAGCTTTTTATCTCAGATAAATGCTGATCTTTGGATCTTTTTATTCATCAAAGAATCCTGAAAAACATGTACTCAGCTGTTTTAAATACTGATGATACTACTAATTCTAATCAGAAATGTTTGTTGAGCAGCAAATCAGAATATTAGAATGATTTCTGAAGGATCATGTGACACTGAAGACTGGAGTAATGATGCTGAAAATTCAGCTTTGAACACAGAAATAAATTACATTTTAAAACATATTCAAATAGAAAGCAGTTATTTTAAATAGTAAAAAAAATATTTCACAACATTACTGCTTTTGCTGTTTTTTGGATCAAATAAATGCAGGTTTGGTGACCAGAAGAGACTTCTTTAAAAAACATAAAAAAATCTTACTGTTCAAAAACGTGACTGGTAGGGTGTTTTATAGTGTGTTTTTGGGACTTTGCATGGATCAAATTCCATGATCAACATTTTTTCTGAGTATCTTTCTTCATATGTTTTTGTATTCACTGCTGTTACTTTGCCCCGTTGACAGTCATAAAATATGAAAGATGAGCCAAAAAGTCACGTGCCTGAAACAGATGAATAGCACCTTTTACTACTGTGTTTAACAGAAAGCATTCACAGAAACAAAATATGAAATATGAAAATGCATTAGCGAAGAGAATGAGAAATAACTAGGGGAAGACTACTAGTTAACTAGTATTCTTTAAGACACTTTTTTTTTTTTTCAGTGCTGAAAAAAAAAGTCAGCTGCTTGTAGGTGGTCAGTGAAAGAGTTTCCACAGCTTAGGACCATAAGGACTAAAAAACAAAGAACAAACTTGTTGTTAATTTAAAGCAAAATAGAGTCTGTGCAATTTCTAAGTAACTAATCAAATAAGCAAATTTGTCCTTTGTATAAAAGGTCAGATTTCCTTGCTTCAGTTGCAACACAAAACTGGGAAAACATGCATAATCAAGATGTGCATTTCTTTCATCAGCATTTTTTTTAATAAATATTAAAAAAATGTAATAAAGAAACTTTACAAAATTTAAATAGTATAAAATAGAAGTTCTCACAAGTGTTGACAGAGCAGATGGTGAAGAAATTCTTGAACATAATTTTTTTTCAGAAAAGGCAAGAGTCCAGAAGCAAGATGTTGCTTGGTAGCTTTTATTTTTCTTAGTGTGAAAGCAAGTGTGAAAGGTCCCGGTGTGGTATGTGGTGATGGAGGTATTGATTTTTAGAGCCGCTATGTGTGCCCTGTTTGTGGGGTCAGAGGTTGGGAACGTGCCCTGTTAACCCCTCGACCAGTCTGGCCCCAGAGTCTGCCAAGGGATTCTGGGAGCCCAGAGTATTTATGACCAGTCCTAGCTAACCTCTGCTACCCAAAACCCCTCCGACGCTCCCCCACAATCCTCACCTACAGCACACAATTCAGCGGCAGATTTAACCCACTTTTCTGTTGTTTGTTTGTTTTTTGGATTGCTTAGAAATAGAGAAAGTGAGTACGTGCACGTACTGAACCGTGAACATCAGCACATCATGTTTGTAGGTCGTTCTGATAGTTCATCTCTAATGAGCAAAACGTTCAACTTCTGTTGTTGTTTTGAGCTGAACGTGTTGTTGTTGTGATATAAAGCTGAATCTCTGTGGACGAGCGTCTGTTCTCACACACATGTGGCGTACAGTCGTTGATGTATTGCCGCTGAAACTTTTCAGCATGTCAGTGTTTCGATGCCGCACATCTGGTTTCCTAATTTTCCTCCCCCTCTCCTCTGTGTCACGACACTGTTTTGTTTTTCTAAGAGGAGCGGGAGGGAGGTGAGATGGACACGGGGAAATACTGATGAGTGATGCTTCTCAACATATCAACAGTCTCTTTCTCAGCCTTTCTTTCTGTCTGCGCTCAAACGACTGTCCAGTACAGCATATTACCTACTATTCAAGTGTTAAATACATTAAACATCCACAGTTTACTTCTAAAGTGTGACGATACCAACTTCTAGTCATCTAGATAACATTTATAAGAGTTAATTACAAAGAAATGGCAAGATGAGCTTTGTTTGTTCATTCAATCTACTTATGTGAATTAAGTTTGAGTTCCAAATTCCAAAAAACTGCATTTCAGTTCCAAATATGTATCACTGGTCCACTATGATGACCTTATTCGCATCAATCTAAATATCGCAACCGTGCGAAGCTTCCGTTGTTATTATTGAACTTTTCCTTCCGACACGACAGAGATGGAGGGGTGTTGTGCTGAAGTTGCAAGGTTTTCCAGGAGTCCTAATTAATTATGCAAGATGGGTCTAATTATGATGCAGTGAATGGATACATGGCAGAAGGTGCGAGGCAGCGAGGCTTAGAGATTTGCATGCTAAGTGAGTGGGGGAGTGACTAATGCATGTTAATGCTGCGTGGCCCGTGTGCTTTCATTTGCCTGCTTGCAGCTGTGCTCTATGATTTCATCAAGGGCTAAAAAGTTTATCTTGTAGTTAAAGTGAAAAGAATGGTACGTGGAGCTCGGGTCAGGCATGAAACGGCACACGAAACCTCGACGAGTCTGTTGTATGATATATGAGAGATGGTTGGCAGACAGTGGTTCAGATGTAGTGTTTTCTGTTAAAAAGTACAGATCAAAAATACAGCTATAGCCAATTAACTGGTCACCTTTGTTTTTGTTTTTATTCAGATTCTTTGTGTATCTAATTATATTAATCCCAGTTATGGAATGAATTATTACTGTGACTGTCTAGCATCAGTTAAATACAATTTTGCAGCACAAGAGGTCAGACTTGCTGATTCGATGTGGAGTTTGATGTGCGTGCAAAATGCAAGAATACTGAGAAACTATACTTAAGGAAAAGAATGAGTTCAGGCAGCAACAAAAGCTTGTTTATTAAGAGATAAATCTGTGTCATGATGATCTGTCAAATATGTAGGCCTACTTTAATTGAGTTAAAAGTTTAAATATAGTTATGAACAGGGGCGTCGATACACCCTTTTTACTGGGCTCAGCAGCCCGGTGAAATATCGCTGTGCCTCAGCAAAATATTACTGATAAAGCTTTGTCTGACAGTGGGGATTAACATAGACTCTTCTTAGAATTGTTTTTTTTAGATAATATTTTAGCAAGCATGCTTTTCACTTACTTTTCTCAATATTGGGACAGGTTTTTTTTGTTTGTTTGTTTGTTTTTGTTTTGTTTTTTTGTTCGTTTGTTTTCGATGGGACCAGTGCCTCAGTACTGATGTAAGACCAAAAACACCCCAGGCTCTGAAGTATAATTGCTATATGAAGTACAATTAGCAATTTACACCCTTTGGACACAGGCTGTTTGGATAATGATGGCTGTGCTTTGGATTCATTGCTTTAGGGGGCGTTTAGACCTTCTCACAAACTGCTGAACTGAGTTGCACAAAATGCATGCATGTCTGTTCGATCCCAGATATTTTTAATACAACAAACAACTGCAACAACAACAATAATACACATGATAACAACAATAATGCAGATTTTGTTGTTGTGGCTAAATTTATTCATCCTGATTTTGGGACGGACTAGTCCTGTGGTTTCTGTCTAGAATATTATTTTAGACTTAGAAAAAGTTAACTATATAAAAACACTTATTCTTCTGTCAGTTTTACAAAAACGAACCGTTCACAGTGGTTGGGGTGGTAGACAGAGAGAGCAAATTAGTTTTACTTCAAGACCTAGGCTGTATGTTGGAGAGTTGATCTTACATACTGTACAAAAAGTGTCATAGAAAACTAAACAAAAATGTCTTTGAAATGAAACATTGAAATCCAAAAACACTGCCACAAACTACAGGACCAACAGTATCTAAATTTACTGGGTGTCTTTTAAGTTCGTATGGATACTTGGCAGTCAATAATTTAGAACACAAAACACATTCAGGTTTATTCTAACTGCAAATGAACCCATGTTTAATGTAGTCTGCTTTCTTGCATAGTTTGTTCATGTTTTTCAGTGATATGGTCATATCACACCAACTGCAAACTGACTTTCATACTATGTACAACCATTATCAACAGCAAAATATATGGGAAGTGTTTCTTGTCCCTTTTAAAGACAGACATACATTGATTTATTTATTGGTTTGTTTGTTTGTTTTTATTTGTGAGAAACTGAAAAACAACATGCAATTGTTGCTGTACAGTTCTATCTACAGTAATGTTTCCCTCTTTCTTGAATAAAAGGTATGTGGTTTACAGTTTGTTTCTGTGTGTGTGTGTTTGTTCCCACAGATTTTTCTTGAAGTTTTTCCTAAAGTGCAATCAAAATTGTCTGAAGACAGCAGGGAACCCCCGAGACATGAGAAGATTTCAGGTATGGATCATTTATTTTCAGGCAGCTTTCGTAGCAGAAATGTAGAAGAGCCCAAATCACAGTAAATCCCTTTTTTTCTGGATTTAGTATTTTCCCCAACCTACCAAGAAAATATTCTTAATCAGGATCTTGATTTTATTTCCAGTAAAAATATCCAAACATCCTTAAAATAAGAGATGCATATTACAAGGGCATTTGCATAAAATAATAAGATTTGTCAAAGAATGCCATCTTTTTTAAGAATGAGATTTGAAGCACAAATCTCACTACATTTAGAAAAAAAAAAAAAACAACGTAAAAAAATGAATAGATTTAATATTGTATGTATGTATGTATGTATTATTATTTTTTAATTAGGAATAAGTTTTGTTTGTAATGTAGTAGTAGTTTCTTTTATATATGTTTGGTAACCAATACAATGGTTCTGCAGAGGCCAATTATGTCTCCATGTAGCTTTGGATGAACAAAGTGTGTGATTACTATAAATTGTTTAAATACAATATCTCATAAGAGAGACAGAGGGAGTGATCAGAAAAAAAAAAAGCAGAAAGCATTAGCAGGAAGCATCATCAGGAAATCAGCCAAGGTGCTTCAGGAAGTTGTCAGGATTTGAGTGATGGGCTCCAGATGGGGAAGGTCAGGCTCTGTGACCCAGGAAGTGCTCACTGGGGACCCTCCTGCTTCACTTCCTCCCACTTGTCTTTCACTACTGGAGCCACGATCTGACATTTCATCCCTCATCTTCATTCCCCTGCTGTCCTTCCTCATTTGTTTTTGTGCATGTATTTCGTTTTTTTTTTTTTTTTTCCTGAAGTGTGACATTTCTTCTTTGCTGCATATTTGCAGCATCCCTCATATCTACTCCTCTTACGTGTTGTGTCATGTTGTTTTCTCTTCTTTAGCTGCACGTGTGAGGCTTGATATTCTCAGTTGTCTCATACTATATTAAGTAACTGTCTGTGATTCTTTAACTTTTGCGTCAGTTTGAAACAGTATTCAATTTAACCCACATTAGCATGTGGTTTGAAACCCAGTTAAAATGATGTTTTTGGAAACGTGTCTCAGTTTGAATGGTCACATTGGATGTCAAGTAGTTGTTTTTTTAAGATGGTCATACATGGTGGGATTTTAGCTGTCATATGAGCTTGATGATGTTTTTTAACCATCAGGAGAAATCATGTCAAATTCATTGATGCTTATTTGGTTGAGACTTGCTTTGTGCAAGAAGAATGATGAACCCAAGCAGCTACTGATAACTTTTAAACATGTTGAAAAAAAATCTTTGATTTATTTATTTTTTTTCCCGTTCTGTGCTCTTCAACCAAATCCTTTGCTATACCCATCTTTGCTATATCAGTTTTCTTTTCTTTCTTTTTATATCCAAAGCTATGGCAGCAAAAAGTAATGCAACAATCTTTCAAATCCATGTTTCAAAGTAAATAGTACAGTAACAGCTTATGAACATAAAAACAGTATGTTGTCTTGTAAATTTCGTACCAATATGAGATGTCAGGATGAACATGTGTCATCAATACGGCAAGTTGTAGACACTGCATATTTTTAAAAGGCAGAAGTAAAATCAAGTTTTGGATACTTTAGTCTATAAATTAAAAAAAAGGCATAAATCAGGTGGAAAGATGGTGAAAAAGAGTGAGAGTGTAAATGAGATTATTGGGAAAGGAATAAATGAGAACATGGAAAAGCAAGAGAAAGATGAGAACTGAGAATTTTAACTGTAAGAAGAAAGACGAGAGAGAAACGCAATACTAGGGAGGAATTCTGTCATTATTGCAGTTTTCTCTTACTCTTTTTGGTCCCTATTTAAGTAATGCTCTTGATGACAAATTATTTAACTAGAGCTATAAAACTATAAATTGTAAATCAGCAGCAGTTTCTAAAGATGACATTGCAAGGATATCTTTTGAGACAAATCATATTATCGCTTTTTTTTTTTTTAATGGCATGACATCTAAATGTTTTTATGATCTACATGAATCTCCTTCAAACTCTTTTTGCTGTCAATAAGTCTTTCTTTGCTTTCCAACAGGTGGTTCTGTCGACTACAGTCAATGTGGATGGTCCTGTACTAGCCATTTCTGATAATATGTTTGTGCACAACAACTCCAAACACGGACGTCGCTCTCGTAGAACGGATTCAAACGAGACGGTGGAGTCCAGCATGGAATATGGTGAGATTCAGTAGAATTTACACTGAAATAACATTTAAAAAGTTTTGCATTAATCCACAGTTATAAACAAGGGGAGCAGGGTTTTAACCGTGATAGCTTATCTTGAAAGAGCATTAAAGAGTAACTCTGTGTTCACTTACTGAGAGACGTTTCTTAGACCTTGAGTAATAATTTCTTGCATCTTTAATGCCTTTTGCATTTTTGTCATTTCTCTCTATACTGCAGCTACTCCCTGTATCAAAGCCATCAGCCCCAGTGAAGGCTGGACCACAGGCGGGGCTATGGTGATTGTGATTGGGGAAAACTTCTTCGACGGTCTGCAGGTGGTGTTCGGGAGCATGCTAGTGTGGAGTGAGGTATGCATTTGTAGTATATATTGAAGCGTGCATCACCTAGTAATAAGCAAACTTTTCTGATATTTTGAAAATTGCCTGAAGGATTGAGTTTTTGTGTCATTATTCGTGCAGCTAATCACTCCTCATGCAATCCGAGTTCAGACTCCTCCTCGACACATTCCGGGGGTTGTAGAAGTCACACTGTCTTACAAATCTAAGCAGTTCTGTAAAGGAGCTCCGGGCCGCTTCGTTTATACAGGTAAACACACACCCAGACATCTGCACTCATGCACAAACACAAATTTGACAATAAAGCGTTTTGTGTTAAAGTGCAGAGACAACTGTACGTCATTTGTAGATTGACTTCTTCAAGAGTGGAGGCTCTGTGGCTCTTTACCACTTTCTGAACATCAAAACATTGACATGTTTGTCACCTTCTGGCTCATCCAACAGAGGTTTTGAGTAGAAGGGGAATTTAGAGTGTTTGGAAAAACCTTTTTGGAAACAATTATTTTTCCAATTCTGTTTGGTGCCACTAGTGAAGAAGAGATTACATACTTCAACTTTAACAAATTATGTACACAAGGCTAGTAATAATACTGATGATGAGAGCGGTTATGGATTCATACATAAATATCTCACCTGATTTTGTTCTGTAAACACAACTACATACTATGGGGTTTATGCAGACGGTTGTATATGTGGAGGGATGTTTTAAAGACGAATGGATTCTCACATAGTACGGTTATCTCTAGCGCTGAATGAGCCAACTATTGACTACGGCTTCCAGAGACTTCAAAAGCTGATCCCTCGACATCCCGGTGACCCTGAAAAATTGGCAAAGGTTAGTAAATACTGCTATATGCATATGACTATTAATAGTACACGCAAACATTATTTTTTTTTAACTCTTTCTGGAATTGATTTTCTTTATTTTAGGAAATGTTACTCAAAAGAGCAGCAGATGTTGTTGAATCCCTCTATGGAAATACCACCAGCAATCAGGTAAACACTGAAGTGCAATGGAAAGTAAATATTATACATGTTGAACACACACATTGGGGTCCAGATGTCTCAGACTACAAGTGATGAACATGCTTTTATTTTTATTTGTTTCTTTGTTTTTTCTTTGTTCAACAGTTTGGGTTAAAAATAAATGGAAATGGAAATGAAAAACTTCTGAAAGCATAAATTTCAGAAATCCTTTGTATTTTATTATGTCCTCATTTGGCAGACAGCATGCACTGGCATGAACTCCACATGTTTGCCTGATGATCCCAAGATGATTATTATTCAACATACTATGAAAATGTTCCATAGAGCATCATTTGTACTTCAGCGGAAGCAAGGACATTTTTAGTGACCCACAGATTTTCAGTGTGGTCTCAGAACTTTAAAAACAACATATACTAATCTCAAAGAGCTACAAATTAATGTCTCCTGTTCATGCAAACAAAATTATTTGCTTAACGCAAGTGATGTCACCGAATTGCTTTTCCTGTTGTGCACTGCCATGAATCAAAATCTCTCTTTGATGTTCTGTCGGTGCAGGACATGCTGCTGAAACGGGCTGCAGATATAGCCGAGGCTTTGTACAGCGTGCCACGACCTCACAGTCAGCTGCAGGCCATGCCCAGCTCCCCGGTGCATGGCAGCGTCATGGGCCTCAGCTCTTATCCCACACAGCTGGGTGTAAACATCGGAGAACCCGGGCAAACCAGCAGCCAAGGTAAAGACAATTACACTACGATTCCGTATATATGGTGTTCCATGTAAAGTTAAGATTCAAATACAACAATAAATATCATTATATCTCCATATCATCATATCTTCATTAGTGTTGTGATTTCTCTTGTTTTTATTGAAGGTTACACGCGTAACCCAAGCAGTTTGTCACCACGGGGCTACCCTTCAGCATCGACCCCTCAGCAGTCCGGCTACGGATCTAACGGAGGCATGAGTGCGAGTTACGGGGCAGTGCCCATGAGCAGTCTGGGTGTTTCAGGGTCACCTGGCTTTAACAGTGCCTCCCCAAACAGCTCTCCTTATGCTAGTGAGTTTCAGTTTAGTTCTTTTACTCACCTTTACTTTGCACCTTTTAATCATCCTTCTGCTTAATAAAATAGTATGAATTTTGGCAATCAAAGAAGTATTTTGCTATAATTAAAACACTCTTTTTTCAGTCATGCCGTCTAGTCCCACTGTTCCCGGATCCAGCTCATCCTCCCTCTTGCCCTTCACATCTTTCCCATCCTCCACCAAACAAAAAAGTGCCTTTGCTCCTGTCCTGAGACCACAGGGTTCACCGTCACCTGTCTGCCAAACCTCAGGAGGATCCAGCTTTAGAGGTACAACTGCTATTCACAGATCTTCTTACCATATATAAGTTTTGCTGAAAATATACTCACTCTCAGGCCATCATCCAAGATTAGGATGAGTTTGTTTCTTCATCAGATTTAGAGAAATGTATCATTCCATCACTGTCTCACCAATGGATCCTCTGCAGTGAATGGGTGCCGTCAGAATGAGAGTCCAAACAGCTTATATAAACATCACAATAATTCACAAGAAATCCACACCACTTCAGTCCATCCAACAATATCTTAACAAATGGAAAGCTGTGTGTTTGTAAGAAACAAATACATCCATAATATTGCTTTCTCCAGCAAAGAAGTCATGTTTTATTCTGACGGCACCCATTCACTGCAGAGGATCCATTAGTGAGCAAGTGATGGAATAATACATTTCTCCAAATCTGTTCTGATCAAGAAACAAACTCATCTACATCTCAGATGGCCTGAACGTGACTTAATTTTTTTGGTGAACTATACCTTTAAATGTCACACATAAGTAAAACATTTTGTGTCAACAGTAACTCATAACTTATTTCTTGCTATGGCAATATAGGTAGGGATGCACATATGTTTTTCAGTCTGGTTCTCATGAGAGCATCTGGACATTTAGTTTGGTGCTCACCCTGTATGTAATGTAACTACAGTACTGTACAAAAGTCTTAGGCCACTAGTATTTTCACCAGCTAAAAATGGTTTAAAGTCAGTTAAAGTCGGTCTTTTGCTGTAGTGTGTCAGTAGGAAATATCAGTTTACATTTCTAAACATTCATTTTGCCATTAATTATAATAATCCAGTGAGATTTTTGTATGGAGCACAGACTGATCTCTCCATCATTCAATCCAGTCTGTCTTAAGAAACAGAAAAACTGAGACAGACTAAATCCAGAAGAACTGTGGCAACATCTCCAAGATGCTTTAAGAGACCTACACCTACAAAGCCACAGTACTGTTAACATTTTTAGGCAGTTAGGCACATAAAATGAGGATGCTGTCAAAAACAATGTCATAAATAGATTTTCTTTATCATTGAACTTCTATTAACTAAAATAAATCAGCATTTGATGTGACCATCCTTTGTGTTTAAAGCAGCTTTTGCTCTATGTGCACTTGTGCAGAGTTTTTCAGGTAGCTTTGCAGGTAGGTCTCTTGAAGCATCCTGGAGACTTTGTCACAGTTCTTCTGGATTTAGTCTGTCTCAGTTTGTTCTGTGTCTTCATGTCATTCCAGAGACAGACTGGATGATGGTGAGATCAGATCTCAGTGTGGAGCACTGGCTGTTGTCAGACTCCTTGTGCAAACAAAAATCTCACTGGATTATTACAATTAATGGCAAACAGAATGTTTGGAAATGTAAACCAATATTTTTCACTGACACACTACAGCAAAAGATAGAAATAACTTACTTTAAACCATTTTTTAGCTGGTGAAAATACTAGTGGCCTAAAACATTTGCACAGTACTGTATATATATAAAAAAAATAATAATAGTAACGATTGTTATTATTGCACTTTGTTTATTTAGTTTTTGAATAAAATATTAAACAAAATACTATTATATTGTAAAAAAAAAAAGCCAGTACTAAATAAATGTAACATTATTTTATAGTGCACTTAAAAATACAACATTAATATTTACATTTTTATTTATTTATTTATTTATTTATTATTTTTATATGAATTATAATTTTCAAGTCTAAAATCAACAAGCTTTTATTTTGTCAGGTTGCTGGCAACTATAGGCCTGTCTGTGACCAGTTTTGAAGCGCGTCAGTGTATGAAACATCACGGTTTTGCATTTTACTCTAAAACTGGCACCACATAGCCTGTATTTATGCTATTATTTATACAGTATTACAGTTGGTTGAGTTGGTCTAAACTTATTTACCCAGCACATTTCTTATTTCGGTCATGTATGTGCACCTGCGCACCATAGCATAGCTACTGTTTATTGAATCATCTCTTTGACAGAGCTACATGTTAATGTCACTGAATATGACCATAATTTTTTTTCTTTTATTTCCAGCAATGACAGGCCTTGTGGTTCCCCCGATGTAGAGGATGAGTGTCTTCCAGTCATGAGCTCTACAGTCAGTGGCCAGAACTGGACCGACAGCGATGTTGTCTCTGTCAAGCCACACTGAGTGAAAAAGATAGAGTTGTCTAATCTTCTGATGAAGAGGCGTCAACAACAATGACATTTTCAAAACCTTTTGGGAACCTTCTTAAGACGTATCCGCTCTATGCACACCGTTTGCCTCTGATTGTGAGGAGGTTGCCAAAGGGATGGCGTTACTTAAAGGTTCTTCCAGCCACAAAATGCCAAAAGACGTATAATTTATCACAAAACATGAGACTTAAGACTGTTACACGTGTTTGGCCGCGTGTTTTTCGACTGACATGCCGGTCAATAGACTTTCACCGCAGTAGATGCCAGTAAATGGGATGTCAGTTGTCAAAGATTTTTTACCATATGCTGATAGATCTACATCCCTAAACTGAAATTGTTTTAAAAGCATATATCAGGCTTTTCATTTAGAGAAACAGAAAATGTCTATTTAGGTTTAGGTTTATGATAAACTGATTACCTCATATATTGACTTATTTAATGACAAAAACTATATAAGTTATATTTTTAGGTTAAGTACTAATATAAGGAACCATAATTGTATTTGCTATTGTTATTGTTATCTAAATGTATTTGTTTTTCTGTAAACATTTTATATGTTGTCATTTTGTTATTCATATTAAAATAGTGATTGTAGATTTTTACATGTAAAAGAGTTTTGTTGTTACATTTACAAGCAATACTTATTTTCCAACCTTCATTAGGAAAATGATTGAAAGAATACGTCAAGAGGACAAGAAAATCATGGATTAAGTAGTTTTGCATATTCTGTTCATGAAAACAGTGCTGAAGTGAATACCACCACACTGTAAAAAAATATAAAACACAATTTGTTGAGTCAGCTTAAAATAATTTGTTACCCTGCTGCCTTAAAATTTTAAGTTCAGTCATCTAAAATAAGTTTATTCAACTTGAAATGTTAAGTTGTACTAAGTAACAACTTAGATATTTGTGTTTGCTAAACTTAACAGATGGGTAAGTAACCCAGCTGCCTTAAAATTTTAAGTTGATTCAACTCAAATATCTAATTTGTCACTTAGTATAATTTAACATTTCAAGTTGAATACACTTTTTTGACTGAACTTAAAATTTTAAGGCAGCCAGGTTACAAATTATTTTAAGTTGACTCAACAAATTGTTTTTTACAGTGCACTCTCAGATCATACACTAAATGACAGATCGGACACTATTTGCAGAGAATACACATGCAGCAAAAGATCAGAGTTTGCTTTATATAAATATTTTTTTCACATTAGTAACCCTTTAAAATATTTCTAACGTACTAAAACCTCATGGCATTTTTTCTCTTCCACATGGCCATTACTTCCCATCTGTTTCTTTCTTTAGGTAAACATTAAAGAGTTTGTTTTTAAATTTTGTATGTTTAAACATAGATATCCAAACCAACAAGGCTGTAATTAAAGGAATAGTTCACCCAAATATGAAAATTTGCTAAAAATATATTCACCCTCAGGGCATCATCCAAGATTAGGATGAGTTTGTTTCTTCATCAGATTTGTGTAAATGTGTCATTCCATCACTGTCTCACCAATGGATCCTCTGCAGTGAATGGGTGCCGTCAGAATGAGAGTCCAAACAGCTGATAAAAACATCACAGTAATCCACAAGTAATTCACACCACTGCAGTAAAGTGAAAAACTTTGTGTTTTGTAATAAACATCCATCAAGAAGTTTGTAACTTCAAACCATTGCCTAAATCAGGAGATAAATCTGCACAGATCAAGCACCATTCACAAGTGAAAACAGGTCTAAATAAATATGTGGATGTATTTTGATTTGAGAGACAACAGGAGATGGACGTTATTATGGATTGTGAACTCATATTTTTGGACAGAAGCAGCAATTTATCATGAATTTATTACAAACGGCATTTTGCTTCACAACACTTAATGGACTGGAGTGGTGTGAATTTGTGGATTATTGTGATGTTTTTATCAGCTGTTTGGACTCTCATTCTGACGGCACCCATTCACTGCACAGGATCCATTGGTGAGCAATTGAGGCTTAATTTCTCAAAATCTGTTCTGAAAAAAAAGTGTTTTGAAACGTCTATTGAGTGACAGACAGCTTCAAAAGCAGGATTAACAACAGTGTCTCATATATCTCTCACTGAAGATTACAGAAATAGCATTGGTGATCAGGATCAGTAAATTAAATTATATTTTAACCTTCAAATTAATGTGAACATCTGTTTAATTAACAGTGCACAAATCAATGCATTTTATATGTGCAGGTAAGGCGTAACATATTCTACCTGAATGTGCATACAACTCAGACAGTTTCTTTGTATTGATAAAAACGGTAAGCAGACAGTGAATATGATCAGTTTGAAAAAGGTGCACCTGTAATGCTTTTTGTTCATTCTCATCAACAGTAAAATTTGTATGAATGAACGCATCTAGAAAAATCTGCTGCGATGCCTACTGAGCTGCTAAATTTTGTGGACAAAGAGAGTTAAATAGGGTTAAAGGTTTGGGCCATGGATAAAGTTGTTTTTTTTTTTTAGCTAAAGGCCACACTTCTGACAAATCCTTTATTGAGGTACATTATAAGTCTTCCAGATTCACACCTCCTCTCTGAGTCCCCTGGGCGTCAGAGGCAGATGGAATACACAGAACGAGTCCCCTGTGTGTTTCTCAAAACAAAACAGAACGTTTCTCTCTCTCTCTCTCTCTCACACACACACACACACATGCATTCAGCAGATTTTGGCCACACGTTCCACTTTCACATAAATCTGTAGTTTATGTGTTTCTCTGCTTGTTTTTGTTAAGAATCTAAAATATGCTCACATGCTTCCAAACCACTAAGTCAGAAAACAATGATTTGTTGTAAATCTACCGCCATTTTGATTTTTTGCTTGCTAATGTCTATTTTATTGAACAACTGGGTCACTGTGATCAAATATCATTATAGAATGCTGGGAGCTCTAAAAGTATGATATAGGATTTTAAAATGATCTATTGCAGTTTATTTTTTCTCAGAGAGTATCTTTATTTGTCACAGTACACAATGAAAACAGGCAATTACTGAATGTGGAAAAACCAGGGGAAAGAGGTACTTTATTTTTATCACATCAAATAAAGTTCATCAAATGTAAAGCAATACAGGAGTGATTGCTGTCAACAAAATGCAAGCCCCAGAGAAAGAACAGAGACAGAACACACAAAAGACGCGAATTAGGGAAAGTCAGAATACAATATCTGTCAGTATAAATATATACATAAATGAAAAATAAAACAAATAGTGCACAGCGTCAAATATCCTAAATATGAGACTATTTAAAGAGCCCTTGCACTGGGAGAGATGGATCTGGGTGAAATCAACATAAACTGAGGTCTTAATTATGCTGAGGCGGTTGCTGGTTGAATGAGAAATTAAACTCATAGCATCTGACAGCAGATGGATACCACACAATAGCCAGCGATAGAGGGAAAGTCCACACGCCAATTGTCTTTGGGGTCGGTTGGGCCATCAATCACCCGCAGCTCTAAAGCAGCGTTCAGTCTATGGCGGTGATGTAAAAGCACGCCTGCCGTCATGTAATATCATTAGCTATATGTTTAATTCACCAGTCACAGATCAGCACTGTGTATGGGAGACAAAAGAGAAAGTGATTGTTGGTCTCACATCTGGGTGGTTGAGTTCAATAGCCACATTTGACATGAACTGGTCAGAAAAAAAAAAAGGATGAAGTGACTTTATTAGGATTGAAGTGATAGTGGTAAAACATAATTGTGCAGTTAAACATCTGTCGATAGGTCCATTATTGTTTTACTATTAGAATATCTTCTGGACATTCAAGACTCAGTCTACAACAGGGAATCTGTTACTCATGTTTTTCATACTGAAAAGTATATCTTATGTATTACTGAAACCGCATGGATTATTGTAGATGATTCCATCCAGTGAAACATTTCTGCAGAAGCAAAACCAAACAAATAAAATCTTGATAAATGCATGTGTGATTAAATATGCAAGGGCATATATGATGATTATTCATTAATTAATAGAGGTTGCGGATGTTCTCTCTCATGCATTAATTACACCCTCATTAGCATATCAATTAGATGAATCAGAGATCATGTAATTAAAGCCCAAGTAGGAGCACCTGCTGCCTCTGTTTATGTTTGTGTGTGCATATGTTTGTGTGTGTGATAGCATGCTTTTGGCTGAGTATACACTTGTCAATCAATTGCCTCTTTATTCTGTTTGTCTCTGATGGAATCTTTCATATTTAGACTTTTTACAATATAGTTAAAAATGACCTTACTCAATATTTCTGATTTTCGTTATAGGAGCATTCTGTTGTGACATTCTATATTAATTCTAAGTAATACAACAAACGAATAAATAAATAAATTTAATTAAAATAATTATTTTGGTGATTCACAAGCTATGTTTCACAAAAGAACACAGCAAAGTTTGTTTTTGTGAGCTTAGCACACAAAATCGAATACGATCTAAAATACTTTTTAGCTCACCATCAGCAGTCCTCTTGCATTCTTGCTCATGGTACTCATCACTTTTGATATGGGTCCATCTGCTGGCCACAAGATGTTCAAGCAACACGAGTCTGATGATTTTGACCATCCCATTGCAGTTACATTGTAATACATAATGAATGTGTATTTTCTAATGTAGCAACTGTAGCCAGTATTATTGTAACATCTTTACTTCAGCCCCAAGGGTCATTTGAAACACGTAATAAACTGACTGTTACAAATACTGAATTGAAAGTACAATTAAAAATTCTTGTGAGAAAAAATTACCCTCATATGTCCCTGTTATATTTAATGTTTACACTTTATAAAAAAGAGAGAACAATTTTTTATTTAATTTATGTTTTTTAATACAAATTAAACATTTCATAGTGTTGTTATGCATTTTTACATTTATTACAAAATAATAACTAAAGGCAGTAACAATTTAAATTTAATATTTTGGAAACACTTTACAATAAGTTTTTTTTTTTGTTTTTTTACTTTAACTAAGAATTAAAAAATAATTCTACAGCATTTATTAATTATTAATTAATTATGTTAATAAATTATTTCCAAATTTAATAAATAATTAAAATAAATTATTTCCACATTTACCAATGTATTATTAAAATCAAAAGTTGTGTTTGTTAACATTAACTAACAGTACAGTAACTAACAATGGACAACAGTACTTTTATTAACTGTTAGCAAAAATTACTAAATACTGTAATGTTCATTGTTTGTTCACGTTAGTTAACACATTAGCTAATGTTATCAAATCACACCTTATTGTAAAATGTTACTAATATTAATTAATTAATTAATTCATTCATTAGTGAACTGATATTCAGCTGTTCTTTTTAATCCTACTTATTTTTGGGTCATTGTCATAAAATCTCAGCAAACACTGTCACAGACATGAAGATATATCTTTCATTTCATCTGAATGCTCACTAAAAACTGACACAGTCATCACGTTTTCAGGCCATTTCAAGTTTTATTTTGACGTGACACAAAGCGATATCTAAGAGGGTAAATTGTTTACAATTAGTCACTACACCATCATTTTCTTCATTTAAGCAGAACGCTTGAAAACAAGAGAAGGAATTTATTGCAAGAACACACCCAGTCATAACCGATCATATCCAATTATAGCGTGACTCTCACGTGACTTTCCCCCATTCGTTCTCAATTACTCCCCAGTAAAGTCACGGCACGCTATGAGGTCTCTGTTGAAAGTCTATGGGTTGAAGGGAGGCAAGCCTCTGCTGTAACTTTACCTGGGGGTGTCGCTGTTGGACAGTGTTACTTTATAAAAGCGAGTGACTTCTATAATTTTAATCTCATATTTAGCAATATTTGCCTAGTTTTATTTTTGTATTTTGTATTAGAATTTATTTTTTCAATCAATTTTTTGAAGGGACACTGCCTCCCTTGCCTCCTCGGAGGAAATGCCCCTGATCCAAATTCATAATATTCATACAACAGTAGGCTTAAAGTTCCCCGGATAACTTATCAAGTACTTTGAGTGAGATTCTGAAGTGCGCATAGACACTTTACAATCCCATGAGGCCATGCGAGAGGATTTATGAAACCGCAATGTCAGCACTGAATGCCATTTCATCCGAATTTTTCAACTGAGAAGCGACAGCATCAACTTACAAATGTAGCATGGCCAGATATGCAATGCTTGTTACCGTTCTCTCAAGGAACCAAGGTCACAGTAGTAACCAGAGCATTCTCTATCGATGTAGTTCATTTGCATTGCTTTAACCTTTATGCTATGGACAACATAATCCAATAGTGTCGTGCTACAAGCACAGAATGAAAGGCCATCCTCCGAGCCTAGCCCTAGGGTGCTCATGTGAGGGTCCTATGGGATGCTAATATAAGGGTGCAACTCTCCCCAAATCAATGAGGCCCAGGCCATAAGCCTGGAGTACTCAGGACAAAAGGGCTCATACAGGCCTGACCCCTAGCAGGGGCATAGTTTAGATAGGCGGACAAGATACGTGCCTGTAGGGCAGGGATGTCCAGGTTCTAGAACTTAACAAAGGTAGACGGTGAAGAATAGCTGGCTTCCGCACAGATATCACAGATAGAAACTACAGGGGCTTGTAACCGAAAAGTTGCGGGTTCAAGTCCCAGGTCTGGCAGGGATTGAAGGTGGAGGGAATGAATAACCAGCGCTCTCTCCACCTTCAATACCACGACTGAGGCGAGTCCCTTGAGCAAGGCACAGAACCCCCAACTGCTCCCCTGGCGCCGCAGCGCTAGCAATATGGTTGCCCACTGCTTCAGGTGTGTGTTCATGGTGTGTGTGTGTGCGTTTGTTCACTACTGTGTGTGTGCACTTGGATGGGTTAAATGCAGAGCACAAATTCCAAGTATGGTCACCATACTTGGCCACACATCATGTCCTTTCTTTTCCTTTCCTACGCTGAACTGAGCCAGGAAGAGATCATACCCCTGGTAAAGCGGGCCCTCACTCCATTGTGGCACTGTAAGCCAACTGAGGATGAACCAACTTCAGAGTAAGGCTAAAACTAGCTTAATTTTTGTGTAATCTTTTAACTACAATCATCATGAACCCATCTTTTTAAGCAAGTACCAGAAATGGATGTCATGTAGGCTCATAAAATATTTTTTAATAGGACTGAAATTGTATTTAATGTGATCACAATTTAATTAGAACATTGTAAGTTGCTAATTATAACATTTTCATATCCAAGGTTATTCATTCAAGCATGCAAAGAACATTATCACTAACGTTGATCTACCGCAAGTTTAAGCACTCTCAAAAAAAAAAAAAGGGAGCAAAACAACAAAACTATTGGTACAATCAATGAAGCTGTCCATGCTGTGTAATTAATTTCTTGCTGTCAGGGTTCTGTCATTTCAGTCTAGTTTTCTTGTAGTTTTGTGACACTCCCATCATGTCTTGTTTTCATGTTGTCTGTGTGCCTTGTTTCTTGTTGTAGGGTGGTGTTCGGATCCCAGCACTCATGTCTTGTTGAGGTTTTGTGTCGGGGTTTCAGACACTCGCGCTCCATGTTTTGTCTTGTTGTTGGAGCATGCGAGTTTGCTCGAGCTGTACGCTCTTCTGTCCACGTGGATTGTGTTTTGTGTAGCACACACATTCTTTTTATTGTTCTAATAAAAGCTCATTCTCCTGCATATTTGAGCACTCGCCTCTTTCTTATACCCCAACCCTGACACTGACTTACATTGTACGTAGGCTAAATCTGCACTTTGTTGTTTTATGATGAGAGATTTGAGAGAGTGCAGAATTCAGTCAGCCAGTGTGCGCTAAACAAAACTCAGGAATGACTAATCTGAATGCCTCTGATTGGTCATTGCATTCATAAGCTCAACAGAATCACGTGTGATTGGTTTTAATGCACATTGCTGTAAAAACATGTAAAATGTAATATGGTGAAACATGAGCAGATCTTAATTCAATGCTTCAGTTGACACTTTTCATTCATTTTCACTTTGTTTGCAACAGACGTAATAGATTTCATTTAATTGTTCAGGGGCAGTTTTTGTTTTTCAATTTTGTGGCATTTTTGCCCCAAGTGCCCATGGCCAGAGAAAGGCTAAGCCTTCCCCAGCCTTACACATGCACCTATGGTGATGACCGCCATGTAAACCTTGAGCGCGGACGGGGTATGATCCAGCAGCTCCTGTAGGAAGGACAATATAGATTTAATGTTACAGAACATAAGGTCTTCATTCTGGATTTTATTCTGGACACAAAATCTCCAACACCCAGAACGGGGGATTGGAAGGCTAGGGCGAGACTTCCTGCAGGGAGGTTCGGATGCAGCAGGACCTAGAACTATCCTTTTCTCTCCTGATACATCAGGATGACTTCTGCAGCTCAGGGTCCAAAGTCACCTTGGGGTGGGGGCCCTGATGCTTGAGAAAAAGGATAGTGTTTGGTGTTCTGAGGGCACTATTGGGGTTCGAGCTCTGGCTTGAGCCAAGGCTGAGCAGGTGACAGTGTAGGATTTGTGGAATGTTGAGTCAGCAGGGCCCTTTGGAAACAGCCTTGAAACAGTTGCTGAGCTTGAGTGCTTGGGCAGGAAGTGCCACATAGCTTGCAATGACTTTTGGGGGTGGGGGAGACTGGGGAGTATCATAAGGCAGCTTTGTCTGCATCCTTGATCTCTTTAAAAGCAGCAAGGTCTGGGCTGGACTTATCCATGGAATGGAGGAGTTTGGCCTAGTCCCCGCAGGAACAACATGGCATTGAGTGCAGAGCCAGCCTGTCCGAGCCACGGAATAGGCCCTATCCACAATGGTCAAGGTAGTTCTGCAGGGCTTGGAAGGGTGAACTCCCTTTGCTTTCCACAGTGCCTTTAAAGTTCTCTGGATGGAAGGGGCTGGAGTCCTACATGGAGCACGACCTTCCTCCGCATTAGAAGCTGCCACTGACATGTCATCAGCAAAATCTTCTTTGGATCTTTCTGACTCTGTTGTATCTTCTTTCTATTCTCCTGGTAGGAAAAAATGGGAGAGCACAAGGGATGGGGCCGCTTTTGTGAAAGAAAGCAATCCACAAGCATAGTGAGGTGAGACTCATGCTCTCACAGTGAAAGCAGTCCATCTCTGTGAGTGCTGCTTCAGCCCAGGCAAGCCACTATGGTCGCCCAAGGGATGCAGGGGTACCCTGCATGTCACACTTGTAGTGCAACATTTTTCAAAAAAAAAAAAAAACTCTGCTTAGGAGATGCTCTAATAGAGTGGTTATTGCTGTTAAGCTTTGCTGAATGCCCGAAGGAAAGAAGCACTGCTCGCTTTAAGTGTCTTTCCACTGCTGGGGCTCTTCTACAATGAGGTAGTAGGTGTCTTCATTCTTCTTTCTTCCCATTACAAGAACGTTATCAAATCAGGCTTAAGTATTTCAGAAAAGCAGAATTTCCCCATAGTGTTAAGATTAATGCAACACAAGTGAGACATCTAAAATATGCAGTGCTGGGGATACTCCAGGAGCTGGATGGCCATCCAAGACCACTCTCCATCCTGCAAGAGAAGTGTCCGTTGTTACTCTCTCATAATTCACCACAGCGGAAGCACACTATTGAAGTGAGTGAGTGTTGAACTGAATCCTGTAACCTCTTTATATAGTCCAAAGCATTGGTTCTCAATTCCAGTCCTCGCGACCACCCTCTCTGCACATTTTGTATATATCTCTTAGAACTTTAGACGTTTCAGAAGTTTGTCACTTCACACTTCTCTAGTAAGTTTTGTGTAAATGACCTATATTTAATTTATTTTTGTAAGAAAGATAATACTATTGGTTGTTCTTTGATAGTTAATGTTGCATTTATTTTATATTTCCATTTGTATATTTCAATTGATGTTTCATTTTGAGGAACCTTTATTTTGAAATTTACGCGCTACCTTAGGTTATTTCCTACCAGGAAGCAAAAAAAAAGAAGAAAAAAAACGGGAGTGTAACGTTATAGGTAGGGCAGATGGTGATAGCTGTTTAGCTGAAAACAGATTAAAAACAAGGCTAAAGATTATTCTGCATGTTTAGCACCCTCCGAAGTGGCACAAGGTTAGTTTTTATGAATCGCTGTGCATTGTGTTACAACTTTTGTTTATTTATTATGATCGTAATGTCATGTATATTATTTTCTATTCTGTTTAGCTCTTACGTTGGTGTTGGCTTTGATTTAATAAAAGATCAACGAACCATCAGTTAAAGTTGCTGACCATCATTCGGGGGAGTATGCTACATTTTGTCTATGTGTGAAGACGCTGCAGGCCACGGCATAACACAAACCATGAAAATAAATGTTCCGAAGTGAAGTAAACTTTAACGGAATTCCCGTTAGGGAGTAGGGAGCAATGAATAAGGCCCCGTCAATCAGAACACAGTTCATGCATGGAGCTCTCTTCTAACAAGCTGATGATCTAAATCAGGTGTGTTAAACAAGAGAAACATGCAAAAAATGCAGAGCGGGGGGTCAGGGGACTCGAATTGAGAACCGCTGGTCCAAAGGTCCTTGAGAGTGACTTGAGTTTGTCTTGCAGGAAATTCTCTGAGGGAGAATCACATGCAATAGAAAAACGAGGGAAATACAATGCTAGAGATCAAGCTGAGACTGCCAGGAAAGTGTAGAGGAGGATATCTAGTCTTCTGCATAAACATCCACCATGACCAGACAATGTGTATGTGTGTGTGCTTGAATACATGGTTTATGAGGTATATAATGACATAGGTATTACAACATAAACATGGTTTATGAGGACACTTCCTGTGTCCTCATAAACCAAATGGCCTAAAAAACATACTAAACTGTGTTTTTTGAAATTCAAATGATGAATATCAAGTGTGAGTGATTATCAGTCCTTCAGCTAGAGTGGAGGAAAGGACGGTGACTCTGCTTTACACTAAATTAATAGAATCTATGCTAATGTTAGTCTTTTTTGCCTTTCTTCTTACCCTTGGGATACTTATTCAGTCCATACTAAAGCCTGCCAGATCCACCCACAGCCCAGCTTGATGTCCAGTGTCTTCAAAATGCAACCAGTGCCTTTCAATGGATCGACATCTGCATCTCTTCAGTGTTTTATAATTGACCTCACAGTGGGGGAATTGCTGCTTCTTTCAGATATGCATTACATATACAGTACATGCTCCTTCCCTTCAATTCTATACCTTAAAGACACTTAATCTCTCAATAAACCAATATACAGGTAGTTACTTAATTATTGTTGTTGTATTATAACTGTAAAGTCAGAGAATAACTTTTCCCCCACCACTCTTATTCAACATCAGTTGGAGATTTTTTTTTGCCAAGCTACAAACACAGCGTACTATATACAAGGACGAAGGCATAGGCTGCGTCTTAAAGCTGAAAAATGCTGGAATCATATAGAGTTAGGAAGGCAACAAGGCACATCCGAATCCAATGAATGTGTCACATACAGAGTATGTGAGCGGAGTGGAGTGGGAGCGGAGCGCGGAGTGGAGCGATGTGATTTTTAATGGAGTGAGGAGCGGAAATTTTAAAAGTCGGAGAGTTGTGGTTTTTACTCGCTCCAAAAACGCTCCACTACCGCTCCATCACGAGTACAATTCATGACAACGACTCATAATATAACTGCATATATAGCAAGAATTCACGTGTTAAACATAGCCTGTTTAGCTAGCTTGATGGAGATGGATCACTCAAATCAGAAAGAATGTGAAAACTAGGATGACGGCAATGGACATGAGCAGAAAATTATAGTTGTCAATGAATTAGTTTGTTCTTTCAAGATACTGAATATTTTCAAGTGAAAGCGTGATTTACTAATGCATTCAAACAAATGTAAACTTACTGTGGTACTTCATCTGTATATCCGATTTCAAATGAGAAGAAATCTATAAGAAATGCAGCGATCTGTACGTAAAATAACTGACGAAACGTATTGTTATTATTATTATTTTTTTTTTAATCACAAACATTTGCACTGCAAAAAGCAGCAATTGTACCTTTTAATGCACACTGACAACCATGTTAGCTTGGCATGAGGAAAAAAGTTTGCGTACTAGTGTTCCAATAAGCCACTTTAAAACTATACTTCCGTTTATTTCTGTTACTTTCTTCTTTTAATATACGTTATGAACAGAACTGTGGTATTTCAAACGTACTGATATAGTTTAGACGCGGAGCGAAGGCGGAGCGGTGTTTCTTGTATCAGTGAGCAAGGAGCGGGAGCGGGAAACGGTGAACCCGGAGCGGAGCTGGAGCGGAGCGGTTATAAAATGCTCGGAGCGCGGAGGGGAAATTGTTGTCGCTCCACTCCGCTCACATACTCTGGTCACATATTTCAAAGCATCATAGATCCAACAATCCTGTGTGTTCTAATCCATGACAACTCAGCTAAATAAATAAATAAATAAGATAGCATTTGAAATCTGCAACTGGTGGTAAGTTTGTGTGTAAATATATGTTTTTAACCAACTTTTTCCACATTCAGTGTCATGTCTAGTGAGAAATTAGTATGCAAATATAGGTGACTTTAACTTACTCACCAGTTATCACTATTATCACAATCTGGGTGACAGTCAGAAAAAAAGGCTCCAAAACACTTCTGATATAAAAAAAATGACACAATGATTAATGTTAGTTCATTGTTAAGAGGTGAAAACATCAGAAAATATCAGTTTTGCATAAAAAAGAAATAATATAATAACTTTTTTTAGGAGTTACTGGTACATAATTTCTCTTTAGTCCTTTTACCGCCACTTTCAAATGAAAAAGCGATATACTGTATACATCTACGGTATACATTCACAGTATTTTATTATTCATATTACAGTAAATTAGAATATTCATATTACTGTTTTGATTTTTTTTTTTTAAAATGGTTATAATCCAGAACACAACCCGGACACTTGGGAAATAAGACGAATTATAAACCTTGACATGCGTGATTTTAATCATGGCAATAATGCATCACTAATAGTGATTTGTTAGCGCTACACCAAAAATGTTATAAATTGAAACCAAACTTTAAATAATTCATCAATTTCAATATCACTGCAAAACAAATTATAGTTCACTATTATATGTACCCAACTTTACCTGCATGTATACAGTATGCCGTATATTTGCAATGTTCATATGTAGCTCATCTGGTTGCAATTCATTTTTTATTAACTAATAATATAATAACAACAATAATTCCAATTCATTCATCACACTAGAACCATGACTCCGTGGTTTAACTTGGCAAATGCTGTCTTGTTCTTATTTTAAGATGGGTAATTTTGCATTTTTAAAATTTACTTTTGGGAAAACATGTAACTATTGACAGTCCAATCAAAATTGCTCATTTACATTATTAAACAATCAAGATTGTTACTTTTAGTGCATTCATTTTTAGGAAATATAAGTAAGTACATGGTGTTACATACAATTTGCATTCACAACTTATAATATGTTTGTGATCCATGGACCACAAAACCAGTTGTAAGTAGCACAGGTATATTTAGTCAACAATACATCATGGGTCAAAATTATCGCTTTTTCTTTGATGCCAAAATCATTAGGATATTAAGGTAAAGATCATGTTCCATGAAGATATTTTGTAAATTTCCTACCGTAAATATATCAAAACTTGATTAGTAATATGCATTGCTAACTTTAAAGGCTATTTTCTTTCTTTCTTTCTTTCTTTCTTTTTTTGTACCATCAGTTTCCAGATTTTTACATTTTTTAAACTTTTATAGGGGTAGCCTATTTCCAACTAACAGATCAAAGAGGTTCTAGGGAAGAAGACCATAAAGATAAGATGCTTCAATCCCGATAACAGTAAAGGCCTTTTTTTAGTGTGTACAACTGTTAAGGGCAGACTGACAAGGACAAAATGCATGTTGTGCAGTGACTACAGCTTCCTGCTTCTACAAAAATATTAAAGAATGCAAAATATTCGCCCCCTGTCTACGTACAAACACATCCTCCAATAACATTAGGAGGTGTGGCATGTATTGTTAGACGTAAAGGTTTTCTCCTCCCTAAAGTACAGATGGACCAATAACAAAAGAACGGACTTCCCGTTGTATCTCGCGATCGAGGCCTTGGAAAAGTCACAGAGCATCTATAAATTCGGTCATTTCGACGGGTTTGGCGAACAGCTTTTCTGTGCAGCCGGCAGCATCACGCAACAATGAGCGAGACCGCAATTTCATTCGCCAAGGACTTTTTGGCCGGAGGAATCGCCGCTGCGATCTCCAAGACTGCTGTTGCGCCCATCGAAAGAGTCAAGCTGCTCCTTCAGGTATGTCTGGAACTGCACTGGCGAGTGTGACATTACAAGGCCGTTAAACCTTACTATGCCTGCAATGACAGCGAGTGGCATCACACAACAGAACTAAGTTATAATCAATACGACCACTTTTTGTCGAAAGGCCATCGTTTCCATAGTGTAAGGTCATTTGAATGAATGAGACACAGAGCGCACGCCCTCGAAGTACTGCAGCTTTCGGTTTAATGTGGAACGTGGACTTGATATTATGATATTTGCATTAAGTTTGATCTAAAATCCAGAAGTAGTAGATTATAAACTGCGGTTTTGCGCCCTCGAAGGGCACTGCGGGGAGGGGACGACACACAAAGGTCGTTCCAATCGAAAATGTGCAACTTAACCCCTGAAGCACGAAGTGCCCTTTCTCGACGCCTTTAGCGAAGGAGAGGTTCAAAGGTTTCGTAAAGGAAGTCACCTTACCTGAGTCAGGTTGGCGAGTCCTCCAGATTCATTTTTAAGAGAGCTGGAGTTGAGGTATAAATAGAATAATTGAGGCCGTTTTGATTTGATATTACACACGTTTTTGTCGCGCATTAAAATTTTAATTTGTAGTTTAAATGAGTTTCATTATCTAACCTTAACCCTGACGTTAATCATAAAATGTTTGTTTGCAACAATATTAACAGCAATTAGAGATTCCTGTCATTAAAAACAGCTCATGGGGTGATTGATGTTGCACTGCGTTTTCATGGTCACATTTTGGGTGAAGAGAAAATGACATTGCATTGCTACTGTTGCCAAGCGTATTCCAATGGGCCACACTGAAACATGATTACCTTGCTCTTGAAGTTCTCACTTCAAGTGTTTGGAATGATTTAATTTGGACTTTAATTTGGAATGTTCATGCATTCATTCATGCACATGTATGTATGTATGGAAACCCTCACCATTGCATCACTTAGTCTGTTAATATTAGGGTTATCTGTAATTTAATGACCTGACTTTTGTCTACAATGTTCTTACAATGTTAGCTTGGCTGCTATAGCTAGCCAGTATGACACTGGAGGTGTGTACGGAAGTTAGCATCAGCGCAACAGATATAATATAGAATTTGTCTGTCAGTTGTCTCACAGTTCTATTGGATTATAGTTGTCTGAAGCTTCTTGAGTATTTCAAGTTTTCTATGGACATATGAAAGTTTTGATTGCTTAAGTTAATTAACCATTGCGTTAGTAATCAACCAAAATGGCAATAGTTGTAACCAAGGTTGAGACAAGGAGAATCTATTTACAGGACGAGACCTAGTAGCCTCATGGAGGGTCACAACAAGGCCACCACTGCTACTGAAAATGTTGCGACCTTGTCAGTGTCTGTTGGCTTTGCTTCCATACATATGATGACAAAGGTTAAACCGTTACAGGCATTTAAAATTTAGTCTGTCTTCTGGAGAAACAGACCAAAATAAGTTTAGAAGATGTATTGAAATACTTCATGTCCAACTGCTGACATAAAGGTCATTCAGAAAGTCTGAAATGGTTGCATTCAGTGATGTTTTTTTTTTTTTTTTTAAATACACTAATTGTTTGTAAAATTGTGCCCTTCTGTTCTTACAGGTCCAGCATGCCAGCAAGCAAATCACAGCAGACAAACAATACAAAGGTATTATTGACTGTGTAGTCCGTATTCCCAAGGAGCAGGGCTTCCTGTCCTTCTGGAGAGGCAACTTGGCCAATGTCATTAGGTACTTCCCAACACAAGCTCTCAACTTTGCCTTTAAGGATAAGTATAAGAAGATTTTCCTGGATGGCGTTGACAAGCGCACCCAGTTTTGGAGGTACTTCGCTGGTAACCTCGCCTCCGGTGGTGCCGCTGGAGCCACGTCTCTGTGCTTCGTTTACCCCCTTGACTTTGCCAGAACTCGTCTGGCGGCTGATGTGGGAAAAGCCGGTGCAGAGAGAGAATTCACAGGCCTTGGAAACTGTTTAGTAAAGATCTTCAGGTCTGATGGTCTGAGGGGCTTGTATCAGGGCTTCAACGTGTCTGTGCAAGGCATCATCATCTACAGGGCGGCGTACTTTGGCATCTACGACACCGCAAAAGGTGAGATTTATTAGACATGAGGCGGATTGCAACATCACAGGCTGAGCTAGAGCTGCGTGTTTAAAGTTTGTTTAACATGTTAAGACTAACTCTTGATTTGTTTGTTTTTTTTCTTTCTTTAATTTACATTATGCACAACACAGTTAATTTCCAAAATCAAATATATGCTGCCCTTGTCATGGCAACACTGTTCATAATATACCATTTCTTTTCATAATGTGGCATATCCATTATTGAGCATTACATTTCTTGTAGGAGTATCTAAAAATATTTACAACCTGCAGTTCAAAGTAAATCCACATTAAATCTAAAATAGCCAGCTCCCGTTGAACAGATCTGATTACTTTTTTAACAGTTTGATGAGAACCAGAATTTGAAATTAACATCCACCAACCCACCAAATATAGGTGAAAAGGAATTGTGGTAGGTAACTCATAGACGGGTTGCAGAGTTCCCACGAGGGAATTGCTTGGCTCTCTTTGTTTATGCCCTATCTTTTTTGTTCAAAAACGATTCACATATCATCAAAATTTACACTTGGGTTCACCTAACACTAACTGTAGCCATGATGTTTTGCCAGTAATGTTCCAACTTAGACGCAACATCAGAGTATTTTAATATTTTCTTAATAATTAGTTTTACACTTTCTTAAATACATTTACATCTGCCTTTCACCTAAACCTATGAGGTAAAATATGTAATACTATAAGTAACAGCACTTATTTGTGAAATAAATTGTAATATTGTGATTTGTTTGTGTACCCTCACTTCCCAATGATATTTATCATAACTAGTAATATTCTTGAGAAGCTCGTAAGTCGTACTACTTAAATAAATAAAGGTTACACTTTATTTTATAGTGTCCTTGTTGCAGTGTAATTCTACATTTAAGTACTGAGTAATAATAGTTAACTACGTGGACTTACTGTATGGTTAGGGTTAGGGTAAGGTTTTTATATAGGGTTAGTTGCATGAAATTATGCATAACTTATTACTATAATTAAATATTTGGTAACTATATTTAGGTAACACTGTATTTTACCATGTCCTTGTTACACGTTACATTTACTTAAAATGTAACGCGTAACACGGTAAAATAAAGTGTTACCTAAATAAATAAATCTACCATGTAAAATTAATTTGTCTGTCTGTCTTTAACAAAAAAAAAAATATTTTATTTTTTTATTTAATGTAAATAATTAACATTTGCAAGCTAAAATGTTCCATGTGGGGAGGAAAAAAACTGTGCCACAGTAACAGCCAGTCAGAACTGTTATAGCTTAACTTGATCATACCACATCCAAAATTGTTAACTTGTAGTGGGCAATAGCATTTCTTTTTTTGTATTTACCTGAAATATCTTTGTTGTACAGGCATGCTGCCCGACCCAAAGAACACTCATATTGTGGTCAGCTGGATGATTGCTCAGACAGTCACTGCCGTCGCTGGTCTTGCATCGTATCCATTCGACACAGTACGCCGTCGTATGATGATGCAGTCTGGGCGTAAAGGAGGTAAGATCCGACCCGTTTCCTCCCGTGTTCTTTCCAAAGTTCATAAGCCATTTTGTGTTTGGATCATCTCCAGTCTTGAACATCATGATGTTATTTTTTTGATTCCTTTTTATTGTAGCTGACATAATGTACAGCGGCACCATTGACTGCTGGAGGAAGATTGCACGTGATGAGGGTGGCAAGGCCTTCTTCAAGGGTGCCTGGTCCAACGTGCTCAGAGGCATGGGTGGAGCCTTCGTCCTGGTTCTGTACGACGAGCTCAAGAAGGTCATTTAAATACCACAGAATTCACTATTCAAAGGAAAAAAAAAAAGTTCACACCTGTCTGTTATGTGAATGGACTCCTGCTTTACTCACGAGGCCTGACTAGTGTTGTACTACTAGTTATATGAAAGATATATGTGAATGTATCTTGTTTTTTTTTTTAATGTTTCCACTCTTCCCTGACTTACCACTGGTCACCGTTGTCATTCAGTTATCATAGCGGTTTTCCTGTTAGTCTGTTTTTAATTAAGACTTGAATAAAGTCAACCCACTGAACCTTTACCTGTCTGTTGTAGTCTCATAAAGTTTTTAATATGATCTCCCAAAAAACACAAGCTGTTTGGAATAGCATGCTAATAGTAAGAATAGTACTGTTGCAACATTAAGTTATGCAAATTGTTTGTATGGGTGAAGAATATGTGACCCTACTACATGTAGAGAGTTTTCCAACCCTACTCCTGGAGAGCAATCTTTCTAAAGACCAGTTGAAAAACCCTGCTTTAGGACACTTTCAATTATTTTCAGTAGCCCTGAAGACCTTAAAGGTCCAAAACAAAGATTCACATATAATGTACTCACCCCCTTGTCATCCAAGATGTTCATGTCTTTTCGTTCTTCAGTCGTAAAGAAATTCAGTTTTTTGAGGAAAACATTTCAGGATTTTTCTCCATATAATGGACTGATATGGTGCCCCGAGTTTGAACTTCCAAAATGCAGTTTAAATGCAGCTTCAAACGATTACGAATGTGGTTGTAAATGATCCCAGCCAAGGAAGAAGCGTCTTGCGTAGCAAAATGATCAGTTATTTTCATAAAAATAATACAATTTATATACCGTTTAATGTCAAACGCTCGTGTTGTCTTACTCTGCCTGGACTCTGTTTTTGTTCCGGTTCATGACAGTTAGTGTATGTTGAAAAACCCCCATCTCATGTTCTCCCTCAACTTCAAAATCGTCTTATATCGCTGTTTTACCTTTTTTGTTAAGGGTGTTTGATGATCTTTGCATGTTCAGTTTGCAAACACTGTTGGTACTTCTGCAGCGATGTAGGATGATTTTGAAATGATTTTTGAAGTGGAGGGAGAAAATATGATCAGAGTTTTTCAACATACCCTAACTGTCTTGAGTCAGAATACACAGGGTTCAGGGAGAGAAAGACAAGATGAACGTTTGTGATTAAAAAGTATTTAAATTGTATTTTTTTATTAAATAAAAATAACCAATCGTTTCGCTAGATAAGACCCTTCTTTCTCATCTGGGATCGTTTACAACCGCATTTGGGATCGTTTGAAGCCGCATTTAAACTACATTTTGGAAGTTCAAACTCGGGGCACCATATCAGTCCATTATATGGAGAAAAATGCTGAAATGTTTTTCTCAAAAAACATAATTTCTTTACGACTCAAGAAAGAAAGACATGAACATCTTGGATGACAAGGGGGTGAGTACATTATATGTGAATCTTTGTTTTGGAAGTGAACTTCTCCTTTAAATAGCTTGTTGGAGCTGGAGTTGGAACTCTGCAGGACGGTAGCTCTCCAGGAGCAGGGCTTCTTAAAGAGCAACCCCTGTTTTAAGATGTGCATTTAAAAAAAAAAAAGTACACATTGCATGGAATACACTTCTATGGATTAGGAAAACAGAAACATTCTTCACCTTACATAATTTGAACAAACTACAACTTGTATATCATTAGTACAGTCATGTAGTATGAGTTTAACATTTGTTATTATTCAGTCTTACATGAAAATGACACCAAATCTATGGCAATCATTTAAATATTCTGTAGGTATACCAAATAACATATTACTGAATGGTTGGTTATGCCATCAAAGAGCAAAGAAATCAAAGAAATCTTACAAAATCTTACAGAAAGGTTAAATATGTGCAGTCCCAGGCAAGAATTTGCCATGCGTCATAATTTCCATAATTACTCCAGTTAGTGCTAATGGTAGTAAGTGTAATAACATCAGATATGATAAAAACATTCAGTACAACAGAAGTGTAAATATTGACTCTATACAGTTCAATATCTTACCTCTAAGAATGTTGTTTTATTTGAAGGTGTCTGCCAGGTTTCTGTTGCATTTGAGCTGGATCTAAGAAGGCTCTCCAACTGTGCGCCTGGAAAGCTACGTCCAGCAGATTTCAGCTCCAACCCCAATCAAACACACCTGAACCAGCTAATTCAAGGTGTTCAGGTTACCTTGATGGATTACAGGTGGATTGGAACTCTCCAGGTGCAGGGTTGGGGATCCCTGATGTGGACCTTTGATTACAACTGACAACAAATGAGCAAACATTTTCAATCAGTGATGCTATCACCGCTTTATCCCCATTTCAGGTATTTCATAATTAAGCAGTAGTAACCCCATCACTCTTGATTTATCCAAATGTTCCCCTAACTGTGATGGGTTTGCCAGTCTGAAAAGTTGTGCTGCTGATGGGTGGTGTATGGAGCGGGGTTTGCTTGGGGACCCCCGTGCTTCTGCATCATATCCACACTGTCACGGACTCACAGGCAGATACAGAGGATGAAATTAAATGTGACATTTATTAAACGGTTTGATGAAAGTCAGCAATGCATGTGAGTAAACATAAGAACAATGGAACCAAAGAATGCACTCATGGACTGTGTACACTGACCTGACATCCAGGAGCAGAGGAGAAGGTTGACCTTCAGTCACACCAGACTCTGAGGAGGAAGGAGACAGAGAGGGATGGTGAGGCTTGAGGAGCGAGACATGGAAAGTGGGAGCAATACAGTAGTGTGATGGTAAATTTAAACTAGTATGTCATAGCATATAACTGTCTCTAAGGGTGTGTTCACACTTGTCATGTTTGGTTCTATTAAAACAAACTCTGGTGCGATTGCTCTGTTAGTGCGGTTCATTTGCGCAAATGTGAACGCTGCCATCTGAACCCTGGTGCTCACCAAGCAAGCGGACTGAGACGACTAAAAAAGATGGGTCTCGGTCCACTTACAAACAAACTCCAGTGCAGTTCGAATGATATATGAACGCAACACAGACCAAACACATATAAACAAACCGAAAACAGGAAGTAATGCAAGATGCGATGCTATGCGACGTGATTTCGCGAAGGGAACAAAAGGTGTATCCAAAACTAAATGAGCAGAGGGCAAACGTGGAGCAACGAGAAGGTAAAGTGCCGTTTCTAAGCTCTTTGTGAGTTCACAGGTGGTGAAAATAAAGTCATATACGCAACAATAAGCGCGCTTAGTCCAGCAGACAGCATTAGGTGTATTTGACTTAAAGTTGAATGCACCTTTTCCTTTTGTTTGAAGTTTTTGTTGTTACGTTGTGAACGTATTACTATGCCTTAAGGTTCGGTATCTTTAGAAAAATAAAAAATGCCAGTGTGACGCTAAATGAACCACGACCAACTGTATCATTTTACTTTTTGGCCCAAACCAAACGAACTGAACTACAAGTGTGAACACACCCTAAATGGGGAATGACCAACGTAGCAGAGACCCAGCTTAAGACAGGGCAGACAGAGTCAAATGTCCCTAGTGGAGAGCCCAGGATGGTGATTAGGTGTTTATGCTCTCCTGACATCAGCCTGGAATCTTACTGCCCTTTGCAGATGGACACGAGCTGAGTCCCAGACCCTCTTGGTCTCTTAGAACCAGTGGCCCATAGCTGGAACCTTAGACTGCTCTCCTGACCAGGGCTGGTTGGAAGCTGAATATGCACTGGAAAGGAGGTTAAAAGGGTGGGAGTTCTGGGTGTACTTGGCCCATCAGAGGAATTGTTCCAGCTGTGCTGTTGGTGTCGACAGACCTTAGAGCATGGGTCACCAGATTCAGTCCCGCCCTCCAGGAGCGAGTTTGGTGATCACCGCCGTAGAGAAACAACCTTGAACTTGAAGAATGGACAGACAAAGGAGCTGGAAGGTGGTGACAGAGATTTAGAGATTAGTTAGTTGGGATGTCAAAGGGTAAATCTGTCCTCTGGGTAATGGTAACCTTGCATTAGATCAGTGGCACATTTCCATGGCCGGTGAAGAGAAAGTTGTGAGGCACACTTGAAGCTGAATACATCCTGCAGTGGTTGGTATTCTGAGGGAATGTCAAGATGGTTTGGAAGATAGAGGCATTGTTGGAAGTAAGGTTTCCCCCATGCTAGCACCTCCCGGTGGTCCATGAGAGATGATCAGTGTTGAAGCCAAGGACACCCCAAGATGATGTCAACAGTGGGGCATTCCAGAACCAGGAAAGACGTTAGCATGGTGGAGCTGGCGGCAGAGGTGTTTAAAGATGAAATTCCCTGCCAATCCAGACATAAGGATGGCATTTTAACTAAGACAGAGATGTGGGAACTGGTTACTGTCATCGTGGTATGCAGAGAAGATTGATTTAGAGAATGAGCATGACTCGCTGGCAGACAAGGTCTTACAGGAACATTCGTCAAGGATATGCCACCACCTCTGCAGTACAGACAGAGGTGGTTTTTGAGTCTTATTTTGTCATTTGGTGGAGATTTATCAGAACGAGTCTCCTTGCATGGGTTCAATAACTGATTCTGGAGAATGGACAGTGTGGCTGTCTTGTGGGGCTTGCAGGGCAGGATGGTTGTGAAGGTAGGACATCATCCCATGGGATACCATGATGGAGAGCTGGATGAAACACTCAAGGCCTATGATATCGTGAGGCTGAGAGATGCAGCTGAGGAGATGGTTCAAGGCCCCGTTGATAATCCATGATGACTTGTGAGTGCTCAATAAAGTTGGTTTACCAATTCCTCAGTCGGATCCGGAGCACTGCTGGATGATAACCCCACAGAATTCACTGTCTATCTGGTCTTCTATCATGGGACTCGAAAGCGGAGACAGAAGATGAACTCAAATGTGGGGTTTATTGAATGGTTTGATGAATGACAGGAATTCAGGTGAGTAATCAGAAGAACAGTGAAACCAAGGAATGCAAATGAGCTCTGCTCGCCCCGCCCCTCTCTTCTATCTGTGGAGTGACGAGCCTGTTTACTTTAGCTGCACTTAGCCGTGTTTAGCCGCTAAACTTCCTAATTAGCACATTATTAGTAAAGATGATCGCAAAGATTCATAAAAAAAACCCTTATACTCACTTCTGCTGTAAGTGAAGCTGGATCACGAATGATTTGCGCGAACATAGATGGATATATGTAGATCGGGAGGCACATTCCCTTCACAAACATACGTAATCCACTGCATCTTCAGCAGCTCAGATGTCGGGAGTAAATGACGACCACTATGTTCATTATTACATCCAGCAACACAACACCTCAATCGCTCAATCAGAGATATTCTTGTCTAATTTACATCCCTGCTCTGGCATTGAAACAAAGAGGGCGGACCGGTACAACTGATCAGAGGTAAGACGCTCATGTCAATCAACTATCGTGGGAGTGGCCTCTGTGGGTGTGACGCCACAACGACAGGCATCTGAGAATGGCTCGATTTGAAAAAGGGGATATTATTTTCACAGATTAATTAAAAACCACTGCATGGATTTTTACCATTACAGGGTAGATTTGTACATACACTGCCAACACATATTAATGTTCAAACAGCATGTAAAAGTGAACTTAGCATCCGATGACCCCTTTAAAATGCGATCACCGTGATCCGATTAAGCAGATCGGATCATCAGTCAACCAGGACATGGTGCGTTTACACTTCAACATCAGCTGACTTCTCTATCTGGATAACCGTTGGGATCTGTCTTTCCTGTGTAATGTTTAAATAAGTCTGCAAAGAATGGCCCTGGTGCAAAGTCTACCCGAAGTGGTGGGTTTTCTTTTGAAAACCATTTTCAGTTGCGGGCAATTTAACAAATTAAAATAACTGTACGACTCTCACTAGCACTCCACGGGCTCTCTTTTCTGACAGTTTGGGAGAGAGGCGTTTTGCGTTACATCGACCGGCAAATGCAGATGCGATGATTGGATTGCATTTACATTACACTGAGATCCGATCACAATGCGTCCTCGACTACCCCTGGTGAAAAAAACAGCATATGCTGGTATGTATGTTTTGATGCTGGAATGCTGGTTAGGTAGGTTTTGATGCTGGTCTATGCTGGTCCTTAGCTGGTTTAAGCTGGTCCTTTGCTGGTTTTTGCTGGTCATGTTGCTGGTCAAGGACCAGCATGAACCAGCAAAGGACCAGCATAAACCAGCAAAGGACCAGCTTAAACCAGCATCAAAACCTACCTAACCAGCATTCCAGCATCAAAACATACCTACCAGCATATGCTGGTTTTTTCACCAGGGACCTCTGGACCAGGACACACTGATCGGAAGCGTGTTCGCAGTTGTCTTGTCAGTATGTATGTGGACAACATCCGGATACAGGTCGCATGTTAATGCCAAGTATAAACGCAACCACAGAGAATTGACAATAGAGAGAATTGACAATGGAGTTAATATATAAAAGATAATGGCAGAGAACACATGATGGAGTTCAACAATGTCAACAGTGGAGATAAAGCTGGAGAACATGTGATGGAAAACAACAAGGAGAATGTCCAGGCAAGTAAATCTGCAGGTAAGGTAAATGGGTGTCTGACAGTTTTGTGGGGTAACATCAATGAGACCAGACAAACTGCATGTGAGTGCAATCTCAAAGGTATAAGTGCAATCTTTAATGATTAGATTCATGAGATCCAGGTGTGTGTAATTATAATGCAAGGACAAGCAAGCAGAGTGTGTTTGGAGAGGTGGAGCCCGGTGAGATACACAAACTGAAGTTGGTGCTCCTGTTGGATAGGACAGAGTAGATGTCATAACTTGCAGTGGGACAATCCCAAAAATACAGTATTCCTGATCAGGACAATGCAACAAAGACATCTTGTGTTTCTAACAGAAAGACTGAGTTTAAAGACACAACATGGTGCAATGCCAACAATTCAAACTGGGCAAACGTGAGCAGAAGTTCCACCGGGACTTTTGTTGGGAGCTGCAAGCAAAGACACACTGAAATCCTTTCGTGTGAGACAGGTCCCTCCACATTTGGAGTCATCCATGTTTTGGGAAAAAGATTCAAACAACAATTGTCTGTCCAGATTCCATGAGACACGTAGGTCCCTATTAACTTGTTTCCTGCCCATTAAATATCAGGAGGTGGATTCTAGCTGTTTTAACAGATGTAATCAAGAAATTATATTCAAACAATCCACTTAAGGATTGTTCAGACCAAAATTTGAGCAGGTGCAAATAACAGTGTTAGGCCTACAGCACATAGGGAATTCTGTGGTCTGCTGTGGTTGCAGTTATTATTATTTTGTGTATTGTTTCTTTTGTCATAGAAATGATGCTATTTTAAAGGGGTCCCATTATGCTCTTTTACAAAGTCTTGATTTTGTTTTGGGGGTGTACTAGAACATACTATCATGCTTGGTGGTTCGAAAAAAACCCATTATTTTTCACATAATTTACATTATTACAATACCTTTCTCCCCAGCCTGGCACAAATGGCTCGACTAGTTCCGGGTTTAATGAAGGCTCGCCTTCCGAAAAACGAAATGTGTTGTGACTGGTTAGCTCCCCGACTGCGTTGCTATTGGCGAACAGCTTAAATGGTGTTTCAGTACTGCCACGCCCCTTGTCAAAGCAGCAAGTTCTAGCAGTGTACAACTGTTAGCGCAAGCTAGATTAAAGTGATTCTTATGTTTTATATATGGATATTTTACAAAAATGCATCGATTCGCTACAGGAAACCCCACCCGCGCCCCCAGCCTGCGAGATCGCCAATACATGATATTATCATGCTGATTTATTTAATTATTTACATACTTAATTTCATTGCCTGAAACCAGCTCCAGCATACGACTTAATTTGTATTTAACGTGACAATTGAATAAAAAACATTATAAGTTACTAATTATAATGCTTCCATTTCCTTAGTTATTCAAAAAGCAACTAGAAAATGAGCAAAGAACATCGTCACTGATTAGCCTAGCCTAGTCTAGTGCATTTTATGCAACACTCGCGTTATAAGTGAAACTATCTACACTGTATGATCAATAAATCTCTTACCACACACTGCACACTTATCGCGGGCACTCTAGGCAATGCTTGTGTTTATACCAGCTGCGCTGCGGCTCATTGAAGCATCCCAGAAGCGGCTCTCCGTGCTACATCACTAAAGCTAGGCTAATCCCCACCTTGTCCCTACACCCCCCCCCAACCATACGAATTTCAGTAGGCGGGATTTATTTTAATTATATTAATGATGGCTGCATTGTGACATCATAACATCCGGAAAACAAACCCTGTAGTCCAAAGGAGCTGTTCGTTGTAGTTCTTGAAAAGGGATTTAAAAAAAAACGAAATATCTCCCTTTGGAGTGGATTTTGAGATTTGTAACTTTGTAGATCTTTTTTATGCCCAAACATACACACACACTGACTAAAATCTTGTTATATTCATATATAAAGAAACATGTTGTTGCTGCCCACTAAATTTTCCTTTATTCCTTTTGGGATGATTCTATTTGCATGTTTGCTTCAATAATGTTAGTTTTCATGCTAGTTTTTTTCAGAAAATATTACTGAGATCCAATCAGAGAGGTTCCCGCATCTCAAGCGATTTTTGAATGGTTGAAATTAATGGAGAATATCCCATGTTTTTCCGTGCTTGCTCGGCCATTCCCCTGGGTTCGATTATGTTGGTTGACTAGCTGGTATAACTGGTTTTTCCAGGAAGGCAGTGCAACCGAATATCTCAGACACCGACTAGTTCAGAACAGAGGTCGGGTTTCCTCCTCTTTAAAGCACAGATGGACTAGTAACAAAAGAACGGACTTCCCATTGTGTCTCGTGATCGGGGCCTTATAAAAGTCATTGAACATTAATAAATCCTGCCATTATCCGACAGCATCACACAGCAATGAGCGAGACCACTATTTCATTCGCCAAGGACTTTTTGGCCGGTGGAATCGCCGCTGCGATCTCCGAGACTGCTGTTGCACCCATAGAAAGAGTCAAGCTGCTCCTTCAGGTACACTTAACAGCAAACTTTTATAGATTACTCTTTGCTCGTGTAACATGCTTTTCATTCTAAATTAGCTATGCATCTTGAAACCTGAATCCTTTTCACACATTTGTCCATTTTGGTTAATTCATGAATATACTCATGATCATGTTCTTAATGTTGCTACATAATTTTATAATAAAAATTATTTGGACAAATGATGATTCTTTAAAAAGTGTCGGAAGCTGTAATTGTTGCTATAGAAACGAACGCATCTTTCATAAGCATCTGCTACACATAAAGTGCACGCTCTTCAGTGTTGTTGTTAATGCTGCTGATATTTCAGCAGTTAGGTTCATATATCCAGTTAAAGAGCATTAAGCTAAAGCAAACTTTATCACTGTGTATTTTATACCCTTGAGTGAGCGGGGTAATATAATTTATTATGGTAATAATGGTGCTGAAAAAAAACCATCAACTTTTAACCATTAAAATCATTAAAAAATGTTTTTCCATAGTGTGTTTTGGGACATATTCCATTAGGATTCATTGGTTTTAAGCCACCGATAGAAGGTGACCAATTACCAGTAGAGACCAACAGAGTCCATTACAGTTTCCATTAAAACCAATACAAGTCCCACTATAACCAGTAAAACCATTACAAATTTTGTGATGGTGTCTATTGTTTTTTTCCGCAAGGTTACCTCTCAGGGGCGGCCAAAATTACAATGTAATATTAGTCATATCAATAGAAATGCAAATTCATATAATAATATCAACAAATACATCTTAATTAAAGTACACATGAGGCTGTTTCTACCACCAAACCACACCTTTGCATAATGACTGCATCACACAGCAAAAGATTTTTGTCGACTCCACATTTTCCACTGGTGTAAGGTTATTTGCAAGGTTAGGTTTAGATTTAACAAGGGCAGTGGATACATGATATTTACAGAACAATATTCAAGGCTAACGGTTATGAAAACAATCTAAAAAGTCATAATTTATATTTCTGTAATTGTATTGTTTTTCAAGATTTTTCATTGAAACTTTTTGTTTATTTATTCGTTTTGTTGTTGTTTGTTGTTTAGTTAAAATTTAGCAACAATTTCGAGCAGCGTTTTTGTAGCCTTGAAGGACACTGCAAGAATGGGACGCCACACAATGGGCTGTTCCAAATGAAAATGTGCAACTTAATGGCCTTTTTATGGCTTAACCACTTACTTATGCATGAAATGGCCTTTCACAAAACCGTTGTGAGATGGCTTTCTTCTAAGAAGTAATTCAACAGTCTATGATCATGTGACCCAGGGTGGCAAGTCCTTAATTTTAAAGCTAGAAGGAGGAAGAGTCGGAGTTGTTTTGTTGTAATGTATTACACACATTTTTGTAATGCATGAAAAATATTTGATGTAGTTTACATACGTTTCATGGGCAATAAATGTTTAATACTGCATGAGTTGAAGCAGTTCAGTAGGATTATAGTTGTCTAAAGCTACTTGAACATTTGAATGTTTCTAGGAATGTATGTAAGTTGTGATTGCTTGTGTTAATTAACTAGTGAGTTTATTTTATTGTTCTGGTTAGTGATCAACTTTACCCAACTGGCAGTAGTTGTAATTAAGGTTGTGGCAAGGAGAATCTAGTTGCAGGACAGCACTAAAAGCCTCATGAAGGTTCACAACCAAAACCACCACTGCTACTGAAGATGCTGTGGCCTTTAGTCTATGTCTGTTGACTTAAATTTAATGTGTATACTAATGCTGACAAAGGTATTAGATCTAAACATTTAAAAAAAATCTTTCATGTTGGCTGTCAACTTGGTGTCTTGCAACAAAGGTCATGAAATAAATTTGAATTTGCTAAATGATGTACTGGTGTCTTATACAGTAATTGTTTGTAAAATTGTGCCCTTCTGTTCTTACAGGTCCAGCATGCCAGCAAGCAAATTAAAGTAGACAAACAATACAAAGGTATTATTGACTGCATAGTCCGTATTCCCAAGGAGCAGGGCTTCCTGTCCTTCTGGAGAGGCAACTTGACCAATGTCATTAGGTACTTCCTAACACAGGCGCTCAACTTCGCCTTTAAGGATAAGTATAAGAAGATTTTCCTGGATGGTGTTGACAAGCGCACCCAGTTTTGGAGGTACTTCGCTGGTAACCTCGCCTCCGGTGGTGCCGCCGGAGCCACGTCTTTGTGCGTCGTTTACCCCCTTGACTTTGCCAGAACTCGTCTGGCGGCTGATGTGGGAAAAGCCGGTGCGGAGAGAGAATTCACAGGCCTTGGAAACTGTTTAGTAAAGATCTTCAGGTCTGATGGTCTGAGGGGCTTGTATCAGGGCTTCAACGTGTCTGTGCAAGGCATCATCATCTACAGGGCGGCGTACTTTGGCATCTACGACACCGCAAAAGGTAGGAGTTAGACATGAGGCGGATTGCCCATTTATTGTGACTGCCAGGGCCATCTGCTAACATCAGGAGCTGAACAAGGGTTGCACAGTTATTTTGCTCAAATTATCATAAATGTTTTCATTTGAGTAATATAACTTAAAGGGGTCATCGGATGCCCATTTTCCACAAGTTAATATAATCTATAAGTCTATAATATACTTTAGTTAAAAATTCTCAATGGTAGTGTAAAATAACACCCTTTTTACCTTGTCAAAATCAACTCTACAAAAATCATCTCATTCTGGTCGAGGCTGCCTTAAATGCAAATGAGCTCTGCTCGCCCCGCCCCTCTCTTCTCTCTGTGGAGTGACGAGCCTGTTTACTTTAGCCGCATTTAGCCGCGTAATTGAATAATTTTGACCACAAAAGGAAAACACTGTGTGACAATAACAATTGATCAGAACTGCTATAGTTTAACACTTCATCACACCACATGTGTTTGGGACACTTCACTTTCGTAACACCTTGAGAATGTAGCTCTGAAAATAGTTTGTTAAGCTACTAATCATAAATCATTAACCCTTACTGGGCAGTTGCATTTACTTTGGTTTTTCATTGAAATATCTTTGTTGTACAGGCATGCTGCCCGACCCAAAGAACACTCATATTGTGGTCAGCTGGATGATTGCTCAGACAGTCACTGTCGTCGCTGGTTTCATATCGTATCCCTTCGACACAGTACGCCGTCGTATGATGATGCAGTCTGGATGTAAAAGAGGTAATATCCAACCCCTCTTTCCTCTCATGCTCCATACAAAATTCATACGCCTTTGGATGTTTGGTTGTGTTTAGTCTTAATATAATGTTAAAGGAAAAATTTGTCAGAAAATGCAAATTTGCTAAAAATGAGATTTGTAGAAATGTGCCACCTCTGCAGTGAATGGGTGCCGTCAGAATAAGAGCTGATAAAAACATCACAATAATCCACAAGTAATCCACACCACTCCAGTCCATCAGTTAACATCTTGAGAAGACAAAAGCTGAAACAAATCCATCAAGACATTTTTATCTTCAAACCGTTGCTTTTTGCTAAAATAGTCCTCGATCCATAATATTGTTTTTCCATCTTTTTGTCTCGTCTGAATCAGTAGGGAAATCTGCACAGATCAAGCACCATTTACCAGTGAAAACAGTCCAAAATAGCTCTAAACAAATATGTGGTAGGATTTTGATGGACTTTTTAATTGGAGGAATCGTTATTATGGTTTGTGGACTCATATTATGGCCAGAAGTGACATTTTAAAGTTAAAATGTCTTAATAATTGACCTTTTCTTACAAACATGCATCTTTTGTCTTTTCAAGATGTTAACTGATGGACTGGAGTGGTGTGGATTACTTGTGGATTATTGTGATGTTTTTATCAGATGTTTGGACTCTCATTCTGACGGCACCCATTCACTGCAGAGGAGCCATTGGTGAGCAAGTGAATGCTATATTTCTCCAAATCTGATGAAGAAATAGAACTCATCTTCGTATTTTTTTGACAATTTTTCATTTTTGGATGACCGATTGCTTTAAGTGTTTATTTATTTTTTTGTTTTGTTTTAGGCGACATAATGTACAGCAGCACCATTGACTGCTGGAGGAAGATTATACGTCATGAGGGTGGCAAGGCCTTCTTCAAGGGTGCCTGGTCCAACGTGCTCAGAAGCATGGGTGGAGCCTTCGTCCTGGTTCTGTACGACGAGCTCCAGAAAATCACTTAAACACTTTATAGATTTCACTGTGTGAAGAAAAAAACTGTGTAGTGTACGTGTGGCTTTACTTGTGCAGCTAGTGTTGCATGTAAGTTATAATAAAGATAATATATGCACTTCTCCCCTTTTTCTTTTCTAAAATGTTTCGTCTCTTCCCTGACTTATCACTGGTACTGGATTACTGTAAACCTCAGTGTGATTGGCTGGATTTAATCTTTATTATATTTAGAATACAAAAGGCTAAGATGCATTTATACTGTGATGTTTTTATCAATTTTACTTCCAAACCTGAGCTAAAATTGAACTGAACCAAATTTTGCTCTTTGATTTCTGTCAATACATTTTTCCCATTATTGTATTGGGGTGATTTGTTCTATAAGAACAGTCCAATATATGATCATTATTATTATTATTATTACTACAATAACTGGAAACTGTTTTCCATAGTGTGTTACGTTTTATTACTGGTTGTCGCTGTCATTGCTGTGTATACTGAGCTGTTATTTGGACACACAAAGGTGTTCATACTGGTTATGTTCTATTTACAGTTCTGTTTATTATGTAATTGCTCTTTGTTTTTTTGTCAAAAGGAAGAAAATCCATAATTTAATTACAAATGTAACTGTAATCTGTTACAGCTGTAACTGTACATGTGTAATTAAATTACAGTTACTTATGAAAATGTTAATGTTAACCAAGGGAGGTTACATCTAAATATTTTCACACGCATACAGATTTGATTGATTTCTTTCCAGAACTGCACTGACTGCTCTAAAATATGAGACACCAATGTTTCAAGAGTTTAGGACACAGAATAGGACACATGCCTGTTCGATAACGGTTTTATTTCCTATTTGGGTTTGTGCGTATGCTTTATTTGTTAAGATGAACTGTTTTTATCCAAGGTGTAGTTAGATGCCAGTGTTTCCTGTCATTGCTATGCAAAGATTGGATTTCAGAAACAGTATCATAGCTATTAAACCATATTGTGTTAGAACGATCTCAAAGTAAAAAGAGGTGCTAAAGTCTGTTTTTGTGGTGGCTGTGCTTTAAAATGAATTAGTCTTATTTTAAGTGATGAAGGATTTTGGTCAGTGTTGAGTACTGCTGTAGGGTTAACCCTGCCTGCTTTATATGTTTCAAAATGATCAACACTTTAAATAATATAGAAATTTAAATTTAGAAAAGTAATCAAATGTAATCAGTTACATTAATAAAGTAACTGAAATAGTTACTCTGCTTACTACATTTTAAACAGGGTAACTTGTAATCTGTAACTTATGACATTTCCAAAGTAACCTTCCCAACACTAGTTTTAAACAAGCTGTGGTTTATTCATCGACTGGATCATCTGTCTAAAAGTGTATGGTGGTATGAATGTACTTTTCTGTGTCTTGAATAAGAATTTCCCATACAGTAACTGATTTTCAAATGACAAATCACTGTCAAAAATCACACCCAAATCTTTAGGAGATGGCCTATTTAAACCACTGATATATGTTTGCATTAGCCTACACCGGAAACCAATGTCAGGGTAATGTTATTATTATTTTGATATGCATTATTCTGGTAATATGTTATTTTAAGGACCAGTTCTCACTAGCATGCATATTACTTATAAAGCACAAATTAATGCCGTATTGTGCATGACCATATTATAGATCTCAACCGTACCTCATATCTAAACTTAACAACTACCTTACTAGCAAAATAGTAGGCAAAAGTCATTAATAGTAAATAGTGATAATTGGACCTTAAAATAAAGTGCGACCATTATGGAATATAGTAATAAAAGGAGGTTGCAAAAAAATATTGAATAAAAAGGTACCATTAATTGTGGCCAACTTGTATTTAAGGAAATTGTATTTAATTGTATTCAATTTTTGTAAACATTTAAAATAAATGATCAAAAGGATTAACAATGTGGATTTGTTTTCACTGGTTTCTTTGTTCATATTTACCAAGGTAACCAATAATTCTGACCACGACTGTACATTAAACCACAAATGATCCCAAAGCTCAAAAGAACAGTATGGTGCATTATATTTATTCATTTTTATTTTATTTTATTTTTGTTTGAATACTCATGCAACTGTCCGCTAAACATTAGGCAAATAAAATCGTGTGCCTAAATGTTTAATGCTGATTAAATATTTTATACAAAGTAACTGAGCTAGTATCATTTAGTCTGGATCATTCTTAAGCAAGTAGATACTGAACATTTGCCAGCAGGACAACGAGGAGTATCAGGTCAGGTGTGACAATCCTTTCAGCACTGTTGTACACTTCAAGTGATGTTTCTCCGCCGTTACCTGATATTTAAGAAACAAAAGTCAAATTGTTTAATAAATGGTGCATTGATTTTTCCTTTTCCCTGTACAAATGATGTATAAATAGTAGTCAACATTTGAAGTGGATCAAAAAAGTTCATCAAAGTTGTTCTAAGACAAAAACGGGTACTGTTTTAGGACAATTTTGATGAAAGGTTTTGATCCACTTCAGATGTTGACTACTGTATGTATATGTATAGAGAGAGAGAGAGAGAGAGAGAGAGAGAGAGAATAAAACAAAAGGGATTCCAGATTTCTGTAATTACTCACCTGAAGTCAGAGTCGACGACATCACATGTACCCAGAACACAGTGCGCTGCTGGGCTACAGTGGCCCTAATGATGACATGGACAGATATTAATGTTTAAATTATTTCTCTGGATTATTTGAGAGAAAAACTGCTAATCTAAAATGAACAACGTTAGCATACAAATTACATCATTTTGCACAAACTTGCATCTTACATCTTTAGGACAGTCGTGTAGTATCAATCTGAGATGGATTTGTTCACTCTTACATGAAGACGATGTTTTTTGCTGTAGCTGGTGGAATCCAGGTGTAGACGGTGGAGTTGTTTTTTATGTTGGTGTTGGCATGAGTGATGGCACCTTGCTGGTTTCCGGAACACTATGGGAACACAAGTGTATGAGCTTCAGGAACTATAATTACCAGATTTATGATGCCTGTGATTTGCTTATAGGTGTACAAAAAAAAAGACATTTTTCTGAACATTTGGTTATGCACCAAAAGTAAAATAATAATAATAATAAATAAAAAAATTAAATTAAATAAAAAAAAAAAAGGTATGGAAAAAAAGACTAAATGCCTAGGTATGTGTAGTCCGTGAGGAGAATTCACTATGCATTGCCATTTTTCATAATCACTGTGCTTAGTGTTAACTGTAGTAACAAGGGGTGTAGACTAGCAATCCTAAGTTATAAAATATTAGATATGATATCAACATTGCAGTACAATAGAAGTGTAATCGTAATCTTTACAGTCCAAAGCCTTACCTCTAAGAACTTTGTGTCACTTGGAGGCATCTGCCAGGTTCCTATTGCTTTTGAGTCGGATCCAGAGCGAGCCTCAAGGAGCACGCCTCTATAGTCTGGACCTTTGATCACAACTGACAAACAACAAATGAACAAACATTACAACCAGTCATACTTCTGATTTACATGCAGTTCAAATAGTCCCAGAATTTGGCCTGAATGTGACAAACAAAAAACCAAACAAAACAAATAATCTTGCATAATTTAGTTTAACTTTGTTTCCTAATAGATTTTTGGACAACCCTTTTTTCCCTTGATTGAGGGGATTTTTTTCATATTGCAACTTTTCTGGTATGTAGATCTCTGTAAACTTTAGATTCAGACATGCAGATCTTGGAAAATCTTCATGCATGTAGAATTTCAAGAATTAATCGAAAGATTAATATTTGAAATTAAGAATCAAAATGTTTCTTCTAAAACAGCAGTGCCGTTTGTTTGCTTTATCCAAACTGTCCTCTACCTTTGATGGGTGTTCCAGTCTGGAAAGTTGTGCTGTTTGGATGGATGGTGTATGGAGCAGGGTTTGGCTGGGGCTTTATCCCTGCGTGCCTCGGCATCATATCCACGCAAGCTGAAGTCGGTGCCCCGTTTGGATAGGACAGAACAGATGTAAAAACTTGTAGAATGACAATCCCAAAAAACACAGCATCCATGTTTTCTGAAAGTGGTGTGTTTAACAGCTCATTTGCAGTCGTACAGCGCAACACAAACCAATTTATACACACATTCCCAGATCTTGCCGTGGACAATCGGCTTTTGCAAAGGCACTTTTGCTGAGTCACAACTGCATAAGAAATGGGTATTTCATGCCAGCACATCGTCCTGCCCCTCCTCTGCATAAAGTATTCACATGGTGTCAGGTGAGATGAAAAAGAAAAAGAAAAAACTCCTTGGTTTCAGGAATCTGTCATTGATCTGGACAAAGAAACAAAGACATCCTCTGTTGAGAAGGAAATGAGCATGGAAAATGTCAATTTTCCTTGCCCAAATTATGCTCTATCCTACTGTTATAATGTTTGGGCATATAAGATCGGGTGTTTGGTAAACAGCCTTTTTTTGCTTTGTGTATTGTCATTTATAAAATATTATCAATATTATAAATGCTGAAACTTATGTTAAACGCCTTTTTAATCAGACTATATATATAGATATATATATAGATATATACACGTTAGGGTTAGGGTTCTTTGGAGACATAATGTTCCGACAAGCCTGCTTGATCAATTACCGAAGAAGAATGTCAAAAATTATTTAGCAAAATAAGATTTTCTTATCAATGTGATAAAATGTTGTTGCAAAAATGAGTACACCCTCCTGAAAGTTACTAAATAAAACTTATAATTTACTTATTTTACAGAAAATATTACCATATATTTGTTGTTTTTATTAAGTACATGTCTAATACATTTAAATTTTGCCATCTTTTCATGAATTATATTAGTGATAATTAAGAAAATATATCTTTTATATTTATTCAGAGGGGGTGTACTTATTTATGCTGTGTACTGTGTGTATATATATATATCTTTGCAATGACTTCAAACCAGCTGGAGTTTTTCATGTAGTTCATCACAATAACTATTAAATGTTACTGGAAAATGATGTAATACTTGTTTTCTTCATGTTGATCACTTTATCTGTTACATCATCATTTAAACCCTAACGAACGTATTTTTGAGACCTTTTTTCTCACAATGTGAACTTATGTTGTCATTGTGAAGTGGTTCTTTCTAAGATATTTTAACGAATGTTGCTATTGTTTTTGTAGGGAGTACATGTGTTGCTTTGGTTGCCTTGTGTTCTTCCTTTCTCTCTCTTTCACAGGACTGGATCCGATCCAAGTGATCTCCAACTGTGATTGGTGTGAGTGGAACCAAAGAGCAGAAAAGAGTTTGCAGTGCCTGAAAGGGGGAGCTCTGCCCATCTTGTGGCTTCCCGTTGACCGTCTCTGTCGTGCTGAGAGTGTTTGCTTCTGCGTTGTTGTTATGCTGCTGGCTTGGCTGCCCATTGTGTGTGGTGTTAGGGGTCCTTTTGTGCTTTTTTACATTTTTTACTTCCTTATGTGTATTGTTGCTGCTTAAGCATGAAAAAAGATCTGCATATCAGTCTCCATATCACTGCTGTTTCTGAACATATACATCACAGTATGCCCCAATTAAAAATAAATAAAAAAATAAAAAGAGTGAGGTCTGGTTGAGGTGCATTAGTAATGTGTCGTCAGCATGTTCACGAGGCCCTTTTTCAGAGATCTAATATACTGATACATGCAGCTGTTTACTTTTACAGACATAACCGACTCTGTGTATGTGAACTTGTGTGTATTTGAAGGATCATACTGCAAGGTCACATGAGCCTGAGTGCGACAGAGATGATAATCAAAAAAAAAAAAAAAAAGAAGAAAGAAAAAAAAGGATGTTTGGCTCCAGCCTCCTCTGGACAGAGGATTGGGGAGCAGATGACATTCGCATTTAATGACACAGACTAAGACAACAAAGTTTTGCTTCCACCCAAAAAGAACTGCTTTAATTGTTCGGACCTTGCTGTTATTCTAAGAGTGTGTACAATTCACTTGTTAAGTCTGACGTCAAGCGTCAGCTCTTCCGTGACTTTGGGGTCCAAATGAGATGACATGAAAAACCAACAAACGGTACTAATTATACACTCACAATGTGATACTAACAAAAAATTATAATCCTACTCTTTAACTCCATACCAAAATCCCAGATAGCCATACAATGAAAACATAAATATAAATAAATAAATATAAAAATTTTTTGTTTGGGACACTGTGAGCACGGACACTGTAGTGTACACCGTGAATTTAAAAACGTTTAGCTTAAATGTTTAATATGAATAAACAGTGCTCATAAACGGCTGCTGTGATAGTATTCTCAAGTCAAATGAGTTGGGGTTTGGACCCAGAAACAGCGTTCGTTGCTACAAACACTCACTGATGCTCCAGAAGACACAATAAGTTAAATTTACCCTGTTTACGTTTTAAATTTAACTATTTTAAATGTAACTATATTTTCTGTTCTGGGAACTATGTAAGTGTCTTATGTAGCAGAACTAAATGAAAAAGAAAAAGAAAAGAACGTATTTACATGTATTTAGGCAAAATAAGAAAAATGTACACAGCTTCATTCTGTTCAAAAGTTTAATGCATTAATGCATGGCTTTTCCTTCTGGAGCATCAGTGAGCATTTGAACCTTTAATATTCAATTCAAGTCAAGTTTATTTGTATAGCGCTTTTCACAATACAAATCGTTGCAAAGCAGCTTTACAGTAAATTGAAGTTTCTACAATACACTCCTGAACAAAATCTTAAGACCAGGGGAAACATTACAAGTATTCACATTTTGTGCTGGTGGATCGTAACCAGGTTGTAAGTACTGCTTCAAAATGGCAAAAGAAGAAACAGGAGCAAGAGCCAAAAAATAGAGAGTAGGCAATTCATAGAAAACTGAAGAAAACTCAAACAGGCTGTTCATCAGCTGATCAAAAGTTTAAGACCATCGCCCAAAAAAAACCCACAACAGAGCTAAAAGTGTCAAAAAAGGACTCAATAGTGAGCAGCCCCACCACTTTTGCTGATTACTTAAAGCATTCATTTTGGTATGCTTGATGCGACTGTTTCCAGGAGGCTGGTGGGAATGTGTGTCCATGTGGTGAAGATGGCTTCACGAAGGGCATCCACAGTCTGGAACTGACACATTTTTTTGTAAACTTCCCTTTCCATCCATCCCCAAACATTCTCAATGCAATTTAGATCAAGGGAACACAAGTTTGTGGCATGGGAGGAGATCTTTGACCTTTGAAGATGTTTTTTGTTCTTGAAGCCCTTCTCTTGCAGATGCTGTCTTGTGGTTTTTGGGCTGCAGTCAGCATCAGTAAGGGCCTCAATTTGGGTCGAGGATCAGTCTGTGTCTTCACGGACAGCCCGTCAGATCCTCCGGCTCAATACAGGTGAATTTTCTTTGGGTCTACCACTTGACTTTTTTGTCTCATAACTCTCAGGATCTTTTGAGAAATGTAAAATGGCTGTCTTACTGTGTCCAATCTCGACAGCGATGGCACGTTGTGTGAGGCGTTGCGCGTGCAGCTCAACAATCCTGCCACGTTCAAAGACAGAAAGCCTTTTTGCCTGTGTCATCAGGAGGTCATGACAGTATGACTGCCTGAAGAACAATGACATCAAAGCCATATTTTTGGCAGATTTTAACTTTTTAAGGCTATGGTCTTAAACTTTTGATCAGCTGATGAACAGCCTGTTTGAGTTTTCCTAAGTTTTCTATGAATTGCCTACTCGCTATTTTTTGGCTCCTGCTCCAGTTTCTTCTTTTGCCATTTTGAAGCAGTACTTACAACCTGGTTATGATCCACCAGCACAAAATGTGAATACTTGTAATGTTTCCCCTGGTCTTAAGATTTTGTTCAGGAGTGTATATTTAGTAGTGGCTTACTAGTGGTGACTATGTCAAGTTGATGTACATATGGCAGAGATATATGGTATAAATCAATCATTAATGTAATCAAACAGACAATGAACACTACTAACAGTAATGAATTATATGTTGCAATCAAACTTTTAGCAAATTTCAGTAGTGCTGTATGTTGTTTAAGGGTTGGCACCATCTGAGGTCCCCTGAGGGTTTGACATCATCTCTTCTTAAGTGTTCTGGATCCAGAGTAAGGCTTGTGTAATTCCTAGTTACCATGGGATGTCAGTCCCCAAGAAACAGAGAAACAAATAGGGACATCATTAGCGTAGCTGCTGTTCAACCAAGCTAAAGAATAATAATGAGCATTTGATCAGATATAACTGCAGTACAAGTTTATGAGATGCACTATTTGATTGCTTGGCTAAAAAGTGTCATTAATCTAGATTTAAACAGAGAGAGTGTGTCTGATCTCCAAACTTCGTCAGGAAGGCTGTTCCAGAGTTTGGGAGCCAAATGCAAAGAAGCTCTACCTCCTTCAATGGACTTTGCTATCCTAGGAACTACCAACAGTCCAGCAGAGTTTTGTGACCTTAGGGAGCGTGATGGATTGTAGCGTGGTAGAAGACTAGTTAGGTACACAGGAGCTAAACCGTTAAGTAGAGTTGGGGTACTCGGACTCGAGTCCGGTCTCGAGTACAATTTTTAGGCGACTCGGACTTGTCACGGACTCGGATGCATTTTTACTCGGACTTGACTCGGACTCGAGCCTTTCGGACTCCGAAAATATGCCGAGTCCATCCGAGTCCAGAGACAGTTGAAGGAAATGTACAGTTTCTCGATGCATTACAGTTACAACCAGTTGACTCAATGCGTTATCACGAAAGTCATATTCAGTATTTGCATTTGTTTTAAGTCTTGTCCAGTACCTACTTGAAAGCCGGTGGGTTTATGTGCGCACACACTCAAAGCGCGCTCACAGAACACGCCTCTCAGTCAGTTCATGTCGAGTTCTCTTTCGCTTCTACAAGGGTCTGTTATTGCTACACACATGCTTGTCTTAGGGGCCATTTGATCGAGCTGCGCAGCGCTGCGTTAAGTCCGATAATGCTGACAAATCTGTGTTTTAGAACAGTAAAAGTGTTTTTACTGTAGTCACAATGTTATATTGAGTCAGATTTATCATAAAACACTGATAGAAGCATATATAACCCCACTTTATTAGTATTTAAATAGTATATGTTTATGTTGATCATTATTCTTGTTCAGATGGCGCTGTGTTAATCAGTATATGAAACGTGTTTCTGTTGCTCATGAAAATGCTTTTGAAAAGTCTGTGTATTTGATAAATATTGCATTTAATTCACTTCATTTGAGATAGTGTATGCAAACACCGCGAGAGCTTCACTAACGAGAGTAAAAAGTGTCCGACCTGACGCCTCCGTTTTCAACTCCGCCCCCGACTGCTCTCGGCTACTCTCGTTGATTGCCGCCTGTAGCCGTAGATGAAGTCGAACACACCTTTTATCTCGATGCGCGGCTGCCACGCGTCTACAATGCACTTGAGCGCGCAATAGACGCGATATGTGAATGGCCCCTTAGAGACTATTCATGTAAATAAATTCGGTTTTGTCTTAAGTAAACCTGAACAGCTGGGAGAAACACTGACGCGTCAAAATATTTGATCTGTGCGTCAGATTTTAAAGCGACAGCAGCGTAAATCTGCAGCCGCCGACCGCGTCATAAATATTAATCAAACAACAAAAGAAAAAGAGAAAATCACTCACTTTTCCTGACTGAATCACTTATTAACTTTAGTAAGAATCATGTTTAATGTATACAGTGAAGATTTTGCATTGTTTTATTTTAACATTTATTACTTCAAGAAATGTCTAGTCTATTTCTGTGATAGCCATTAGATAGACCTACCTAAAAAAATCTATTTTTAAAAAGATCCTATTTTTTAAAAATATATTTTTGATTAATATATTATTTATCCTTTTGTTTGTACGTAATAGGCCTACTTGGAGTGTTTACTTGCCTTCAGTAAGCTTGAGAATGTTTTACTTACATTAGTTGATTAGTTTTTGCTGTATTAAAATTATTATTATTATTTAAACATGGTGGCAGTTTCTAGCTTCAAAGAAAAATAATTTTTCTAACATCTTTGCAGCAATAGTTTTAATAGGTCCAAAACCACCTTGGGTGTGCATGATTTTCTAATAATTCAATGGCACATCAATTTTTCTTTATATAATGTAATTTATTGTAATTAATGTAACTATAAATGCATTCAAAAATAAAACAGATGTGAGTTTGCTGTGACTTACGGAAAGTATACATAGGGCGTGTCATTGTAAAGACTAGGTTTATCCCTCACAGCCTCATTTTCATCCAAGAAAAAAAGTCATAAAACCCAAAACACACACAGCCACAATCAAAACTAAAAGAGGTGCATTTTCTGCTCTTAAGGTCCCATTCACCAATATACCTACTCCTTTACCCCCACCCTTGAATTTATACATTTACTATATCAATGAATAAAGTCAAGTCCCACCCTATAATTTATCACATTCTAAAACTTGTTTCACTCTGAAATATGTCACAAGACATAAGTCAGCTATAACTTCTGTTACATGACTTTAAGTTTGCTAAGCAGAGCACGGACACTTATGAGATGTTGTGAAATCAAAAATCAAAATGGCAAGATCCACTAGAGGTTTGCTTTTCTTACATTTCAGTTGACATTGCGTTTTTCTAGTTGCAAAGTTTAAAAACAGGGGCACCCAAACTCAGTCCTGGTCCTTGGTTCACCTTGCCTCAACACACCTGCCAGGGGGTTTCTAGTATGCCTAATAAGAGCTTGATTAGCTAGTTCAGGTGTGTCTAATTGGGGCTGGAGCTAAACTCTGTAGGACACCTCCAGGACCGAGTTTGGGTACCCTTGGGTTAAAACAATGTTAAGATACTGACAAACAGGAGTGTCTCCTTGGACTCGGACTCGACTCGGACTCGGCCCTTTGGGACTCGGACTTGAGTCCGACTCGGCCCATTTTGGACTCGGACTCGTCTCGGGCTTGATTGGTTAAAGACTCGGACTCGACTTAGGTGGACTCGAACCCAACACTACCGTTAAGGGCCTTATAGGTAAGAAGTAATATTTTGTAGCTGATGTGGAACCTAATAGGTAGCCAGTGCAGAGACTGTAAAATTGGGGTAATATGATCATATTTTCTTGACCTGGTAAGGACTCTAGCAGCTGCATTTTGCATTCTGTAGCTTGTTTATTGAAGATATTTGAATGTTGAGCAGCAAGCGCATTGGCTGCTCATACAAAAAGAACCAGTCAACTGTGCCATGTGATAATGATATGATTGAGTTAGAACCAGGGGTGCCCAAACTCAGTCCTGGAGGGCCGCTATCCTGCAGAGTTTAGCTCCAACTTGCCTCAAAACACCTGCCTTAAAGTTTCTAGCATGCCTAGTAAGAGCTTGATTAGCTGCTTCAGGTGCGTCTATTTGGGGTTGGAGCTAAACTCTGCAGGACACCGGCCCTCCGGTAATGAGTTTGGGCACCACTGAGTTAGACCTAACTGACTGCACCATCTAGAGTTTTTTGACAGAATTTTGGATTAGAAGGAATCTTTACTGCCCTACATAAGTCTGTTCACTTTGCTCAACTCTGACTAGAGGAAGCAAGTGATGAGAGCAACACATGCAATCACTCAACAGCACCTCATCAAATGCATAGACATGGCAACATGGTAACTAACACTTTAACTCCCTTTAACCTACTCAATCCCTGTGACTCCAGTGAGGAATCTGAGTTAAAGTGAGCTTGATAAAAGGTGAAAACAAGAGGTTCGTCATCAGACTGCGAGGCTCGCTTTCTTCAGTCTCAGAGTCAGATGTAAGTGGTCAACAAACTTTTGTGTCCCCACAACCAGATTGAAGCAGTATATAGTAGTCAACATTTGAAGTGGATCAAAAAAGTTCATCAAAGGACAACTTTGATGAAAGGTTTTGATCCACTTCAAATGTTGACTACTGTATACCTCCTGAATGCTGTTAACTCCATTCTCACTTCTTCCCCATGAACATCTCAATGGAAGTGCCAAAGCCTCTAGAAGGCAAGAAGGCATCAAGAAGGAAATTTTCTCATTCTCCCTGATGTCTGCCAGGTTCAGCCACAGCTGCCCCTCCATTATCACTATTGCTGTCATCAAACAACCAACGCCAGTCGCTGTTTGTTTGGTGGTGTGAAGGGCAGAGTCCGCGGTGTGGCGCAGTTCAGCAACTGCTTCGATCCCTGGCTCTAATCCAAACTCTTGAGAAGCTCGTCTCGCTGTGCCTGCAACACAGCAATTGTGTGTAAGATACCCCCAGGCTGACTGTGGTCTCTCACGTCTGGATGGCAATACTGGAGCCTTTAATGAGCGAGTGCAACCATTACCGTCGAGTGCTAAACTTATGTGCTCCACTCCCAAACAAACAATGCACATATTGTAGGTGTCCTCTGATATCAAATAATAAGGACATGGAGAATGGACACTTTCTGAAACACTTGCTGCTTAAAGGGGTCTTCGGAAGCAAAGTTCACTTTTACATATTATTTGAACATAAATGTGTGTTGGCAGTGTGTATATATACTGTTATACACACACTGTATACTGCCTATGATGTTAAAAATCCACCCAGTGGTTTTTAATTAATCTGTAAAAATAATTTCCCCTTTTTCACATCAAGCCATTCTCAGCTTCTTGTCTGTGTGAGGCCGCTCCCACAAAAGTTGATTGACATGGCCGTCTTACCTTAGACCCGCCCTGAATGAGCAGTAACAGTCAGATCACCATTGTTTTGATGCCGGAACAGGGACGTAGACAAGAATGGCTCCCAAGCGATTAAGGTGTTCTGTTATTGGATGTAATAATGAACATAGTGGTCGTCATTTACTCCCGACATCTGAGCCGCTGAAGATGCAGTGGATGACTTTTGTTTGTAAAGTGAATGCTCCTCCTGATCTACATATATCCGTCTATGTTCATGCAAATTATTCGTGATCCAGCTTCACTTACAGCAGAAGTGAGTATAAGGGTTTTTTAATGAATCTTTGTGATCGCCTTTCCTAATGTGCTAGTTAGCAAGTTTAGTGGCTAAACGCATCTAAAGTAAACAGGCTCGTCACTCCACAGAGAGAAGAGAGGGGCGGGGCGAGCAGAGCTCATTAACATTTAAAGCATCATCGACCAGGATAGATTGATTTTTGCAGAGCTGATTTTGGCAAAGTAAAAGTCAAGTTTTTTACACTACCATTGAGAAATTTTAACCAAAGCATGTTATAGACTTTTAATTAAAGGGGTCATCAGATGCCCATTTTCCACAAGTTGATATGATTCTTTAGTGTCTTAATGAAAAGTCTATAATATACTTTGGTTAAAAATTCTCAGTGGCAGTGTTACATCCAGCAACACAACACCTCAATCGCTCAATCTGAGATATTTTTGTCTAATTTACATCCCTGCTCCGGCATCGAAACAATGGAGGTCGGACTGATACTGATTTTGGGGCGGCATCGCACCGACAGACATCTGAGAACGGCTTGATTTGAAAAAGGGGATATTATTTTTACAGACAAATGAAAAACCGATGCATGGATTTTTATCATTATAGTGTAGATTTGTACATACACTGTCAACACACATTAATGTTCAAACAACATGAAAAAGTGAACTTTGCATCCGATGACCCTTTAAGACCCTAAAGGATCATGTCAATTTGTGGAAAATGGACATCCGATGACCCCTTTAGATTCGCCATCATCTTTGATAACACGTGACGTTCCCCATAGCGTCAACCCCATGATGCAGCATTGAAGTTCCACTTCCAAAGGGAACCAAAATTTTTTTTTTATTTTAAGATTGTTGGGACAGTCTTCAGCACTTTCTCAATATAAAACCCACCTCTTTTAATGCAAAAAACTAAACTAAAACTAAATAAAAGATGATCTAAATTCTGTCTAAATTCTAATTAGGTAGGTCCAGCAGTAAATTATAAAAACAGATTATGGTACAAACTTTGCTGATATTAGATATATTCTGCAAAAATTGTATTAGAGTATTACTTTACCCTAATTGTGGGGTAACAGGCCCACATCTTCACCTCTTTGAAAACAAACCATCCTACTTTTGTGACTTCTCTTCCCACAAAAAAGTACACTATGGGAGTAATGAAAATCAAATTTCGCTTGAGCTGTGCCTTCAGCTCTGTTGTGCTATTGCATTTTGTGGTCACGTGAAGGGTTTTGTCTTCTGTGTGCATCACAATGTGCACCATCTATATTTGAGTATTTATTATGGTTTATTGACAGTGCACTTCAAGAAGCGAACAAGCCAGTCACGGTTGCCAGGTTTTCACAACAAAACCCACCCAATTGCTACTCAAAACTAATCCAAAAGTAGCCCAATTGCGCTTTGAGGGGGATAAAACACACATATTTTTGCCACAGTTTCCCTGGTAAATTCGCATGTCAGGGTCTAAATATCAATTGTTGTCAAATGTTATTGTGGTCGCTACATCCCGTGGACATCAAAATCTACCTGCGGCAAAAGTGTAAAAGTAGCCCAATTCCAAGGGAAAACTGTGGACTTGGCAACACTGAGCTACCCCATAAAACCAAAAACATGGTCGCTGTATTATTTTATTTTTGTATTTCTGGCAACCACAGCTGACATTTTTTACTGCAAATTTAACAGAATATTTAATCAAGGTGGAACATTTAAAAGATATTCAAGCAGGAGACACTCACAAAAAACTACTCATTAGGATTTGTACCAAATTATTTATTTTCCACTCATCTATCACTCATAATAGGTATTCTGTTAAATACAAACTGATTTCTGAGGACATGAAAAGAATTACAGTGAGATTTTCTTTTTATAACACTTTACCTCACAAATCAAATCTAATATTTTAGTTTTTCTTCTTTGATTTTGTTCTTCTTCGAGACTTTTCTGACCCTTCTGAGTCCCCTTTTGCTGTTTTGTTTCCTTCCAGCACGATTGCTGGTTCTTTACCCGCTGGTGTTGTGCTCTTATTATTTTTCATGTCCTTGGCCATAGGCTCAATGATCGCACCCAACGTAGTGAGAACTTTGGGTTTTGTCATCTTCTTCACAACGCTTTGTGTGTTCCACGTCGACCCAATAGGTGTACGGATAGAAGACTCAAACTGTGCAGTGTTTTGAAAGGGGAATGGTATGTGGCTGACCTATGAAAAAAACAACAGTAATAGTCAGAGACACGCAGTGTTGGGCTTCCTTTCCATTTACGAGATGGCATTTGAACTGGATTTCAACTCTTGTCACTTGTTTCCAATCCAAATTTAACTGGTTCAACAAAATGGGCAAGGATATATAACGTCTTAAGTCTCAAAATCAGGTATTCAATGCATTCATGAGGGAATGACATTCTTTTACTCAAATTCATATCAATTTCATAGAACTCCGCTACTTTTGAGTGATGCCAGACGATCGTTTACCTGATGGGAAGCAACTGATGCACTTTCCTTTTCTGATATGATGACATCCGGCAGTTTCCGGTCTTGCCGTGGAGGTGGCGGGGCCAGTTTTGTAGTAAATCTACAGAGACAAATGAACCATTAGAGCTATGACAAGACTTTGAACTGACGATAGGTCGATATGATTTGACTGCTGTCAAGTGAGAGGTTTCCCTATATAATTGACAGCGTTAAGGCTTTTCCAAATGGAGCGCGAAAAAGCAAGACGAATAACGTGCTGGAATAAAACAACAGACTCCTATGGATGCTTCCACATAGACCAAGAACATTTGAGCACCGAAAAAGCAAACGTTCGTTTCACAACCAGTCTGACGAATCCTTCTGAGCATTAATTACATCACGTGGCCACAGCAACTGCTGTTGCTCAAAAAGGATAGAGTGGTAAATAAACTACCAAATAAAACAGATAAAGCGTTAAATAAAAAATAAAACAGATTTCATAGGGCCCAATTTATTGCAAGTGTGTCTTTATTGTATTGTTTTTTCCTTGCATCTAGGTCCTTATTATTAATAACAAAGATAAAATAACAAAACATGACTATATCATGATATAAATTGTTATTCTGAAATAAGATTTGGCTTTATCCTCTTAGCTAACTTACCAATATAGCAAAGACCTCTACATGCTTGTAGGATCAGTAGTTGCTCACCATAATCCTGTGTAGTGGCACTGCCATGTGATTATTATTTTTTTGGTTACACTTTATTTTGATAGTCCACTTTAGACAGAAGTAACTTTGCAACTACATGTCAACTAATTCTCATTAATTTGCAACTACTGTACATGCCTACTAACTCTCAGAGCAGACTGTTAGGTTAGGTTTAGGGTTAGTAGGATAAGTTGACATATTCTTGCAAAGTTTAGACGAGTGTTAGAAGAGATTAAGCAGACAGTCTACTAATACTCTAACGACTAGTTGACATGCAGTTGCAAAGTTACTTACTGTTAGTAGAATGTCTAAAGTGGACTATCAAAATAAAGTGTTACCTTTTTTTTTTTACATTATTTTTTTTTTAAGGGGGATGAAATGCTTTGCTTTAATAGATTAAAAAAGTAACTATGATCTCCATTTGGATCATCTATTATTCAGTTACTTTTTCCATTGTTTTATATTTTGTCAGTTAGTATTGGTTCAGTAGTAGTATTGTGCTATTTTAGTCAGGTATCGTATGAAAGTCAACATTTTGACATGACAACACTAGTCCTAATTATGTGTAAGAAAAATGACAAGACTACATGATAAATTTGCTCCACGTAAAGAAAATATTCACATTGCATGATTTAAGTACTCTCCTCGCATAAATTTTACGTCAAACAGAAACTCTTACAAATGCAAAAGCAATCGCTGATTTTTCACAGTGTGTTTTTAGTAAATCCTAACAGCATTTTTAAAGGGTTTGCAGTGGTGTAAGCTGTTATACCGAGTCCTTGTGCAAAACAGTCTATATCTCAAGTTAGTACCACTTTAAAAAATGTCATTTTCTTAGTAACATTTTAATTAAAATGACTAAGTAGAACTTAGTATAGTAGTAATAAAAATTAAATGATTTAAAATAAAATGTAATTGAATTAAACAGCTGAAAGCTGGAAGACAGACAGGAAATGTTTTGAAAGTTGAGGATATTAATACTACTACCTTTTGCGTTTCCTTTGGGAGGGTTGGAGACCAACACCACCCCACTCTCCCCAGCCTGGCAGCGTCAGGTCCACCACTTTGGGCATCCCATCAGCTTCCTGCTTCTTTTTGTCCTTTATGAAATCAGAAATGACATCATCCCCAGCAAACGCCTCCTTGATGAGGGAGATCTGCTCACCTTGCTCCTAACAAAAAAAGGGAAAGCATTTTAAATACAGGAAACTCCAGCATACACAACTCAAAAACAACATGTCAGTTAATGGCAGTGAAGCAACATTGACAATAACACCATACTAAAATGACACTCATACTACATAAAACACTTTTTTTTTAATAGTTGTAAAGGACTTACTAATATAAAAAAAAACAACTACCTAAGACAGGGGTGTCCAAAATGTCCAAAGGGCCCGCAGCTTGTCTAATAAAATGTATTATATGTGGCCCGCCGAACATAATTTACAAAATATGCAGTTCATAATGTCAACACAAGGTGACAGCACTAGATTTTTGACCAGATGTAGCAGTAAAACCTAGTAACTGTGGCAATGTTGCAGAAGTGTAGGATATTCATACCAAATTTTATTATATTAATGTGGACATGTATACTAATAGCCAAAAATTTTAAACAGTACGATTTTTAATGTTTCTTAAAGAAGTCTCTTCTGCTCACCAAGCCTGCATTTATTCGATCCAAAATACAGCAAAAGCAGTAAAATTGTGAAATATGTTTACTATTTAAAATAACTGCTTTTTATTTAAATATAGTTTAAACTGTAATTTATTCCTGTGAACAAAGCTTAATTTTTAGCATCATTACTCCAGTCCCATGATCCTTCACAAATCATTTCAACATGCTGATTTGCTGCTCAAGAAACATGATTTGTATTATTATTATTATCATCAATATTTAAAACAGTTGAGTACATTTTTCAGGATTTTTTTAAAGTAACATATTATACATTACACCATTCAAAAGCTTGGCGTCATGATCATTTTTTATTTTATTTTTTTATTTAAATTACTTTAGTTACATAAATTAATACTTTCATACTTTCATTTAGCAAAGATGCTTTAAATTGATCAAAAGTGATGATAAAGACATTAATAATGTTACAAAAGATTTCTATTTCAGATCAATGCTGTTCTTTCTATTCATCAAAGAAACCAGAAAAAAAATTCTACTCAACTGTTTTCAGCATATTAATAATAATAATAAATGTTTGTTGAGCAGCAAATCAGCATATTAGAATGATTTCTGAAGGATCATGTGACACTGAAGACTGGAGTAATGATGCTGAAAATTCAGCTTTGATCACAGGAATAAATTACATTTTAAAACATATTCCAACAGGAAACATTTATTTTAAATAGTAAAAATATTTCAGATTGTTACTGTTTTTTGTTGTACTTGGATAAAATAAATGCAGGTTTGGTGAGCAGAAGAGACTTATTCATTAAAAATCTTTTGACTGGTAGTGTACAGGCCATTTAAATGTAATGTAAGGGAGTAATGAAATATAGGCCAAAGACATTTTTGTTATTCATTTTTGTGCATTTCTATTTATACAATAAATGTGTTAAAGGAGGAGTCCACTTCCAGAACAAAAATGTACAGATAATGTACTCACCCCCTTGTCATCCAAGATGTTCATTTCTTTCTTTCTTCAGCCGTAAAGAAATTATGTTTTTTGAGTAAAACATTTCAGGAATGTTCTCCATATAATGGACCGATATGGTGCCCAGAGTTTGAACTTCCAAAATGTAGTTTAAATGCAGCTTCAAACGATCACAAATGCGGTTGTAAACGATCCCAGCCGAGGAAGAAGGGTCTTATCTAGTGAAACGATCGGTTATTTTCATAAAAATAATACAATTTATGTACTTTTTAATGTCAAACGCTCGTGTTGTCTTACTCTGCCTGGACTGTTTTTGTTCTGGTTCATGTCAGTTAGTGTATGTGGAAAAACTCCCATCTCATGTTCTCCCTCAACTTCAAAATCGTCCTGTATCACTGTTTTACCTTTTTTGTTTAGGGTGTTTGATCTTCTTTGCATGTTCACTTTATAAAGACTGTGTCTGTTCTTCTGCAGTGATGTAGGATGATTTTGAAATGATTTTTGAAGTTGAGGGAGAAAATACGATTGGAGTTTTTCGACATACAGTAACTGTCTTGAGTCAGAATACACAGAGTTCAGGGAGAGAAAGACAAGACGAGCGTTTGAGATTAAAAAGTATATAAATTGTATTATTTTTATGAAAAATAACCGATCGTTTCGCTAGATAAGACCCTTCTTCCTCAGCTGGGATCGTTTACAACCGCATTTGTGATCGTTTGAAGCTGCATTTAAACTGTATTTTGGAAGTTCATAATCGGGGCACTATATCAGTCCATTATATGGAGAAAAATCCTCAAAAAACAATTTCTTTACGACTGAAGAAAGAAAGACATGAACATCTTGGATGACAAGGGGGTGAGTACATTATATGTGAATCTTTGTTTTGGAAGTGAACTTCTCCTTTAACAGACTAAATACCACAAAGCTATTATAACTATAAACATCTTACCCTTTAAAAACAAGGTTGTTAAAATATTTACAGATTATGACATCAACATAACTGAAGCCACTGCTACTGTCAACTCAATACATATAGAGTTAAGAGTATATTGGCTACGCATTATTTAACTCACTTCATCTTCAATTACTGTTGGCAAAAAGGGAACTTTGACGGCTTTGGCCTCTTTGGTGAGCACTTCTTGGAGGTCGATTTCCCTTTTCTTTTTATTAAGTGGCTCAGAAGTGTCCTCCTCAGCAGCTGTCTGTGGCGGTGACGGCTCCGCTGTGGGTTGGGGCTCGACATCCTCGCCTAAAAGCTCCAGGTCCTCCATATTCCTGACTTGAATCTCTCCTTCATTCAAAAGTTCCTCTTCGACTTCTTGCCCGGGCGTGTTTAACCCTTTTTGCGTCTGTTTTGGACCCTCAACTGTCTTCTCACTCCTCATGAGCCTGAAAAGAGTGTTGAACTCAGAAACGTCCTCCTCCTCTTCTTCAGCTTCCTCCTCTTTGTCAGAAACCTCAACCACATCGTCTTCAACCACCTCGCTTGTAGGTTCTGTTGAAAGAATATCAGAAAATAGTTTGGATGAGACATGCACTTAGTCATGAAGAAACCGTTCCAGCTTAGTTCTTAAAAGCAATAACAGAATTCTAAGAATTTTCTTTGTACCTTCTTTCTTACTCTCTTCCTCTGTGGTCATCAAGTCCTCTTCGTCAGCTTGCCGCAGCTTCCTCTTCCTCTCAAATTCTCCAAGGAGTTCCTCTTCCTCATTCACCTCTTCCGCCGTTTGCACTTCCTCAGTTGTGACACGACTGACCTCAGGCTCCTCGCGTGTGAGTCTGCCTCTCATCCAGGGATTGACAGGGTCAACGACCGGCTCGGGGTCGTTCACGAAATCAGGGACCGTCTCCGACGCTTCCTCGTTAGATTCGTGTTCGTCATCAGAAGGGACGACAACCTTCTGGGTGAGATCTTTATTCATCTGTAACTGTTCCTGCATTGCTTTGCGTGCCTGAGGAGCATGAGAGATACCCAAATGTCACTATCGTGTTATGGTAACGATAACAAAAAAATTAATAAATCACTCGTTCTCACCGAATCATCATATTTTGCCATTATGGCCTTTGATTTTGCCCACTTGCCACTGTTCTGATGCTTCAGAGACATCCTCTCCTGTCGTGAAAACAAGGAAATACACGTTTAAGCCCCAATAATTCACTTATTCAGAATCTTTCTTTCCATACGGTCTCTCTCAGTGTTTGCTCCCTCAGTTCACCACGCACCTTCATCCTGGCCAGTTCCATCTTTTTTAGCTCATCCAGAGCTTCTTCAGGATTCGTCTTTACCATTTCGTCAAACTGCTTCACAAACTTCTTAAGTTTGCCCTTCTTCTTAACCTTGTGGTACCTGAGAAAGACAGATTTTGCACGTAGAATAAAAGAAAGACTAACAAAAAGATACCTGTTAGAAACGTTCAGATGTAGAACCCACTTTTTACTCTTGATTTGCTTTTCTCTTCTGGCTTTGGCCTCAAAGTACGACTGGAGCGCTCTCGCCTTTTGAAGCTCAGCGCGACGAATCTTAGCCTGCCGTGCAAAACAAATGTTACAAAGTGGAATGTAAAGAAAATGTTAGTTAAAAACAACGAGTCATAGCAAAGACAGAATAATTAGACAGTGCTGCTTGGTGACCAATCATAAGCGTTCATGTGGAACTACATACATACATGGGCCATTCTACAGAATCGGTGCAAACTGCTGTGCCACAAGCCAAAAAGCATTTAAGTATTCTAAGATCCTTCTATTATCCATTGAAACCCACAATCATTTTTAAAATATTAGTAAGCTTAATATATATATATATATATATATAAAATAATCATTTATTGGATACTTTTAATTGGGAGGTGGCTGCCCAAACCCTCAACCCTAAATTTCAGCTTATGAAAACGAAATTGAAATCATCTGTATTTTTGTTGTTGTTGTTTTTAAAAGTATCTTTTTGATTCTTTTAAAAAGTGAAGTTCAAAATCAGGGTTTCTGAAACGTAAGGTTTTTAAGACCTATTTAATACCACCTTACATAAAAATAAAGACCTAAACCTGTAATGGAAATACACATTATGTTACATACATATATGTAATATTTAATGTGTTTAATGTAAAGAGAAAACTACATTTCATTGCTGTCATAAATTATATTTATTACTACGATATACAGTGAACTCTTCATAGCAGCAGATAAAATTTCACACAAAACATCCCCATAAAAGTACCACATCACTGAGATTTTTGGTGGTGTAAACAATTTATTCTGAAGGAATATTTTCTTCAGTGTTCTATCAGCTTTTACATACTTTATATTTTTATTTACCTTTATAAAGGCCTATTTTTTTTTTAAACTTTTGAAATGTATGCATCACTCTTCTTGTCAAATTATTACAATTTATCAATAAATTCTCTAGGGCTGTTACCAGTCAGATTAAATATATTACACTGCAACATTACAACTGCAATAAATAATGTTGTGAGATTAATGTTTTAAATACATTTACGAATATACAAATAAGAAATGTTGGGGGGAAATGCACACATTTAAACATACTAAACTACCAGTAGGTGGCGGTAAGTCACTTAATGAGTGAGTAAACTGATTTGACTGAAACACTGAATCCTTTAGTAGCAAAACACCACAGAGTGTTGCTTGTAGAATGTGCCATACTTCTGCTGTGATCCTTGTTTGGAAATATTTTCATTGGTGAAAGAACAAAACAGAAAATATTGCATCTAAAATGTAAGTAACTACTTGACAACAGTCATTAGGTCCAGCAGACTGAAGATATTTCAGCAGTAATGTGACCAAAAATATTTAAGACCCATTCAATCTGAATTTAAGACATCAGGACTTTTTAAGGACCCGTGGACACCCTGAAAAAAAGAAAGTGTTAAAAAGTAAGAAAAATCTGCGTAACTTTAAAGAATGTCACTAGCGAACACCTTTTTTCTGCAATTAAACACACTTTTTTTGGGAGTTAATCTTTTAGTGTTTTAGTGTGCAAGTTAAAATTCAGCAATGTGATGTGGTCGCTATCAAAGCATTACTGTCACTACCAAAACATGGGATGTTTTGTCAAAAATAAAGTATACTGAATTATCGACTAATATGTTATGACAGTTTTTGGTTCAATGTTTGGTTCATGTTCCATGAAGATATTTTGTAAATTTCCTACCTTAAACAGATCAAAACTTACTTGTTAATTAGTAATATTACTATTGCTAAAATAGTTCTTGCTAAAAACTTCTTTTGGACAATTTTAAAGGTGATTTTCTCAACATTTTGATTTGTTTGCACTCTCAGATACCAGATTTTCAAATAGTTGTATCTCGGCCAAATATTGTCCCATCCTAACAAACCACACATCAATGGAAATCTTATTCAATCTTATTCAGGTATCAGATGATGTATAAACCTCAATTTAAAAAAAAATGACCATTATGACTGGTTTTGTGGTCCAGGGTTACAAACAGCAAAAAAAAAATGTATATATATCTAAATGCAAGCAAAATCTTAATAGGTTAATATAATCCTTATGGTTAAATTGTTATTACTGTGTTTCAGTAGTGACAAATTTGGGGAGAGGACAAACATCCCAAAACTTGCTGAAAATACAATATGAGAATTAACTGCACATTTACTAGAAATGTGTACCTTTGACATTATACAATTTGCATACATGCACATTTTTTGGAAAAAAGACTTTTTCTAAATCTGACTTTGAACCAATTCTGTGGAACAGCCCATATATACAGACTGCAACAGTAGAAATGCGTCAACTGCTAGATTTTGACGTGTAAAAAAAACTAAAGCATCCTGTCCTAAAATGATTTTACTTAGAATAACAGCATCATCCCAAAGGGCTTTATTATAGAATTGGACACCAATCAAAACACACTTCATTGCCACACCATTTGGGTGATCTCACTCTGAGTAACATTCATTGATTATAGCGTGAGAATGGCAGTGGGCCACCGGGAACCGGCTTTGTGAAATCCCTGCCAGCACAAGAACATGCTGCCATTGAAGCAAACGCGAAACATACCACATACTAGGCATGTTAAATTTGAACAAACTTGTCAGTCATATTATGCTGATAACGTTTCTAACACTTCACAGTACAGTGGTGTTTAGCTTTTGTGCTGGTCTTTTTATTTTATTTTTTTCTCCATTAAAAACAGTACACAAATTCATATAATGGACATTCTTAGATTCATTCTGAACAGTTCTTAAAACGCAGTGCCTATTCACAGTCTGTGTATGGAAGCTGTGGATTATTGTGTTTTTCAATTTATTTTTCCACATTTGTCTGCTGAAAAGCATACGCACAGACCCACGCCATCAGTCCTGACTATGCTGCTGATTCACACTCTATTATTATGATGTGTCTACAGCAGGGGTGGACAACCCCACTCCTGGAGGACTACCGCGATGCCGAATTCACTTCCAACATGCTCCAACACACTTGCTATTTTCAAGTAATCCTTAACACCTCGATTAGCTGATTCAGGTGTGTCTGATTAAGGCTGGAGCCTATAGGACCAGAGTTGGCTAGTAAGCATATTTATGCATTCTTTGATGTTCTGCAGCCTGACTGAAAATGTTATATAAAGCATTTATTAGTAGCAGTAGTACACTGAACTTTACACTGAATATCCACAACATATCACAGCTACACTCCTATTATAATCACTGTGTACAATGAGTTTGAAGAGTAATCCATAGTATTTCACTTGCTGTTTTCTATACTGCTCAAACACCACAGCTACTAGAAGGGGTAATAATCTGATTCGAACGGCTATAAACCTCAATGAATAGATGCTTTATGAAAGTCATACCTCCTCTAAGCTCATGGCTTTAAGTGATGCCTCCTCTACAGGAGTCAAGACAGGGTCATTGGATGGCTGACTGTTTTTGTGCAAGAGTCCGAAAATTTCTTGTTCAAGAGGAGTTTGAACCTGTCGGAGAAGACACACATGGAGTTAGTTCAAGGAACATTTGCAAGTCAAGATCTGAAACAGTACTCCTCTGTTCGTTTTAATTTGAGGAAATAATTATACATAATTCCAGTAAACGGTAATTCTATGCATCACAGAGTCTTTGTACAGTTAGAAACAATGAAGTGGACAAAAATATGAGTACATTTGATGCAACATGAGCGTTTTGAGCAATTTGACTGCTTGATGGCCAAGTTACATTCAACAAAAGGCCAGGGAATATTTTAGACATCTTTAGGCACTTTTCAATGTTTGCCATACAATTCAAAGTTTCAAAGGAGAACAATGTAGTATAAACACACCAATGAATAAGCAAAGGTCACAACACATTATGATCCCTTTCATAAACCTGATATAAAACTAAAACGGTCATACATTATTGGTGGAATCATAGTTATAGTGGTAAAATCTGTCATTACAAACACTTAAAAGGAGTTTAAAGTCATACAAATGCACTGAAGGTGGCTACAGATTCTTTTAAACGGGTATCTGCAATGGTAATGATGTTTATTAAGGATAAAACGTATACTGAAGATGGAGTGAAGAAGGGTAAAGCTAACTAAATCTAACTTGTGCCTGAGTGATCATTTTAGTGACTGAACTATCATTGTGTATCGATATAATTCTGTAAACTATAAGCAAAACCTGCAATCCAGCATCAAAATTCAGGTCCTGGAGCGTCAACAAATCATAGATACTAGTAACGATTTCTAATTAGAGTTTTGAGGCAAAAACCTGGACTGAATGTCTTTTGAAAGTGTGTGTGATGTTCATATCTGCAACATAAAGCTTATTAAATGCAAAAGTGTGGTACAGGAAAACAATCAACCGTCCACAGTTATGAAATCTGATCATGCTCCAATAATAGCAATGTATTCCTTTACCAATTAAAAACAGTGACCACAGGTTAATGACAAACTGAAACATGACAAATTTAAGCCATTTGAATTTAAAAAAAAAAAAAAAAGTAAATAAATAAATAAAAATCACACACCTTCCAACTAGCCACAACCTGCTCGACCAGTTTAGGTGCGGACGACTCCTGGTTCAGAGGAAACACCATTTGTTCGGCCTTCTGGTTCTGCACTATGATGTTCTCCCAGGTTGACACCTCTTTAGTGGTCTTCTCATACGCTATGCTTCTCTGAATCTGTGGATGTTATAGAGAGAAAAAAACTTTAGCAAAAAAGACACAAAATACCACGGGATGAATTTAGAATAGTGGCTCTTCATATAATACTTTTTTTAAGGGGAGACACTGCACTGTATCTATTTGTGTCAATAGATTTACAATCACAATATATATTTTTAAAAGCTGTTTTCTCAGAATGAGTTTTTTTTTCTCCTACACTGAGCCATAAATCTCCACTTTTTTAGCATGTACACACACCAAACTACATTTTCTGAAGGTTTTTACAGAGGGATGTTTTCATATATAATTTGCTTGATTATACACAACATTTACACAACAAATACCCTCTGTAAAAACGTTTGACTATGTAAAAAAAACCCCCAAAAAAACCCCCAAGAATTCTGAAACTGACTTTATCCAGTGTTTTTGTACTAGAAATGTATGCATACTAGCGCATATTTCATTAAAATAATGCCTAATTTGCATATTTAAACCTAACATTTTAGAAAACAATACAAAAAAAAAAATTCAATTATCACTGTAATCAATCAGCTGGGTAAGTATGGCGATAACTATTAGTTAATTTTTTTTAAACCTTGTTAGCCTGCAGTGTCTCGGCTTAAAACAACTACACCAGTGAAAAGTAAGCTTTTATATTTCTTTGCATGAATGTTTTTCTGTGCAGAATTTATTGAAAGGTTGAAATCTCAAAGCCCACACTTCTTGAAGACTTGAAATGCGTCTATATGCTTTTTGATGCCATGCCAGCATTTACAGCTACAATTGTTCATTGATACTCAAGTTAACAGAAATGGGTAAAACTAGTAAAATATGTTCTATACCCTAAATAAAACCCTTTCCTAACCCTAAGTGACTTTCAGAAGAGTACTAAATAACATTAAAATTGTGTGAGCAACCAAACTTGGCGGCAAGAGTAAATGACTTTTTCACCAAGTGATTATTACAATTAAATGTCACCCATCACTTTCTGATTGCTACTTGCTTTTGACATGAATTTAATGTTTATATGGACAATGTGTTGGCAATAATATCCCTCATGCCATTACTTGCTACTACTTTAAAAGCACAGGTTTTTGGACAAGTGACAAGTGTCTCATCTTTATTATAGAGTGAGTGAGTAACTGAACATCAGCATTTGACCTTCTCTGTTTGCTGTTTGTTGAGAGGCAGCTCTAAAGTCTGTTTACTGTCTTGCAGGTTCTTCAGCTGTTTCTTGGTCTTGTTGGAGGCTACGGAGGTCTTCTCTATGGTTTTCAGGAGGTCAGAAAGGTTGACTTTCTCTCCTGTACCTATCAAACATAAAATAAAGAAAACGTACTACTGCTGTTCCATCTCAGTCAAGGATGTCATGTGAATGAATTCTGCATTTACCCTCTGCATTGACGAAGAACTCGGAGACCTGCACACTTGCTTCGGAGCGCTCCTTCTGCTTTTTCCTTGAAGAAAAAAGCATCAGTTGGTTAAAAAGCTGTTTCGGACAACATTTTATTGCATTTTTTTCATTCCAAAAGGGCCTTTCTTTGGGAAACCAAGTCTAAACATACCGAATTTTGGAGCTGCATGACACTAAAAAGAAAGTTATATACCAAAATTATGGGAACTGAACATTTTTGGCAGAAAGAGAGCAACACACAATTGTACATTTTAACTTGCCAGCATGGTCACTGGTGTTTGCAGTGCAAAATCTGACTGGACAAAAAAAAAAAAATTGTCGTTATTTACAGGTAGTTAGATCTAGAATACTTTGGTAAATGAAGTCACATTTATTGGAATAAAAACAAGAAGTATCCGTGTTACTAAAAGTTTCTTTGTGTGTGAAGTCGTCTCAATGAAGGCAGCACATTCAATTAGAAACTCACCGGAATTACCTGTGCGTTCCACGGTGTGAATGCACTCAGTCTAGCCAATCAGAATTAAGTTCTACCTTTTTCATCTTCCAAGCATTCCAGTTTTCAGTCAAGTATTTTCATAGGCGGAGCGGTACTAAAAAGATAAATCTCAAATGTCTCACACCTCTTTCGTCCACCCATAGCGCTGATGGCTTCCAGCAGCTTCTGGTGTTTCCTCTCATCATCACTGCCCTCCTGCAATAAAACAAAAGATAGTTTTTTAATACATGCCTTCAAATGTCTAAGACCAGCTCATGTGAACAACTAGGTTATACAATTGCCACGCAACTGTCCAAATATGAGTTTTCACTGCAAAATCAACAGTCTTCCATCTCCTTTTAGTTAGTTCGGGTTTGATGAAACAGCTTACAAACATATATGATTTTCAAACGAGACAACCAAGGTATAACATTCCAGCAACGAAACTGATTTGATGCCAAACAATGCATCATCCTCTTGTGGACAACTTTGGTATTACAGCCGTTATTCAATGAATTTGATCATCAGAAATTCATGAAATTTGCCATATTTCCTCAGACTGTGCTGTTGTACTAACTTTCGTGAAGTTTGCACATTGCATTCACAAGATACAGGACGACTGGTTAACATCAGCCTACAACTCTTTTGATAACTCTTTGTCTGTAGTATTTTGAGATGCTCAAAAAAAAAAGTCAGAACGGTGGGTAAGTTTTATATACAAAAAAGAAAACAAGACATTTTGTTTGATGGAAGGATTCATAGAAAATAAGTATCATAAATACAAAATACACAAATAAGACAAAAAATCCAGAATGAGTTTGAGAGGGAAAAAATGAATTTTCAGAAAATTCCAAACAGCAGAAAGACGGAATGGAACTGAAATATGCATTTTGTAGGGCCTGACTTAAGGATTCAAAAGAATTTAGATTCCACTGAACAACACAAGATGTTCTTTGGATTCGCGCGGGACACCATGGGCCATCAACAAAATCATCTGCAAACACTTGGGAGTCCATGCTAGCCTGGGTGCAGGCTTGTCATTTAGGTAAAAGAAAGATTCTTTTCAAGTTATGCTTATTTAAAAAAATAAATAAACAAACAAAAAATAAAGTAACTGGCCTTATACTAGCAGTCTCTGACCCCGCTGTATATTGCATATAGTGGTGATAATGTTTATTGCGGTAGATCAGGGGTTGTCAAAACATTCCCAAAAAGCCTCAAAACACAAAAGTTGAGTTATGTGTTGTGTATTTCCAATACTGAAAACACTCAACTCAGTTCATAATTACTCTGCTAATCAGTTCATATGTGATCCTGAACCATAAAACCAGTCACAAACAGCACAGGTATATTTGTAGCAATAGCCAGAAATACATTGTGTGGGTCAAAATTATCGATTTTTCTTTTATGCCAAAAATTATTAGGATATTAAGTAAAGATCATGTTCCATGAAGATATTTAGTAAATTTCCTACCATAAATATATCAAAACTTTATTTTTGATTAGTAATATGCACTGCTAAGAACTTCATTCGGACAACTTTTTCCAGTATTTTGTTTTTGCACAATCAGATTCCAGATTTTCAAATAGTTTTATCTCTGCCAAATATTGTCCTGTCCTACCCAACCATACATCAATAGAAAGCTTATTTATTAATTCAGTCAGATGATGTATAAATCTCAATTTCAAAAAAATGCATCCTTATGACTGGTTTTCTGGTCCTGTGTCACATTTGATCTGGGATAATTAAAGGGACGTCTAAAACGTGCAGTTTTACACCTTGCATGCACATAATATAGTAACAACAGTATATTATATATAAATAAATGCATTCAACTAACTCCAAACTAAACCCTACTCCTAACCCTACAGTAAGCAGAGTATTTTTTATTACTCAGTACATAATTAGACTGTGACAAGGACAACTTAGGATAAAGTGTAAACAAAATAATTATTAATACATTTACATATAATAGTAAACAACACGTATGTCAGGAATGATGCGCTGACTGAGAGTTGCCTAACTTACCTCATCGTCTTCACTGGCACTGATGGCTTGATCATTAACAGAAAGCTCCTCTTCATCACTACTATCAGCAGCCATAGCTGAGGTCAGCGTCACACCTTGACTGTGGAGGAATACAAAAAAAAAAAAAAAATGCTAGAGATGTTGTTCACATTAAGGTCGATCACGGAAAAATAGGACTAAGATAGAACGATCGTACAATAATAATAATATTTACAATAATATTTTAGACTGCCACTAGTATTAACTTCTTAATCTAGAACCTCAGCAAGTAATCTACACTAATATGTATGAATAATAATAATAATAATAATAATAATAATAATAATAATAACACACATTAGAGGACCAAAACCCCTGCTACTGTAAGATGCATAACTAGAGGAAAGATGACACTTAGCAAACCTTAATGTTTTCTGAAGAGAGCTTGACTTGGCCATGCTGCGCAGTTTAACCACGTGTCCTGTCGAAGTGTGTAAACTGACCTCGCTCTGATCCCTGATATGAATTGGGAAAATCAGAGATTTCGCAAGTCAATATGTCCGTCAACTTAGAAAGGCCAGCATGTTATCAGAATTGCTAAAAGATAAAATATCATTCGGTGAATTCAATTTCTCTATGTACGACGTCTCTAACATCTGATTCTTCTGTGTGTTGCAAACCAACAACAATTAGGTGCATAGCGCCACCTCCTGTGCTGGAGTGTGCAGAAACCTCAGTCTCTTCTTCTTTAACCACAATAACCAGTTAAAATTGTACAACGCCACCATCTGGACTGTAGTTCGAAAAATCAGGAATGATGGGGGATACAATCATAATTTATATTAAATAAATTAATTTCTTAAAATATTTCAGTGTATGTAAATATGTAAAAACAAGCATCTTATTTTTTTGTGTTCATTTTCCTTCACGTTCTAAATGGTGCACAGTTTTTGTGTGCAATTTCCCAATGTACAAGGTTATGGTCCTCTCTCTAATATGTCAGTGCAAATCAACTGGAAAAGAAGAAAGAAAGAAAGTGGAAAAGAAGGTAAGATACAGTAATTTGTCGAGGGGTGTATAATACTTGAGTAATATTACTTGATTGCTATACTTAAAGGAGTCCACTTCCAGAACAATTTACAGATAATGTACTCACCCTCTTGTCATCCAAGATGTTCATGTCTTTCTTCAGCCGTAAAGAAATTATGTTTTTTGAGGAAAACATTTCAGGATTTTTCTCCATATAATGGACTGATATGGTGCCCCGATTTTGAACCTTCAAAATGCAGTTTAAATGCAGCTTCAAACGATCACAAATGCGGTTGTAAACGATCCCAGCCGCGGAAGAAGGGTCTTATCTAGCAAAACGATCGGTTATTTTCATTAAAAATACAACTGAAATACTTTTTAAAGGTCAAACGCTTCTCTTGTCTTTCTCTTCCCAACCTCTGTTTTTGTTCCGGTTCATGACAGTTAGTGTATGTCGAAAAACTCCAATCTCATGTTCTCCGTCAAATTCAAAATCCTCCTATATGGCTGTTTTACGTTTTTTTTTGTTAAAGCTGTTTGATCTTCTTTTCATGATGACTTTATAAAGACTGGGTCTGTACTTCTGCAGTGATGTAGGATGATTTTGAAATGGTTTTTGAAGTTGAGGGAGAAAATACGATTGGAGTTTTTCGACATACACTAACTGTCTTGAGTCAGAATACACAGAGTTCAGGGAGAGAAAGACAAGACGAGCGTTTGAGATTAAAATATATTTAAACTGTATTTTTTTGAAAGCATGAAAATAACCAATCGTTTCGCTAGATAAAACCCTTCTTCCTCGGCTGGGATCGTTTACAACCGCATTTGTGATCGTTTGAAGCCGCATTTAAACTGCATTTTGGAAGTTCAAAATCGGGGCACCATATCAGTCCATTATATGGAGAAAAATCCTGAAATGTTTTCCTCAAAAAACATAATTTCTTTACGACTGAAGAAAGAAAGACATGAACATCTTGGATGACAAGGGGGTGAGTACATTATCTGTAAACTGTTGTTCTGGAAGTGACTTGCTACATTGTTGGAGTGATGTTTTGAAGTTGGCAGTTATTATTCAATAGGGCTTTTTAGGATATTTAGCAATACATGTAAACAATAGGGTTCTGGAAGTAAAAATACAATTAAAAAATCCAAATCAAAGAAACAAATTTAGAAGTACCTTGTATAAACCGTTCAAAACAAACCTTTTATTAGCTCTGAGGTTTAGAGGAATGTAAAAGTCAGTAGGCTATGATTTATTTTGTAACATCAAAATTGATTGGTCAGTGGTAACTGTGCACTACATTGCACAAATAAAAATAAAATCAGTGAGTATTCTTTATCTAGAATTGATTTAAATAATTCATTTTTTTTCTTCTATTCTGTCTATTCTATTCTATCTATCTTTTGTTCTATCTGGAATACATTTATGGCCTCTGCATCGCATCTCTGCATTGAATGAGTCACTTACAGTGTGTTTTTGTGTTCCTCTGTTGTTCTTAAAATGCATGGAGTGGATATTTTTGACCTCTGTGCCATTGTGTTTTGGATACTGTACGGATACAAAGAGCATCTTGCGTATAAGGATAGATCCTTATATACAATACAACCGTCCTCCACCCTCAATACCACCGAACCCCCAACTGCTCCCCAGGCGCCGCGGCAATATGGCTGCCCACTGCTCCGGGTGTGCGTTCACGGTGTGTGTGTGTTCACTACTGTGTTAGCAGGGCACAAATTCCGAGTATGGGTCACCATACTTGGCCACACGTCACGTCCTTTCCTTTCCTCATAGATGCTATCCATATTATGTATAAATAGAAGTGTTATGCTATTTGTAGTAAGGCTAAGTTGTCTGACTAATGGTGGGTGTTAGTGAAAGTGGGAGTTATATGAACTGTTCTCAACCAGGAGACCAGAGCACACTAGGGGACCTTAGGATGACTTATTTGAGATGAATAAGTACCTACTCAAAGTAACTTCAGATGTAGCACGTGTTGCACTCTAGACCTGCACATATAGAATTATGATCAATGATGTAAATGGATAATCTATTTTGATTGACAACAAACATTTATTAAACACTTATAGCATTTTCGTACACTTTGAATTATAGTCTGAGTAAACTACTAGTTTAGTAGTTTTATACTGCAAGTACACTTGTAAGCTTTCTTACTTTAAGTATACTACTATGTCCCTATTTAGGTATTAAATAGCTCAAATTTATTTAGAATTTTTTCTAAGTGTAAGTCAAGTATACATAAATGTCATTTTAAGTATATTTCTGAGAAGTACATAAAATCACATTTCTGAGATGTAGATACAAAGTAGACAAAGTATACTTTCCTGTTTTTACTTTAAAAGAAGCATACTAATAGCACACTTGAATAAACTTCTTTGGGACTGCTGGGTGAATCCACTTGTTCCTCCAGTTGCTCCACTCACACATGTCCTTCGGTAGAATTTCTGGATGGGTTTGAAAGCGTGCCTCAGGCCGAACTCAATTTCTTATTCAGGGCTTGAAAGCCATCCAGTGCTGGAGCCATCTGGTGCTGAGGACTCGGCTGAGACCTCACCTCCAGGTACAACGGCTCAGTCTGAGGCTGATGCTGAAATGGCAGTCATGCTTACCCAGGTGGCCAAGAGCTTCGGACTAGAATGGACTCCACCACCCTGTCCCAAGCGCTTGCAATGACTGGTTCTTGGGATCTAAAGCATGAAATACAGCTGCACTCTGCCCCAGTCCTTTCTTCCCAGAGGTGCACAAATAGCTGACAAAATCGTGACAGGCCTTTTTTCGCTAGGACACGATACTCTCGATGGCGGTGTGGTGAAGGGATACCCAGAGATCCCTCAGGTGAAGGGAGTGATTGTGGTACATTTATGCCTACAAAACGTTGACACTTGGCTGGGCCTCCCAAGTCTCTTATCCTCCTTATCATCTCTCGTGACCAAGTGTGCCGCACGAGTCCTGAAGTGAGTGAAGCCAAAGTGATTTGATCGCCCCCAGGTGGTTGGTCTCAGTATAGGTCATAAACCCCACCCTCTCTATATAATCTAATGGGTTGTGAGACTGAACTAAATAATCAAATTACACTTCAAATGAAATTTTTCCCAAAGGTTTCCATCATTTGAGGTAGTTTTTTTATCATGCTGATATATGTTCATGTTCGTTTTTCTAAAAGGTCTGACTTTAGGTAGGGATTTGATGCTATAAAAACAGGGTGTGGTGTCATGAATGTAATCTTGCGATTGGGTCTGCGGGAGTTTGGGCGGGACACTGCGCTACTGCGCAGACTCGGGCTCCAAACGAATCTCTACTGTGCAGACTCTGGCCATAATTGACATAATTTACAGCAGGGGTGGGAAACCTTGATCCTGGAGGGCCGGTGTCTCTGCATAGTTTAGCTCCAACCCTGAAAAAAAAAAAAATACAAACCTGTATCCTGAAGACCTTGATTATCTTGTTCAGGTCCGTTTGATTAGGGTTGGAGCTAAACTCTGCAGATTTGCAGCATACTGAGATGCTTTGGCTTCACTTTTGTATAGTGGAATAAAGTGGAGACTTGGAGACACTCATGACAAGGGCTTACATGCCTTACAATGGACAAGCCACTTCCACCCTGCATGCTCTGACCATCCTGCAGGTCTGCCAGGCCAAAGTGTTGAAAGAGCTGCAAAAGGGTGGTCACAACAGGAACCGCATTGAGTTCCTGAAGGCAAAAAAGGTTACAGGCTAAGAAGGTTACACTGCAGGGTTGGGGCGATGTCCAAGAGTGCCACCTATGGCTCAACCTGATGGGAATGCGGGATAGCACCCCTATCTCCTAGGCCTATTCAGTGACACTGTTGCAGATTTTGCACAGAAGTTTTTGACAGTGATGAAGCAGACATAGGCATATCAAAAATATTCTGCCTCTGCGAGTCATGTCCCATCCCTGCTCCCCTGAAGCAGCAAGTGCCACCTGCTCATCACCTAGGCTGATGCCTGCAAAGGCTGCTCACAAAAACCTGGGCTTGTAGTCGCATTAGAGGACCTATGCAAGGCTTCGAAGTGGACCTGAAAGGGAAGGAGGAGAGCCCACTCACCTACTCACCCAAAACTTGAGGTCGAGCATCACTCTTGGTGGCAAATGGGGGAAGAGCAGTTTCCAATGGCCAAACGGCATCTGACGGACGGCTACCAATGGTCAGCAAAATAACAATTTCCTTGTTCCCTGGGTCTTACACACACATGGCACTTATGACCCTTGTCACCACTTACGGCCAGGTGTCGAACATTGGTACCAGAACTTGATCAGACATGACTGACTGTCTGGATCAGGCAGACATGCTTCAACTTTCTTAGCCGTCACTGGCTTCCTTAACAGCAGACCAAAGGAACAAGGTAAGTGCATTGCACCCTACACCATGCATGACAAGGGAAACAAGGTCTCCCAATGTGGGGAATCTTGTCTCAAAATACCACAGGAACCCTACTCCAGGTACTCTGGGTGTGGTTCTGTCGAGGCCTCTGTTGCTGAGCATGGTTAGCACTTCTCAGCAAGCTTCTCAGAATGATTTGGTTTGCCTGCAATCCAATTCACTAGACACCTGCTCAAGTACAATGGCCTTCATATTTACCTCAGTATAAGGAGAGAATGCCGCTGTTCTTGGGGCATTGACGGAGACGATAGAGCCTGGCCCTCCAGCCAAAATGAAGAAGGTGTTTTACAGCTCTTACATTCATAGAGATGCTTCCTTGGCACAGACCATTTTTATGGTTTTCCTTCGAGGGGCAGGCATATCAGTTCAAGGTTCCACTCCTTAGGGTTGTCCCTGTCTCCTCTGCCCATTTCCCCTTAAGAAAAGCTGGCATTCACATCCCTAACTACACAACATGTTGTGACATGGTCCTCAAGCACCTAGCTCCATTGGGACTTCAGGTCAACTGGGAGTGTGTCATTTTTCTCAGTGTGAAGCTGGACTCGGCTGCAAAGAAGAAGTGCTCGTTCAGTGCTGAACTGCTTGAAAACATTTAATTACAAGAAAGCAGTCCTTCTATTTATCCATATTGTTGGAAAAACAGATCATCCTAAGACAGGCTGGGGCACTTTAAGCAATGGGTGTGCAGTCTCAGATTTCTGGACAGGACCCCGGCTACACTGGCACATCAAATGCCTAGAGTTTCTGGCTGTGCTTTTGGTATGCGCTTTCCTCACTGCACACATTGTGCAAGATCAGGGAGGATGCAGAACAGGTCTTAAAGGGGACCTAATATGCCATTTTTACAAGATGTAATAAAAGTCTCAGGACTTTCTAGAATGTTTTTTTTTTTTTTTTTGTGTGCACTTTTTTGTTTGGTGCACTTCCTGGGGAGAAGACTAACGTAAATGTGGTATTGGATCGGTGCTCTCCTTCCTCCAAGAGGGCCTAGAAAGGCTCCTATCTCCATCCACAAGTGTACATGGCTGCTTACTGCTATGATAGCAGCAAGTGAAATGTACCTAGTTCGGACTGGAAGCCTTTTACATAGTCCTGAGATGCTGGCCTGGCAATGGGCTTAAGGTTCCCACTACCTCATTCAGGGATCAAGCAGTCCCTCCTGATGAGGGAGACCCAGCCTTGTCTCTGTTGTGTCTAGTGCATGCGTTACCCCTATGTCTGGATTGCACAGAGTTTCAGGTTATCTGAACAACTCTTTGTCTGCTTGGACTGTGGATGCAATTCTCCTGGTGCATCAGGCCCTCTCTTAGTAGTGAGGGCACACTCAACCGGGGCATCACTGCCTCTCTGGCTTTAGCAGTTAATGCCTCATTAGCAGACATTGCATAGTTGTGAGCTGGGCTACACTCAATACCTTCAGCAGACTTTATAAATCTGCACATGGAAGCAGTTTCATCTTGAGTTGTAGGTACCGACAGGCACTACAGGCAGGTTAGATCTGTTAGATCTGCTCAAGCAAATATGTTGGTGAGAAAATTTTATATGTGTTTGGATGAGGTAAAAATAAACATTTTAGATCATATTTTACATCTGCGTATACTGCTCCATTGTGCATTTTAGTCCCACCAGTCCTCCAAGACCAAGTTTGGGAACCCCTGATCCAGATGGAGCTGCCTTCCCTTTTGTATGTTCCTTTAAAAGGCAGCTCCCTCAGAATGCAAAACTATAGCATATTTACAAGATTGAAGCTGCCTCTCCCTATTGTGGGTTCTGTAAGCAGTAAGCTCCCTTGTTTAAGCAATAAAGTAAAAACTGCCTCCCAGACTCTGGAAGTTTCCTTGTATGGTCTTGAGATCATTAGCCTGGTTGAGTTTGGGTTCTGTGGGGTTTCTGTAAGCAGGTCCTCTACTCCCATGAGAGAGCTCAGTATGACCCCCAGACCGCAGGTTAATGTGGAGTTGTAGCCTTCCCGTTACTGGGATAACTTCTCTTTGGGTCTTCCGCACCTTGTTATGGCTCAGGAAGGCTTCTGAGACCCTGGCACAGCTGACACTAATGCAGCTGTTTGCCAGTGTTCTCTGGTGAATACAGCTTAACCTTTGCCTCTAATGGGGTTTCTTTTATTTGGGTCTATTGCCACTAGCTTGAGTGTAGTCTGTGTTGAGGATCACATAATATTTAGGTCCTTCTGCTGAGTCCTTAGCTCCCCAGAGGATATGTCTCTGAGCTCTGATGAGAAGGGGCTTTGCCTGTTAGAATCCCTTCTCATTGGTAAGTATAAGTAAACAAGGAATGATGGTTTTGAGACTCTGTCTGGATCAAATAGGGTTGTGAACCTTCTTACTAGGAGCTGAGCCAGATGCCAGATCCCCCTTGGTGTAGTGACAGACAAGGGAACAAATTTGCTTCCCTCTGCCAGTATTCCCTTGAAGGTAATGTCTGGTGTAGAAGGCTGGCCAAAACCTGATCTACCCTTGAGCTCTTAGCAGACCTTGAGCTCTGTCCTTGGGACAGGGACTGGCACCCACCCCGGTAAGGAAGGGAAGAAGGATTAAATGCTAGAACTTTCCTTACATAGGGCTAGATACTTGGGTGGTGGCCTGTAGGAAATAGATTCACTGATAGATCCACTGACAAACCTGAACTGGGAATTTGACTCCAGCACCCAAGTCTGCAGAGTCCTTATGTGTGCTTATTACAGCCAGTTTGGCAGTCACTCCCTCAGCCTTGTGGAGTGGGCATTTGTATTCCCATGGCATCCTAGGACACAGTATGCAGTTCCCATTCGAAAGGGATCTTGGGTCACGAATGTAAACATTGTTCCCTGAAAAGGGAAACAAGACACTGTGTCTCTTTGCCAGGCCTACTGCATCTCCTTCAGACAAAGAAGTTGACTAAGGTGCCCTTTTGTAATTCACAAATTGTGCTCTAGTAGTGACGTCACAGACTGTCGACTGGCCAATGTCATTGTCATGTTTTAATCATTTATTTTTGACACCATTGCGCTGAAGGCATTCCCCATTGCGTCCTAGGACGCAGTGTCTCATTCCCCTCTGGGAACCATGGTTACATTCGTAACCTGAGATGTTTAGTGGAGAAATTTATTATCAGACCCATTACCGGTGTTGCCTCTTTCAGGTGAGCCCTTATATTGGGTTAGTGCTCCATATGTACTGAAGTGCGCTTGTTATTTGACACGCTCAGCTAGTTCAGTTAGTTGTGGCATTTACTATAGGGGCCCCTATTGTCGGGACTTCAAAACAATGATGAAAGTGACCGAGAGAACATCTCGGTTACTTTTGTAACCCTTGCTCACTGATAGAGGGAACTGCTGCTGACAGAGTTGAGGCACTACCTTGGCTCCTCAGCACAAACCTAACTCGCAGGCCCTTATTTACCAGAATTTCCAGAGAGTGGCCATGCATGTGAATTTCACTCACCAGTTTCACTGGCCTTTTCTAAATATGTCAGAGGTATCTGGAACTTCACTAGGCCCGGAGCAAATTCCAAACAAGAAGGACTTAAAGCCCTTTTACACCCAGAAAGATAACTATAATGAAAACTATATCAGAGTTCTGTTTATTAGAGGGTGCTGCAGATCTGCTGCTTTAAATGCTTGAGCTCTTTAAAGCAGGATGGATTCTGATTGGTTGTCAATGTTTTTATTGTTCATCAGCTGGAAAAAAAAATAGTGTGAAAGTGATTCCAGCGTTTTCGTTATAATTGTGGAATGAACTCTTTTTTTCTGCTCTTCTTTTACGCGTTGAATGATTTTTTTAAAACTGTATTTTTACCATTATTGTTACAGTTATTGTCCTTGGTGTGAACCTTTACAAATAAAGCTTTCAAGTCTTCAATTTTCTTCAGAAAGGATACAGCCAATAACAATACCACCATCTGAGGCTGACTCTAATTCTTCAAAGGAAGAATCTATCGGTCTCTGCAGGATGATAGACAAATTTCACAAAGGGAACATGTATAGGGCAGAAAGGCCTTAGCTGCCTAGCCTCTTGCATGAAATAGAAGTTGGTTCTGATTTAGGGTTAGAACTAAGCTGTCTGGTTCATGGCTCTCCAGGAATGGAACTGAATAGTCCAGACTTACAGACTAGCTATCATCTTGCCCTTCCATTGTAATTAAGGATATCTGAATTTAAAATCAGAACTTTGACTTTTTGCCCACAGATCTGGCCAGGGTGTTTTTATAGCTTACCTGAGTATGCGGGTGGGGTTTTGATAAATTGACAGTGTGCACACCTCTTAAGTCACAACTATGCCGCTGATTTACAAAGTGCTTGTCAGTGTCTGTGTGCATGTGAGATACTGTGAATACTTGAGCTCAGTAGCCCCTCACTGCAGAACGCAAGATCCAGGGGGCGGGGTTAGATCCACATCTAGGGGGTGGAGATGGGTGGGTTTAGGTATATGTAAGGTGGGTGGAGTTGGATCTGGATCTTGTGTTCTGCAGTGAGGACCATCTCCTGTGGCTCTGATCAGTTCTGAAAATCTACAGTTATTTCTCATTAGGCAATACACTTACATTGCCCAGTCAAAAAAATTAAATGCAACATTCCTGTAATATCGGTATGATTCAGAGCGTAATGAAATGGTGTGATATCTTCAATGTCAAATGCCAATTCTGAGTGTATGGTCAACATGTAAATGTATAATGTACTTGCCCTTCAGTCATGAATGTGTACTTTAAAACTTACTGCTCTTCTTGACAAAATGTTGTTAATGAACATATTTCTCAGATGACCTCTCTCTGATGGGTATCTGGACTGATTCTTTTCCATCGCAGTCTATTCTGCTTTGAATGAATGATGATTCTGGTGATGAAAAGAAATGTAGCAATACCTGTATAATAGTGATTCACATAATATGAAACGGTGCTTCATTACAGATTGTGACTTTACAATAACTATTTGACTTAGAAAATAGAGAATAAATATGTGGAAATATGCAAATGAACAATATTACGTGTTAGCTGATTCCGTTGATATGGACATTGATATTTAAACACCAGAAACTTCTTAAGATTAGAATCGTTTCTAACATTCTAAAAAAAAAAAAGTGAAAAATTCACAGTTTAGGATATTTCTGTAATACAGCCGCAGGTCCAGAAATAAAAACACGAATCATCGCGTTCTTTAATGTACAGGAAAGTACTATTTTTTTATTCCTTCATATTCAAACTTCACAAACAGAGTGAACTTACAATACCTCAGAGAGTGAAAATTACAAAAAAAGGTGCTGGTAACATTTACAAAAAAATCATCCTTACTTTGCAACAATCAGTTATTCTTCCACTCTTTTTTTTTTTTTTTTTTTAGTCTTTTGCATTAAGGCTTAATACTTCTGTATAAAGTATATGCAAGTCTTCACAGTTTTTCGAAAAAAGTCACAATATTATGTAACATAATGAAGCTTTTACGGCTATTTTCTGTTTAATAACAAATACACATCACTGGTAAATATACGTGAAAATACAGGGCTTACTGTAAAATGGCAAGTAATGATACTGTTTGCTGAAATATTTTTTTTTTTTCTAAACACATTTGTAAGAAAGGTTACATGAGATACCACTGAAATAACTGAAGCAGAAGGAAAAGGAAGAAAAAAAAGTCATAATAAACATACAAACAAGGGAGATCGCCTCCAAACTTTGGCACATCCCTTTAAATATTTTCACAAAATATATAAGGTTTTATTTTTTTTTTTTCTTTCAAATCATATGCATGGAAGTATAGCAAAACTGGCATAAAGTGAAATCATGCTGTGTAGTAAGGTGCTAAATTAGAGATATTACAAGGCCCGTCTGTTGCAGACAGGTGAGAATAAGGTGCATTTGTAAGACTGAAAAGCATGTAGGCCTTTTTTAGGTTTCGAGAAACAAAACAGAAATAAATTACAAATGCAACACAAACTTACTTAGTTTTAAAAAAATAAGCACGAAAGAACCGATAACAACATGACCAATAGTCTTGAGGCGACCTCATGAACTCATGCACTCCCACTGATTCAGAGAAATGTGTGACAGTCTTTTCCACAGACACGTTAAATACTCTAATATCGTATGGTACGCGGTATCGTATTTGTTTGTATGCGTGTTCGCCGTGTCTCTTTTTCAGCACAGAATATGCCACTGCAAGACACGATGACGTGGTTGGATGATTTGATCGAAACGAAACAGAACGAAGCAGAGATATTACTCCGGGGATTTCCTAAGCTGCACTAGTTTAGAAGTTAAAAGACACAAGCTCTATCCCTAGAACTCACCAAGGCTCACCCTCATGCATACTGCTAAAGTGACGCAACAAGCTTGCTCAAAGAACCAACATCACAAAAGCAATTTGGTTTTAGTGCAAACACAACTGGCTGGCTTCAGCTTCTTAATAAAAACAAGCTCACCAAGAAGATTACATGAAGGCACATACTTATGCTTCCTCTAACACGCAACATATTGAGACAAACCGCAACACCTTTCGACAACACCACGAAGCAGTTTTAACAGGAAAGCCACTATTTCCAGAAACCAAAAACCATCACTACGTAGAATTGCTAGAAGTTATTACTGATCGTAGGCATAGGAAACTTTCGATCGCGCTTTCTACGGATAACGACTCGAAGCGGAAAGGCGACGGACCGTTTCTGTTCGTAGCCTCAAACCGACCCGCCACGTTTGATCGACGACAAAACGTCCCCATTGGAGTCCCAGAAACACGGCAGTACTGACAGAGAATCGGCAACGACGAGAAGCGATAAGCGTATGTTTGCACTCCACTGAAGGTCTCTGACTCTCCCGAGAGTCGAGCAAGTCGGCCCGTGTGAACGTTCCCCCTTTTCATTAGTGTAGAAACACCACTGTTTCTGGGACAGCCTTTGTCTTTTCCTCAGAGCTCGTAAGAGTTGTTCAGAACAATCGCAAGAGGAAACAGGAAGCATATCATTTAATGTACCTAAAACCCGGACATCGTATATATGTCTTTTCAGCATCCGACTTTACAGCCTCGGCATCGCCACGCATCTCCAATGTTGAATCTGTGTAAACGAACAAAACAGCATCTTTGAAAAGCTTTCGTTGTTATACGTGGTTGGTTGGTGTTTATGTTAAGTGTTCTATTGCTATTTATCAAAGAAGACCAAGAATAACTTTAGTGCAAAATTCTTTTCTGGTTTGATAAGTGGTATTTGGGTTTAGGTCGATGAGGATTGCTACAGGGATCAACTGTGGTTTACGCCTAGTGGTTTCTCTCGGCCGTTGTATTCGCTCGAGTGGTTTGCTTTTGACATTTTAGCACGCGATCGCTTTGTCGAGGGGCACGATTCTTACGTTTTCCTCGATTTTGTGGATTGGGGAAGAAAAAAAAAAAAAACACAATTAGGGCGATTAAAAACTAGTGTTTTCCCTACAAACATTTGAGTCAATTTTGATTTTAGAGACAGTTGAGTGTAGACAACCCTGCGTAGCTGAACAAAACTGAAAGTGTTGGTCGGAAAACAAATCTGTGTGCTGAGCTGCTTTGTGTTCATGAAAGCCCTATACAAATCAAATTACAATTTGACTTGGCTTGACTGACGTCTCAAATCATTTCAAAATGTCTCACAAATTGTCAAAAATTACTCTAGTCCAGTGTTTGACATAGAAAAATAAAATAAAATGGCCTTGTACACACACTAAAAAACCTTATTCTATATCTCTAAACAGCAGGTTTTCTAAAGCAAACAGACTTTTTCACAACGATTATAGAAACTGGACAAACTAACTAACTGCAGATTTTCATTTTAAGGTTGTTTGAATACTGTAGGATGTTTAATACCTTTACTACAACAGCTCCACATTCGCACAGTTTGAATGCTTCAATATGAAAAAAAAAAAAAAAAAGATAATGAAATTTGTGAAAATAAATTATGTGCTAGTGCAAGAATAAAACAAGGCGTAAGATATGGCTTTAAATAGTGAAAAATACCAAATCTTTTTGAAAACTCTGGTTTTAGCTAGGTCACCTAAATGTTTTTTATAGCACAAAACATAGCACAGAAAGAGGGATAAAGTCTTCCTAATGTGTATCTAAACCAACAAAGCTAAACACATCAGTAGAAATAAGCTAGTAAAGTATCCCATGGCATTTTTCTACATTGTCTATTTGTCAAGGGGTAAAATTCCACTATGATATGAGTGTTTCCATCCAAATATTCACATGACACTTTGACTTTTTTTTTTTTTCTTTTTTAACAATGATTATATGATATCACAACATGTTACAAAGAAAAATGGGAATTTGGTCCTTAAAGATAAAACGGTGGTACTAATCTCTCATGTATCTCAAAAAGAACCCATTTTATTTTCCTATTTAATTTGATGTTGGAAAAATCACTGTTGGAGAGCTGTTCTATAATGTCAACTTTTGGTAGATTAAACGGTTACATGCAAACACAAGAAATAAAACACTTGGTCCATGCTGACGAATAACATGTGGATCTTAACATTCACTGCAGAAGCAGAGCAGCTGAAATAATGAAGGAAGAAAAAACGATGAGGAAAAACAGACCATCCGTTTATCTTGCATCAGTGCAATTGGTTTCATGTTTGACGTTACTGAAGCAAATAATATTGACCAAAGAATGAACTTTTACAAATCAAAAACTGATTAAAGGAGTCGCTGTGGAATCAAAAAACAAGTGTTTTTTTCTTTTTTGCACATCAATTCAAATTTCAGGATGTTTTACGCATCGTGTTTCTTTTGACATTGACGTAATTCTTTGGTGTGAACATAAACTCAGCTTTTCTGAAACATTAAAAAAATCTTAATTTAACGAATTACGTTCAGATTACTTTAGGAGCTTTGGACTATTCAATTGGTTTGCTTTGTGTTGCTCAAGCAATAGCACATTTGGTACGACAAGAATGGTTAAAACAAAGGTTAGAACGTTAAAGGATAGAGTAAAAAAGCCAAAATGATTACGATATGATGCTACGTTTTCCAAAGCCTTTTTTAAATGCAAATATTTTGTTGTAGACATACTGAATTGCGTGGCCCCAAACGTCGGTGTCCAAAGGAGCAGCTCAGTCGCAGCATTTCCACATTAAATTCTGAAAAACGTTCAAATTTCAGCGGTGAGAGATCTATAAACGTGGCATCTTTTTCCTTACGTTACGCACATTTTGTCGTCACGTTTACATTTCTAAGCAGTAAAATGCTCGGTTATAGAAAACACATTTTAGAGGAGTGTTTATATGTATGATGTTTCCTCAAATCGATATTAAATCAGTTCAGAATTACAGACAAGAACGGTATTAGATTGTTTAGAAACGAGTGCTTACCGAACGAGTAGTTTCTAAGCAGTTAGTAAGAAGTCTTTTCTTGTGCGCTGAATAAATATGGGGACATCCACTGCGATCTGGGGTCAGTCTGACTGAACTAAAACAAATAAGCACTAAATCAAAATAGTAACCTCTGGAATGGACAGATCTGCTCTTGTGCTGGACTGAAATCCTGTTTTGTTTAATGGCGAACTACGTAAAGTACGAAAGATTTTGTCAAACAGGTCATTTTAAGAGATATTGTTATTAAAGAGGTACTTAGATGATTATCTCTACCTATCTGTTTGTTACGCTAAACTACTGTATGTATATCAAAAGGCATCTGCCAAAGCAATACAAGTAAATACGCCTAGAAATGGTACTTGTATATAGATGCACAGTAATGTGTAAATCACATTCGAAAACGTAGCTGCAAGACGTTTCTACCAAACATAAAGGTTTCTATATAGTAGGACTGGTTCGAATGGAAAGATGCCTAAATCTCAATAAAACAGCACGTCGGGTTAAATTCTCTCCCCTCCTGTTTCTGAACATCATTGTAGCAAACAACCCACACGTTTGTGTTACCTTCCACAAACACGGTCTGAGAGATGAAACCATAAAGCAGATCACCAGTAACAGTTCAGAACGGAATTTAGAATGTCTTTTAAACTGAAACTAATTTCCTCCGTTTAAAAATTCGAATTTTCAAATGAGGTGGCAAACTTGCCATTTTAACTTGGGGAAACAGCCTTCAAATGCTAGATAACACCCACAGAATTTGCTATTTCATCTCTTTGCATTTCATGTTATGGACCGAAAAGGCTCTGAAAACATGTGGTGGAAGTCTAGAAAAATGTATTCTTGAATTTAATCCAACGGGGCGAATGTAACATCAGGTTATTTTCCACAAGAAAAATGTATTGGTTTAGGAATTCTTCATTACGACAAAATCTGTCACATATATTGACTGTTTAGTTGATTAATTGTTTGATTAATTACACAAAAACACACTGTTACTGGAGAACTGAGGTGTCATGTATCAAACTTGACAGACAGGCAATTTTAACAGGACAGATTGATGCAGTACACAGTGGTTGTGGAAGATAGAGAAAGCACAAATCATGTAGCTCACAGATAAGAAAAATGGCGTCACAGCACAAGCACCGGCATCTGTCGGCCTCTCGCTCGCCGGCCCTGAAATGCAATCCGCCGAGCGCTTTTGCCAGCGGCTGTGGGTGTCCCTAAACGCATGCAAACTATCCGCTTCCTTAATCCAAATCCCAACCAGGCTCAATTCAGGAGACGAGCGTCCAGGTTTCAGAGGCCGAGAAAAAGAGATCCTCCGCATGCAAATGACACGAGCACGCTTGCACACCTGCGCTTTCGGGTAAAAAGTGGGAACCATGCACGTCACGTTTTAAAACTGCGTAGTCAGCATCGTTATTACAAGCGCGCCTCGTGTGATTAGTAAAGAAACTGCAGTCTCTGTATCTGAAACATCATATATATATACACACACACACACAAACATATATATATATATATATATATATATATGATTCATCTAAAGATATTTTATGTTTGCTTGCTTCTCCTGTTAAAATCTGTATTGTACTTTGTCCTGTAAATATATGTATACTTTTCTATTGTTTCTGAAAACAAACGAACAAACGAACAAACTCTGTAGTCATAAATAGAGTAAATGCTTTGTCTTTGGATTTGAGCCTATGATACAAGCAGAAGAATATCATATAATCAATAGTGAATACCATTCAGAGCTGCTGTAACGCAGAAAGAGAAGTGTTAGGAAAAGTGTGTAATCACAAGCATGCTTACATAGCTAACCTCTGGCGGAAAAAACGAAACAAAAAATAAGATTAAATAAATTTGGTATTGAACGTATGATATGGTTGTCTACTGACTACAAAGATTAAAACGGTATTCATTTTCTCTGTTATATTCCTCAAAAAACCGCATCTCTATACTCTAGTTTACAGAGTAGTCTGCAAAGTCGCAAATCTTATCACAGAACAACAATGACCTCTTTTCACACAAACCGTCGCAATATCGATTACGGTGCACACAATATCATGTCGATTATGTATTACAACAACTGCTCAAAAGCGTACAGCATCGGCGTCCTTGAAAGGAAGGACGTCGTCTCAAGCAAATTCAGCATCTATAGGAAAGAACCGAGACGAGAAGAAGAGAGGAAGAAGAGGAAATAGAATAGGAAGAACAATGTTTTTTTTTGTTTTTTTTTTGTTTGTTTGTTAGGTTTTTTTTAAAGTTTCGCTCACATCGTGAAATGTCCAATAAAATGCATACTGAAAATGCAGACATTTCCAAGAGGGCATTTAAAATATGACTATAAAATTCTAAAGGCAGGTTTGAAAATATGAAAAGAAATGAAAACATACAAACAATTACTATTTTTTTTTTAAATTGTTATTATGAATAATTGTAACGGGCACTTTGGACACAATATAACACTGTATATTGTAGTATAAAATAAGCTTCATTTTGGTGATTTCAGGGGTTAAAACACAATAAAACACCCTTACTTATTAGTGGTCCTTAAAAGAAGTCTTTTGTGACATGTCAGATCTAGTTTGTAATTATTATTGCTGGTAGTCCTCACACTTGCCTCATAGAGGGATCTGTCGACAGTTGACAACTGTGTGTGTGTGTGTGTGTGTGTGTGTGTGTGTGTGTGTTTCGTTTTAGGCAGTGAATATTGTTTTGTTTTACTGTTTTGTGAAGTATTATTATTATTACAGAATAAAAATAACAGTATTATTGTGAGCTTTATTAAGCTTGGATCTGTAAAAGAGGCACTTCATCATTTTTTTTTTCTTCTACAAAGGAGAGGCATCGTAAAACTCCACGTGTACAGTGTTAGGTGTTGTTTTGGTTACAGTACTATCTGTTGTAGATGCTGATGAAGACATGGATACTCTAGCTTGTTTTGAATTAGTTTGACCATTGTGTAGAGAGAAGCTTAAGTCTTTGTTTGTTCCGAGAAAACGACTGCGGAGATGAAAGGCTTCACCGCAGCGAGATCGAGTCTGACTGTTTCAATATGGAGATGGGCAAAATGGCCTGACTGAATCGGTGTTTCACTGGGGTTTTTCGAACCGCTGTTACGGGATGCGATATAGTTTGTAAGTTACTAAAAAGCGTATTCTCTGAGCGCAAACCGATCACTCAGCTGAAACCTCTTCCGCTCCTACTGAAATATTGGTGATGTTTCCCAAGGTCTTTTCTGTGCCCACAAGCCTATACTCTAGGAATAGATATTCTTTATAAATAGAGAGAGAGAGAAAAAAAAGTACCTTTGTTAAAAAAAAAAAAAGCAAGGAGAAAAGAAGGTGGTAGTCCTACAACGAAAACTTACTGTAGTAGCAAAGAGAATGCTGTATCTATTCTGTACACTGAAGAAAAAAATGAATATGTATTTGTAAAATTACAATTTTAAGCAGAGAACAAAAATAAAAGCTAACTCTACATTTATGAACTGTAAATATATACTGTAAGTAATGTAAAAAGTCTATCTGAACTACCCATAGAAGTGATCGTCATAGTGCTTTTTAGAACCCACGAGAACGGCGTCCAGTCGAGATGCGACGGACTATGACATTTAAGCATCTGAATTGTGTCTAAACATCTTCGTGCAGATTTTTTACACTTTTACAAACTACACAATTTTGGCTAAACAAAGTCTCTGTGAAATAAAACGCCTTTTTTCTTTTCTTTTTCTTTTTTTTTTCTTTGTTGTTGCTGTTGCTGTTGTTGTTTTTCCTTTTTACATATGAACAAACACAGAGTAACAGTAATATCGGACGTTAAAACTTGGACACGAGCTGAAGCCTGACGCTAGGACCGGTGACGCTGCTGAGCAAATCCATACCGAAATGAGAAGAGAAGTCAGCGGTGTTTGCATGTCGCCATTCGTCCTTCATGACCGCCGCTAGACAATTATCCAATACTGTATTGCAAGGTTGCTTTCTCTGCCCTTCTCTGAAATATAGTTTATCCCTTGTGTAAAAGAAATTGCAACAGCACCTTCACAAGCAAATAGTGCATTTGGTCGCTTGATTCAAACACGATTAAGGCTATCTGTAAAGACACAGCTGATGGCCAATGTACAAACTGATGCCATTTGAACAATACACCTCATCTAGCAAACTATTTGGAAGTGATATTGATTTATCTGCTCTCTGGCAGCGCTCGTTAAGTGCTTTAAAGCGTAGAAATGTTCACGTTTCTGCTGGCCCGACCCACGCGCACGTGTTGAAATTCACACGGACGGTTACTGAATTGGAAACGTGACATTTCTGATTTAAAAATAAACTTGATTATCTACGATGCACTACATCCACTCCGGCCACGGCGATTCATATGCTAGAAACGGATGAGACGGGACTCTTTCGGTTGTGCCACCACAAACACCAACGATCCCGAAGCGACAGAACGTTCTTCCGCAACACGACCGTCCGAAGCCGAACTGAAACGAGATCGAGGCCGGAAATGGGCAACAAACACGGACGCTAGTCTAAGGCAACACCTCAGCCTGTGGCCAAACTTTGCAGCGTAACTGAGTCGAAAAGCGTTTGGTCTGAAAGCGCTGGAGAGCACTCGTACGGGGTTAGGCCAGATCGCGTCGTTCCCGGTGTTGTTTATTGTAGGGAATATAGTCACGATTGTTCTCGAGAAAGTTACCAAATGCACTCCTAAGTATGTAAAATAATATGTTGTCGCTGTTGTCGTACCTGTACTGCATATTGCAAAGGAAGCCCTACAGTTCAGGCATCACAAATTGTACAGCACACACATAGAGACATACCAGAGGAATATACGCACACGCACACTCACACACACACACACACGTACGGAAATGTGCTCGATCCCTAGACAGCACTAAAAAGCTTTGCACGACGACCCTCTCGTAGAAACGTACTTGTTCTAAAAGACATTTATCGTATATTTAGGCACACACTACAAGTCTTTTTTTTGTGGTTTTGTGATTTTGATGTTTTTTTTTTTTGTTGGTTTGTTTTGCTTTTTTTTCTTTTTCGTTTGGTATGAATGAGAAGAAAACCGAGCATTTGCTTCGATGAATTAACTGCGCTGTGGGATGGGGACGGGGATGGAAGTGGTGTAAGCGATTATTATCATTAGGATCTGACCGGGGAAAAAGCTCACGGCGGTTTAAATATAAATAAGGAGAAGAGAAACAAAAACGCTTGCATAAACAGCACAAAGTAAATACAATAGCAAGTAATGATAACAAAGCCGAGAAAAATTGAATCATCTAATCAAAAAAAAAGGAACAAAGCTACTCAAACACAAGTGAACTATAGAACCAAATATTTGATAAAAAAAATGATTATCTCTAAAAACTAGAACATCTCTGGTAACAGTAGTGCACTTATTGGTTTAAGCAGTGCAACATATACGCAAGAAAACAATGCAGTCCTCTTATCAAGCTTTTAAGAAAAGATATTTCCTTTATAAACAATGAAAAACAAGAAAAGAAAATCATAGAATTTAATTTCTTAAGTAAAACAATTCAATGTTTAAGCACAGGATTTTGAAGTAAATGTGCAAAGTAGCACTGTTGTTTTTTTTGTTGTTGTTGTTTTCAAACCTACAACTTACGCGAGCAAATTCCAAAATGGAAAAAGTCCAAATAAATTGCGATTTTGTCACCACTTGAACTACACTTCCAAGGCGTGTATCCACTCGGAGAAGTGAGCAAAAAATTGCCAGATTGCAGTTGCACGGCAGACGAGTCTTTTTATATCCGTAAAACACGTGTAGAACAAAGCCAAATATGAACACAGAGCTTTTGAGTGACGTAACACCGAAAATACAACCTTCTCAACTCACTTCCGAAATACACACACAATGTCTAGATATATAGATATAGATATATATAGCGGTAAAACTGGGAATGTTTCTTATTGTTCGGAGAGTGTTCTCCCTGTGGTATATTAAAGAAGAATGACCGTGTTGGATTTATTGTGGTTCAGTAGATGTGTCCTTTTGTTTTTTTTTTGTTTTTTTTAATCTGTTGCCTTGTGTCCCTATATCTCTCGCCCCGCCTGTATATCCCATCAGGCAGAAAACAAGGACGGCTGTTTGAGCCACTAGGTGGGGCTTTAGGAACAGGAGTAGTGCATTTTAGTCACCCCACCGGCCCAAACAACTGAGTCATAGTAGTCGCCGCTAACAGGAAATACATCATTTTTTTTTAGGAGGTTATTTCCGTCCAGTTCACTTTTGATCTAATCTAGCCCGTGGCTCCAAATAGCTTAACGTTTCCCATGTTCACTGAGAAATAGAATAATTAGAGAAACATCCACGTAATGCTGGATTCTACAGCTGATAACAGTCTCAAAGTGAGCACGTGAGGAGCAGCAATTAGCTTGGATTTTGGGCCTGTTTGCATACTGAAATCTGCCATTTTCCTTTTTCCTTTTTTTTTTTTGAAAATAAAACCACAAAAAAAACAGAACCATGGACCAAATGAAAAGAACAAATCAGTTGCCCGAAACTTTATATATATATATATATCACATTTTGTCATTTTGAAGCGGAAGAGGTCAACTAACAGTCGTCTTCTTAGTGGCAGTGTATGCGAAACGAATTGGAAATTATTAACGCCGTTCAAAGTTTTTGCTCGAATACTGTCATTGATAAACTCTCTTTTTTTTTTTGTTTTGTAAACTTGACCTGAACCATAAAAAAACAAACAAAAAAGTGTGGCGGGAGAAAAGGAAAATGTCATAATAATCATTCATTCATCAAGCCACTCAAAAATTCCCATTTTAGTACAGTTAGTAAAACTGGCTTGTACCTTGACAACATCATCAACATCATAATCCCTCAATGTCATAATAATAAATAAAAACCCAGTGTCAAATCGAACAACTCTCCTATTCTTATCGCACGTAAAAAGGCAAACATGTGACCATTGTTATTTTAGAGTGAATCTAGAGCCAAATCTTTTTTTTTTTTCCTTTCAGTTTTTTTTTTGTTTTTTTGTTTAAATCTATACCACAGTAAGCTTGGACGCTTATAGTGTCCAATACGGTCTACATGGGAAAAGATCTACAAGTTTAAAAAAATTCACTGCAATGCTTATTTTTGTGCACACGCACGCTCACATGCACAAATACACATACGTACAAAATACCTCTACCGTATAGAAGTGTGTATAAGTAGTTTGTGCGTGTGAGTGCATGCATGGGTATGTGTATTTGTGTTTGCGTGTATGTCTGAGTGCGTGTGTGCGCATGTGAATTTTTTTTTTTCTTGTGTGTTCTTTCGCAGGCCTTTCGGTAGTGTTCAACACATAAATCAGTATTTAAGGAAAGCATACATTTAGAGGCCAGTAGTATGGATCCAGCCAGTGGATCATTATCCAACTACACAGCCTTAAGGCCACCATCTTTTTTTTTATTCTTTAAGAATAGCAAGGACAAAAAAAAAAGAAAAAAAAAGAAATTAAACGCTTCTTTTTTTTTCCTAGAAAACTTAATGTGCCAGTGTCTATACTCATTACTCTTCATGCCCCAATATAAGAAAAAAAAATCTAGTGCCGTTTTCTTTATCATTTCATTCTTTTTCATGTTTACGTAAGTTTTTTTTTCATTTGTACTTATCCGTCGGAGACATGCTTGCGCATGTGGTCATTGAAGTGCTCGATTTGGTCAAACTTGACAGGGCACACGGAGCACATGTAGGTGGTCCCCTCCTGGCAGCTGGCTTCCGCGGCGACGCCCACTCCGGTGCTTCCGACCCCGCCCCCCGCTCCGCCCGCTCCCACCGGCATGGCGAGAGCCACCACGCCCGCTCCCGGCTCAGGGACGGCCATCGGAACCGGGATGGACGCGGGGCCTCCGGCGCTCCCCGCCGCGCTGACCCCGGAGACCGCGGTTTCGGTGCTGTGCAGGGCCATGTGGCGCTCCAGCAGGGTCTTGTGGGAGAACTTTTTCTTGCAGATGTAGCACTCGTAGGACTTCTCTCCACGGTGCAAGCGCATGTGGACGTTGAGCGAGCTCTTCTGGGTGAAGCGTTTGTTGCAGATGCTGCACTGGTACGCTCGGACGCCTGTGTGTGTAACCATGTGTTTGATGAGATAATCCTTCAGCGAGAACGAACGCCAGCAGATGCTGCACTGGTGCGGCTTTTCACCTGAAAGAGCACAGAGCGCAAACTCGTGAGGAACAGTTCACCGAAGCCTCTCGCATAAAACCCTCTCGTATCACAGGTCTACGCTATTGTAGATCAGCGGGTTCTTCTTCTGCTTTTTGTGAGGTAATTTCTGTAATTTCGACAGCTGCAGACCTGAAATTTGATCCGTACATGTTCCTTTTTATTTAAGAACAAACGTGCCCCTTGAGCTCATAATGTCTGCGTTGTGTTTTTTTCGGAAACACAGATTTTTAAAAAGCCTGTTTCTGTCATTTTTGCTTTTATCTGTAACTTTTGCTGAAAAGTTGAACTTTGCATGCAGGTTACTAATGCTGCTAAATTTATTAATTTTAATTATGGAATTAATTAGTGCTCTGGTTGCCTAGCAACAGCAATGTTAAATTTTGAAATCTAAAAAGGCCAGCAGAGCCAACATGCTTTAGCTACATTCAAATTTCATACACGTCCTCATCCAAAACACAGTTGATTTTTGCACCAGTGACGTCTATTGAACTAATCCAAAGTTACATTAACAGTTTGTAGTCAATGTCAGTAAATGCACAAATGATCTTGGTGTGGTTTTACTGCAATTTGGTCCACATTGAATAAATAAATAAACATTCATTCTGAATCTAAAAGGCTGGCTGTCCTTTCATCAGCCCAGACATATGTTTTGGGTTTAACTAGATGGATTTTGGAGAAGTGGACGATTAGACATTTTTTAATGATCATTATTACAAACAGGAATCACACGTAAAGCTTGCGACGCAGTAATTTCTACTGGTTTTGAAATGATACCAAATTGATTTAAATAGACATAATTAATTAGAAATAACTGCAACTGTGTTTTACTCTGTATGTCGGTCTGTAGCCTGTTCCACACATTCACAGAACATATAAAATACATTAGTAGAAAACAATAAAAGTGAATTTTAAAATATTAGTAGAAAACTAAAAAAAATGAGCAAATCCTACGCCAATTCCACCAAATGATGGTATGAATTACAGTAAAGAAAAAATTCTGTAAATCATACATAGAAAGTGTACATAAACGTAAGGTAAAAAATACTTAAATCACTTCCATTCTAATGCCATACCTGGCCTGTTATTTACATATTTATTTTTTGGGCAGGCACAATCTTCTAGGTCAAAGGCAATAACATCTGTTGTTACTGTCATATATCTTTAATGCTATACTGCATAATAAAAGCTCCTCTGATTCAATTAAGGCAGCATGCTCGAAGGCATACCAAGGATCAAAGTCCGACTGTTTTCATAAACATATAAGATTACACAGACTAGGTTTTTTGGCCTGAATACAAATCATTATTGCATAGTAATCTACTTCAGGAGTTTGCAGCGTCAAATTGAGTTATCTTACTGAACTCAACATTGCCATAGCTGAATGGTTTTTTTGAAGGCAGTGCGCTTCAGAACTGTTTAGTCTCAAGACACGGGTTCAGAATATGCTCTGCTAATAAATAGCTCGCAAAATCAGTCGACTCCAAAGCAGTAACAGTTGCTACTGTAGATTCTCACGTCGGCTTCTAACAAGTGGACGTGCCACTGCCAAAGCCAGGTTGCTTAAGGATGTTCTGAAAAGCACCTTGCTAAAACGGTTTTGTGGCACGTCAAAAAAATGGTGCAGGCGTTTTCATAAAACAAGGTCACACCTGCGTGTACGCAATGACAGAGCTGGAACTAGCCTGCATTTGGCAAACAGCTAAGACTTTGCTCATGAATAGATTCGGATGCAACCTAACTAGCTAGGCATGCAGAGACGAAAGGGAACTCACCTGTGTGCACGAACATGTGTTTCACGTAGTTCTGTTTGGCAGTAAAGGTCTTACAACAAAGAGTGCAAGCGTAGGGCTTCTTCTCCCCGTGCTGCCCCACGGCAGCACTGCCTTGCTGTTGACTTCCGCTCGGTGGCACCGTCAGTCCACCGGGGAACGGAGGCATGCTGGGAGAGGGCACTGCCACAAATTGGGGCTGCTGACTCCCAATGGACTGGGGCAGACTGAAGAGGAAAGGCTTGTTGTCGCTGGCTGACTGGGTTGCAAAGAGTGTAGGCAAGTACGTGTTGCCTGCGGTTCCCATTACCTGGGAGTTGCTGGTCAGGGTGAGGGGCATGCGCAGGTTGCTGGTGAGTGGCTCACCTGGCCGCAGGTACGGCCCACCGGACATCGACTGGGGCGCCGCTAGGTTGGCTTGCGGCGGCTGATGGATCCCCAGCTCGCCGCTCTCTTGAGAAGGACCGTTTCTAGCGCCGTCTTCGACCGGCTCTTGGGTCTGCTCGGGAGAGGAGTCGTTGACCTCGATCTGCACGGGGGTGCCCCGCTCGCCTTGCTGGCCCTTGTTTGGACAGTTGTCTCGGGCGAACCCGGACAGGAAAGGCTGCTCGACGGAGTCGGTCTCCGTGCCGATGGAAGAGCTGACGCCCGAGTCGAAGCTCTCGCCTTTGGGCTCGCTCTCGACGCACTCCAGCTGTTCGCCGTCCTCGCGGCAGTCCTCCAGCCCGTAGCAGTTGTACTCGTCCCCCTGCTCCTGCTTGATGTGGATGTCACCCGTGTGGAGCCTCACGGGCCGGGGCTGTTTGCGGCAGTGCGTGGTCTCCGACGTGGCCAGGAAGCGCTCCATCTGCTGCGAGCGCTCGTGGATGCGCGTGATCCAGGCGGGGTCCTGCCCTCCCTCCTTCTGCTGGAGCGGAAGGGGCGAGTCGTAGCTGGCCGTCACGGCGGCGCCGGCGTAGTGCGAGCGGTTTCCGCGGGTGCCGTTTTGCAGGCCTAGCCCCGAGCAGCTGGAATAGAGCGAGGAATAAACGCGGTCGAGGCTCTGGTGAGACGTTTGCATGTAGCCCGACTCGGCGTCGCTGCTGGGACCGGACGTGCCGGACTCGGGGGTCCCCCGCGGCGTCTCCTGCCCCGAGTCGCCCGGGACGACGGAAAAGCTGCCGGCTCCGCCGATGCCGACATTCTGCGAAACGATGCGGGTGCACTCGTCGATGACGGTCTTGATCTGAAGTATGCTGGCAGCCGTGAGGATCTGCAGGGCCTCGGACTGGGAGACCCGCAGCACGCCGCTGTACATGAAGTCAATCAGTTTCTGGACGGACTGCACAGAAACCACAGAGGGGATCTCGATGTCACTGTAGCCCAGGAGCAGCTTGTCCTGAAAGAAGGGGCTGCCTGCAGCCAGCACACAGCGGTGAGCTCGCAGCATGCTACCGTGGATCCGAACAGTCACGTCACAGAAGTGCCCGCGGTTTCGCTGCTCATTGAGGGTCTCAAGTACAGAATTGCTAAAGTTGTGGAGATTAATGTGGTGAATGCGTTCGGTCATCCCCTTGCACCTGATGTCACCTGTGTGCCAGACACAAACACAGAAAGGCAGAAAAAGTCATTCACATGGTTGATGTGTTCTCCGAAACATTTCAGTATAGATAAAAACATTTTAACAAATGCTGCAAGCTACACTTACAACAACACACTTGTTTACCACACTTTAGGGTCACTTTTTAACGTGCAGGGCACTCCTTTAAATAAGAAACCTTTGGCATCAATATGTAGACCCGAAGAGCATGGGAAGGGCACAACATTTTTATATGCATTACACTATTTACACATTTTTGAGCACGCAACCCAACTCCTACTACTAAACCTAACCATTTGCTCATGTAAAACACAGGATATAAAAGGCAGATACAACTTTAGTCAAAATTCATACAAAAATATTAAAGGAGAAGTCCACATCCAGAACATAAGTTTACAGATAATGTACTCACCCCCTTGTCATCCAAGATGTTCATGTGGTTTTTTTTTTCAGTCATAAAGAAATGATGTTTTTTGAGGAAAACATTTTAGCATTTTTCTCCATATAGTGTACGTTTATGTAGTTTAAATGCGATTGTAAACGATCCCAGCTGAGGAAGAAGGGTCTTATCTAGCGAAACAATCGGTTATTTTCATAAAAATAATACAATTTATATACTTTTTAATCTTAAATGCTCATCTTGTCTTGCTCTTCCTGACCTCTGTTTTTCCTGGTTCATGTCAGTTAGGGTATGTCGAAAAACTCCCATCTCATGTTCTCCCTCAACTTCAAAATCGTCCTATATCACTGTTTTACCTTTTTTGTTAAGGGTGTTTGATCGTCTTTGCATGTTCACTTTGCAAACACTGTGTCTGTACTTCTGCAGTGATGTAGGATGATTTTGAAATGATTTTTGAAGTTTGAAGGGAGAAAATACGATTGGAGTTTTTTCGACATACACTAACTGTCTTGAGCCAGAATACACAGAGTTCAGGGAGAGAAAGACAAGACGAGCGTTTGACATTAAAAAGTATTCAAATTGTTTTTTTTTAATGAAAATAACCAGTTGTTTTGCTAGCTAAGACCCTTCTTCCTCGGCTGGGATCATTTACAACCGCATTCGTGATCGTTTGAAGCTGCATTTAAACTGCATTTTGGAAGTTCAAACTCTGGGCACCATATCAGTCCATTATATGGAGAAAAATCCCAAAATGTTTTCCTGAAAAAACATAATTTCTTTATGACTGAAGAAAGAAAGACATGAACATCTTGGATGACAAGGGGGTGAGTACATTACCTGCAAATTTTAATTCTCCTTTAATATTCCATGTCTTTCAAGGCAAAATGATTCATTTTATTTCATCCGCCGTAAAAAGCTCAGATCCTGTGCACAAATAAAAAAAAAAAGTCATCAGAAGAAGTGTTGCGAGCTTTGGTTGTGAAATGCCATTGGCTCTTGTGTGTCTCGTGACCGACAGCATCATGCTAAAGTTTGAGAGTATCTTTTTAATGAGTAATGACTGTGTTAATGGAGCAGGATCACTTTCAGTGATTAAAACCTTACGGTTTACTCTGTTCTTCGCACAAAGATATTGTATGGCTTCGAAACAATTCAACACGATTTGTTAACAGTTTTTGAAAGAAATATGTGGACTGTACTTTTATTTGGCTGTTACGTTTTTTATATTAAACCGGTCATAAGTAGCACGGGTATATTTGTAGCAACAGAAAACAATACATTGCATGGGTCAAAATGATTGTTTTTTTAATGGCAAAAAATCTATGGATATTAAGTCAAGAAAGATCATGTTCCATAAAGATATTTTGTACATTTTCTACCAAAATTATATCAAATTTAAATTTCTGATTAGTAATATGCATTTCTAAGAACTTCCTTTGCACAACTTTTTTCTCAAATCAAAATTTTCTCAATATTTTGATTTTTTTTTTTCACCCTCAGATTCCAGATTTTTAAATAGTTGTATCTCAGCCAAATATTGTCCTATACTAACAAACCATACAGCAATGGACGTGAATTTCAAATTGACCCTTTTGACCTGTTTTGTCATGCAGGGTCACAAATGTATATAAAATGATTTCTCTTTTTACAGATGCAGGCAAAGAATTTCTATGCATTAAACGCATCTAGATCTGACACAACCGAAAGCAACGGAGTACCCTGCATGTCGAAAAGTGATACTAAAGGGGTACCCTGAGCATTAAAAAGTGATGCCAAGGGGTCCTGACCAAGCGTCAACATGTGAAAAGTTGGGAGTGAGAACGTGTTGACATTTACAATGTAAACTGCACTGCTGCTGTGCGCTAAATGTAAGAATTTCACTGCAGCAGCAGTAGTAAAACGTGGCATCTGCAAATGATGCTAGAGCTTTTCTAGCAACTTTGCAAGCTATTTCAGATAAAAGGATGATTGGCTCACAGTATTTTCAGAATGAATTACCTTGTACTACATCAACGATTCTTCTAGGTATATACCTGAAGGATCTTTTCCAGAGCTTAAGCCTTGTTGTGGAAAAAATTCTGAATCTGTTATTAAATGTAAGACAGAGGGTGAAAAAAAAGCTATAGGATTTGTCTTTGGTCTTTTAATTCTTTCAAGAATGATCAATCCAACACACAGAAGGCAATGCAGCCTCTTTATACTGACAAAGGCTGTCCAAGGATCGACTTTGACCTTCAACAAAATCTTCTCAGATTAGTTGTAACTGGTCATAGCTATCTCCCTGTTAGACGTTTCAGCCACATAAACAGAGAAAATACTGAAGGCCAACACCTACGCAAACAGAACATATGGAAAACAGAGAATAAACAGTATGGGAAATAGAAACTAAAGATTAAAATAGAACTTTCCATCACATTCTCCACCCTTTTGATCATTCTTTGATCATTTCAGAATGTACATTTGCTTTATTTTTCTTCAAGTACGTTAATTCACTAGGATTTAAAACTTATCAAAAATCTATTCGACATAATGATTTAAACAAGAGAAATTATGATATAATAGCTAACACAAAGAGTGCATGCAGTGTCTGGGTGTCCCTGGAAATTGCCTCATGGGAGAATTACAATATTTCCTTCCTCAAAATGTAGGCTTTGAAATATATAGATTGTCGCTGCTTTAGGCGTGCATGTCATTTACCTTGTGTTTATAGGTCGAGTATGACCAGTAAATAAAGCACAGATGACCACAGGCATGTGCTAAATCTTGCATTGTCTCATGGAATGTCTATGGCTTTTTATTGCCTTTGTTTATTGACATTTTCTGTAGAATGTGTATTCATTTTCTGTCCCACCCTTATGAATTAAATGGTCACGGGATGCTGTTTGCCAGAATGTAGCCAACAGCAGTGAGTATCACTGTGAGTTCAGAAGAATAGATTATGTTCTGTTAATGCACTGTGAAGTATTTCAGAAATTGTAAGAATTTTTGAACAGCTAAATTACTGTACTACAGCAATAGTAAGAGAAGTCTGCTAGTTTATTTACATGTGATTACTTAATGTAGGTTTGCGATGTTTTTGCTGGAGCAGGTCGGAGCAAATCTCTAGGATCAGGATTCAAACAGCACGGTAAACATTTTGTGTAAGATACAATGCCCAGACGAGTTTGTCAAAATGAGCAATAACTAAGCTAACCGCATGAAATGATTCATTGCACACATATGGATTTCTAATGCAAAATGTTCAGGTAACTGAACACCACTTGCTAATGCGATGAGGTCATCTGTTAAATATAGCGAGGTCATGTGACGACCAAGTACAGTAGTGTACTACTGTTAAAACATTCACTGAGGAATAACATGTACTGTTTTGTCTACATTTTTTAAATCAGCAGACAGTATTTAGTGTATAGTGTACAGTATGCAGAAAGCAGTAAGCTAGAATTCTATTCCAAATACTCCAACAAACACTGACAGAATACTGTATCCCACAATGCAGTTCACTTCCAGCATGACAAATGAGATGGAAGTAATATAAGCCGTGATATTTAACTGTGTTATCCCTCATTCCGAGACTATTTCATCAGACTTTTTTTTATACATTCAAAACGCAAAATAACACTATGTACACATGATCAGGTCAGCTGACATCAATGTCGCGTAGCCTACTACTCTTTACTTTCATATTCTACTTTTTAAAAATAGTAGGCCATATACTGTATCTAGAAAACCGGTGATCTCATATTTACTGACATATCACTCAAGATGTCACCATTGATGAGGACTGTATGATCTTTAAGTAATATCTTTAAAATATGTGACCCTGGACCACAAAACCAGTCTTAAGTAGCACAGGTACATTTGTAGCAATAGCCAAAAATACACTGTATGGGTCAAAATTATCGATTTTTCTTTTATGACAAAAATCATTAGGATATTTTTTTACTTATTTTTTGATTAGTAATATGCATTGCTAAGAACTTTATTTGGACAACTTTAAAGGTGATTTTCTCAATATTTGGATTTTTTTTTGCACCCTCAGATTCCAGATTTTCAAATAGTTGTATAGCAGACTTCAAGTATACCACTTTAGTATAATAAAAGGGCATTTTTAATAACTACATAAACATGTAAATGTATTTCTAGTTTGTATGCATGAAATAAATGTATATCAAACACATTTTAGTACATTTATTTTTCACTAGGATCCACAACTGGCCAAAACACTTGCTACATGGGTAACATGTTTACTGTCTGTTCTGTCTCTATATTCTGTAATTGTATATAACTATTTGAGGTATCGATTTAGAACGTAGCACTTACTGGTCTTTGAGAATAACACTGTGTCCCTATGGATTTCAAGAACAATCTGTGTGAATGTGTGTGTGTGTGTGTGTGTGTGTGTGTGTGTGTGTATATATATATTTATATATGTATATGCCATTGTTTAGTTAAAGTCTATTTTCACAAAACGACTGGTCATTTAAAAATCTAAAAAAAAAACAATGTTGTTTTTTTAGGTTGTTAATCAACCCCCATCAGGAAGTAAATAAGACATTTAGGCTTAGAATTCGGGAAGTGGGAGTGTTTATCTCTTACTCTTAATTCAGTGTGTAATGTTTTTATGGAACCGTTTCATGTTCATTTATTCGGCCCAGTAACGTAACACCTGCACAACAAACTGAGATGTTTTCTGCATTAATACGCACAGAATAAGTAAAGGCATAATTTGCCCAAAAATAAAATTCTGTCATAATTTACGCACCCTTATGTCATTACAAACCTGACTGACTTTCTTCTGCTGAACACAAAAGAAGATATTTTGAAGAACGATGGGAACCAAACTGTTTCGGTGACCACTGCTTACATCAAAATATCTTCTTTTATGTCGCACAGAAGGAAGAAAGCCACCCAAGTTTGGGCGAGTAAAGACTAAACGTTCATTTTTGGGTGAACTATCCCTTTAAAGCTTTACTTATTTGCATGAATGGAGCATTTAAGAGGATAATTCTTCATATTAACTCAGTACACTGGGCTTATTTTAACTTACTTCTCTTACAGTGTAAATACTGCATGGAATATATGTACTTTTTGTGTTATCACACCGCAAAACCATTTAAAGGAAGTAATGAATGCAAATGAAAGCAAGTGGTGCCCACTTACTGCATTAAATACACACCATGCCTTACATGATATACACTGTATCCTAAAATGTAAAATATTTAAAAAGGCAATGCCCATGTTATTTTTCAGCTATCCAAATTTAAGGGGGAAAAACAAAACAAGAGAGGAATTTTAGGACTGAAAACACCATAATCCAGCACCTAAGATCAGCACGTACATGCTGAAAACAGAATATCACGACAGGAAATAAAGCACATGACAAAGCTAATTCACAAAGCCAGTCGAAATATAGAATTGTACGATAAGTAATTTCTGAATCTCTAGTTCGGGGTAGCGTACGTTAGATTTACAGCTATGCATTTTTTTGTTACGTGTCATGAGATGATATTGAATTAGAAATATGTAGTGTAGCTTTTAGCCTAATAGCAACAATCTTGCAAAACACACTGAATAATCAATGTCGCTCTTTACAACTTAACAGGTGGCGTCGCCTGGGCCGTTTCAGCAAATCCGACCAAACAGCATTAAACTATCACAAATTAGCACACTGGAGACATTATTTATGAAAAGTGGAGTGGCTGGAAAGCAGTGACCTAAAAAAGCGTTTGCTTTCACAGACAGAGGGCAGCCTTGTGCTAGCCAGCACTAGTCTGCATATGCAGCATGTGTTTTGCTTTTGCGTTACATATGACATCGAAAAATGAGTAAATCAAATCAATCAAGCCACGATGGGTCCATGGGATCATTATTCATGCAATAAATTATTTTCAGACCTCTCTGAGGCTCACACTCGTGCTGCTCCGCATTTGCAAGAACGTGGCTGTCTATACAAACAGTTTTGGAGAGAACACAAAATGTCTACTTTCTGTGAGGTGCTACACCCATTTTCGACAAAAGGCTTTGAAACTCTTAAAAAATGTCCAGAAGGGTTTTGACACTTTTGAAAAGCAGTGGACGGCCGTAACGTCGGTTCCCTTCGCGAAACGTCGTCGAACAGAAAGTTGAAAGCAGCACACGCTGTTTGCTCCTTTTCATAGTTCTCTCTCCCCTTTCCACGTGCATTGCTCTCTGAGCACTTCTCCGTTTTATGCATTGTCATTTTGGTAGCACGTCTTACTCCCTCAGCTCATTAGAACGGCAAACTCTAAAGAGCGAGTGTTTACTATTCCTAAGGAAGCATTCAAATGTCATTTCTTCACTCATATGATTTCAAGAGCATTTAAAAGCTATTTCTGCGTAAAAAGGAGGTGAAAAGGCAGGTTAGCAGAGCGGGTCATTCATTTAGGATCCATAGCAAGCGGCAGATTTCAAGTACGCAACCTCTGAGACTTAAAGGATGACACTGCAAAGAAATATGTATCGTTTTTGAAGGTTATCGAGGCAGAGTGCTGTACAAGAAGAAGAAGAAAAACCATGTACTTGTGTGTGTCTAGACATGTTTTTGTAAAACTTTAAAACCTCATGATGAACAAAACAAATCTGTTTCTTCTTTCTTTTTTTTTTTTTTGTTGGTGTGAAACTATCTAGCCGAGTAGTTCTTATAAAGAGAGCTTCGCAGCAAGTAATAAAATCAAAAAAATTCCATGCTTTGCTTCTAATGTCTGATTCCAATTTTAATATATCTATTTATGTTTGTAAGGCACACAGTTTTTTACCGTGGCAGAGTGGGATGTGAATAGGTAATGTTCTCTTTAAATTGTTGAAGGGGCCACACACTGAGATGATCGACAAATAGACAAGATATTATTATGTTACGTTCTCCCTAAAAGTCTTGCGCTTGATTTCCTGAAGGCGAGCTTAAAGACGGGTTTGCTTTTGATTCAGGATTGATAATGACATCAGACGGAAGAGTTTCAAATGCCTCTAAAAAAGAAGGGACAAGTTTTAAGACAGTCTTGCTCTAAATTCCTAAAATAAACGTATTATTCAGTATTAGTCTGAACTGTAATGCAAAATTTGAAATGGTTTGCAAAATAATTAGTTTGATCTGGATTGGAAAATGTCTAAATGTAGCTTTTGTGGTGTATCTTTAGATCCGCAAAGTTAGTTAAGCGGCTGATGATGATTTTACAGCAGCGTGATTTATTGGATATTAATCAAAGTATCACATTGCAAGTATGTTGCTTCGAGTGCATCGAGTGCATGCGCTTGGTCACGAACAGGGCAAAAATATACACTGTCGGTAAACAGGTGGGGACGTCCTGATTTAATCGAAGGCGGTATTATACTAGTGTGGTACTGTACACAAGTACAGAATGACTAAAGAGACAGCTAAAGTCTTATTTCGGTGTGATCTGCCAAACGATACTGAAGTGTGTAATGCCTGCACAGCACTCCACACTTTCAGTAAGGTAGTGTCATGCAAGACTTTATTCATGCAAAATGACTTTGGACCCTTTTTTTTTTTTTTTAATAACAATAATAATAGGCCAACAATATTTTTTGTGTTCTGAGTGCTGTGAGGTTGCTGGGCTATTTTGCATACTTCATACGACAATGCTACATGATATCCCCTGTAAAAAAAAAATAGTGCACTTAAATGTACCGAACGAGCATAGTGTATATTTAGTTTGCAGATCTCAAAATCTCAAAGAGAATACACTTTCATTACTAAGTTTCTCCTTATATTTTACATTCTAACGTTTGAATAATCTTTTGTGGTGCTTTAAAGAAGTTGACTTGTTTTGATGTGCTGACTAACATACTAAAGCACAAGTTTTTACTTTAGCATTACATTTAAAGCTAATATATTTTAAAAGTACTAAATTGCAACTACATCATTGCAAATGTATAATCACAAATCTATTTAAATATACTTTCAAAAGAAGCTAAAGTATATTTTAGGTTAGCATAAATGCAGTGCATTGGGCAGTACACTTTGTGTGCCATATGTGACCCTGGCTGGACCATAAAACTAGTCATAAGTAGCACGGGTATATTACATGGGTCAAAAATGATCTTTTTTTCTTTTATGCCAAAAATCATTAGGGTGTTAAGTAAAGATCATGTTTCATGAAGATATTTTGTAAAATTCCCACCGCAAATACATCAATACTTAATTTGTATATAGTAATATGCTTTGCTAAAAACGTTAATATTTCGATTTTTCTGCACCATCAGATTCCAGATTTTCAAATAGTTGTATCTCGGGCACATGTTGTCCTATCCTAACATTATAGCAATGACTGTAGATCCAAAGAATATTTACATTTTTGATATTCGTGAATAATGATCACAGAGTGATTTCCCATGCGAATGACGACTAATAAATGCAAGGCAGCGTAACAGTTGATGGCAATTTAATTATTTCATTTTGACATCGTCACATCAATGGAAGGCTTATTTATTCCGCTTTTGGACGATGTATGAATCTCAAATTCAAAAAATTGACCCTTATGACTGGTTTTGTGGTCCAGGGTCACATATTTCAAAGACAAACAGGAGTAACTGTAAAATTACATACAGAGATCCTCCTAATTATCATTCAAACAAATGTCTAAAAAATGTCCAAAATTACATGCAAGCACATATTCTTTGTAATTAGTACTCTTTTCAAAACTATGCTAAAGTTTAATTCCTTTTCACAGAGGTATCCCGTTAGGAATGAGAACTGGCAGACAATTTGACAGCACTTAGGCAAGTGTGAAAGTTAGTCTGCTGGGAGCACAACAATGCTGATGAGTGAATTTATTTAACCTATGTAACTCCAAAATCAATAGATCAAAACATAAGGATTTATTTTTTGCATAAAGCAAATGAGGCATATTTGAGGACCACAATCATTTTTAAGTATTATGCCATTATCTTCACGACAATCAAGCGCATCCCCCACCCCCCAATTCTCATTACTGTAATGCATCCATTTGACTGTTGAGATTTTACGTAATTCTCATTATCTTTCGGTATATTGTCATTACTGTAATAAACACAGGTGGAGTGTGTGTAAGCCTGGCGAAAGCTTAGCCTTCATCTGACCACAGCATGACGTGTGTACACATGAGATGTCAGCGAATACAGCTCAGCGATAATACTGCTTGTAATTGCTGGTCTAGCCAATCAGAATCGAGAATTCAGACAGAACATGGTCAAATAAAATACAGACATCACAATGTCAAATACAATGCAAGTTTTTCCATTAATGACACCTATTTTTTTTTTTTTTTTGCTCATTATAGTAATGGGAATTTGGAAATAGGGAAATGTGCTCAACTGTAAATAATGTCACAATGTAAAAAATATAATTTATTAATGGTTTTAAAATTCGTTTCATTCAGCAAAATGCTGAACGCTGATTTTTTTTTTATTTTGATTTGAAATATGACCCAGGCCTGAACAGAAATACAGGTACGTCTATATATGTGTCCATTTAACACACAAGTACATGGTGCAAACAGATAGGCTTCTCTTCTGGAGGTAGTGGATTTTTTTTTTAATCACAGAAAGAAAGAAAGAAAGAAAGAAAGAAAGAAAGAAAGAAAGAAAGAAAGAGGGAGGGAGAGGGTGTTCAAGTGATTGCTAAACAAGCACGGCAACAGCCTGGTATTACGCATTAATCAACCGGAGAGAAATTTTTGTACAAAGATGATAAATTGAAGCTGGGCAAACTTACAGTCTGATGGTGTTCTGTTAGGTAATTGTGTGTATGTGGGTGCGTTTGTGTATCAGGCTGGTGAAGAGGCACTGGTTAGATGCTACAGGTTGCTGGTGGTGGTGGTGCAGCGGAAGAGGTCGGTCGTTAGCCACTCATTTCATTTCGGTCCGGCCACAATCTAACCTCATGCAGAATCTTCAATGTCGCCCTGCAAAAAGAAGCAGAGAGAACAATTATTGCATGCGACAATGTGCTCAACATGGGAGATTTACCCTTTTCTGACTAATAAAGTTACATTTATATACAATCAACAAACAACAAGTACCCAAATATCAAAGCAGGAATAGGAATCAAAACAGGAATGCACAAAAAGGCCTAGTTTAATTATTCAACAGTAAAGACTGCTGGTTAATCTTATAGACCAATTATCAGTTTGCAAACATTCAGGATGCGTGCACAAAATAGTGAGATTTAAAAAGATTCTAGATGATATTGATCAGATGTCATTCTCAAAATGTTCTCCACATATTACAAGAGCTTGTCACCCAGCGATAAGCACTGTTATTCAACAAAACTGATGTTAGATAGTGGGACAGTCTACAGATCCGAAACAGGGATGACTTTTTTTGTGGGCGAAGCCTATCTGGTGATAGAAAAGTATGGGTTTCAAGTGGCAGTCGATGGAGTTAATTTGATTTTATATTTTAAATTTCTTACTTTATTCTTTATTCTGAGATTATATCTCACAATTCTAATAAGGAAAAACAACTCGTCATTCTCTCGTTTCCCCTCGGCTCAGAATAGGAGTTTATATCCCACACTTCTGCCTTTTTTTTCCCTCAGAATTGTCAAACTCACTATAACGTCCGAACTAGGAGATGCAGACTTGCATTTGCGAGAAAAAAAGTCAGAATTGTGAGATAAAATAAATAAATGTTATGTAAAAATGTTAATAGTAATAGGTTTAAATAATATGTCATGCTGTAACTGTAATACAATATGTCCTCTATGAACAGCATATGTGAATATTATGTAGACCTATTATTTAAATCAAATTTTTGCTTTAAAAGTAGAGTAATCATAGCAGTTTTCATCCATAGTATTAGCATCAAATGGCGTCTGTTATTAAAAATAATTTGCATTCCAATTTTGTCATCAAATTTTTAATTTTTTTTTTTACTCCATGGATTTTACCCGTTACCTTCACTTGTTACCAGTGTTTTTCTGCAACCACTATGCGCACGCAGCTGCAAGTGACGTAACTGTGACGTCTACTCCAGATTGGTCTATACAACAGTTCAGTTCCAGACGAAAGGCTTCCAAGAGTGCGGATATTCTACCAGTATCAGCACTGGGATTCTTCACAGTTTGTATCACTGCGTGTTCTAGACAGGCCGACTTCAGTGCAGTTTACATGTCTTACTGTCTTACTGACTGAGAGTGAGTTATCAGACCGTTCATTCATAAACTAGGCTCAACCGACGCTGGAACGCTTCATGGAGATTAAAGCAGCGCCAACGCGAGTCATTACAAATCCCGTGACCGTTAAAAGGATACTACAACAAAGATATCGCGTTCCTCAGTGGACGAGGCTTGCCGTTTTGTCGCAAATTTATGACTGGACTTGGAGAATGAAAACACACACATACACACACAAAATACAGTGTATTCAATATATTACTCTATTTCCTGTCCTTGCTTCTGCCTGGTGAATAGCCGTGTTTTTTTTTTTTTTTTACAATAAAACAAAGTCATTTTCAAGGACTGTAAAGCGGAACTTATTGATGTAACTGAGGCTTTGCCGCATATCAACGGTTACAGATTTGAATCTGTAGCGGGAAAAGCAGTTACACGCAAGAATATGTCCTGATTTATTTAAATATTCGTTTATTCGAACTGCTGTATAAAAGCATATATCATCATATAGAGGCATATCGCACTCCTGCTCGTGTAATATTGCTCATAAATAACAACTGTTAAAATGTTAACCCTTAGAATACCCTAATAACCACATAGCAACACCTTAGCAATCACCTAGATCACCTCGCAAGTGCAATGACGAAGGCATCCAGTGACCAGTGAAAATTTCAGACAGAAGGGTACAGAATAACCTCATTCTATCCACCTTATTTTTTTACCTTTTTATGGGCGTGTCTACCGGTCTCATCCGCTTCCAGCTATTTTTTAGCTGTACAAAACAGCTCGTTTAGGTAGAAACTGGTGGTGTCTTATATTATTTGAATGTACTGTAATCTACTGGTTTGTAGCGCAAACAGTTTTACCGTTACCTGCACTGGTTATTCTTGGTGTTATTTCCTACTAGTGGCTAATGAACCAGAAGTCTCATCCATAGACTTACTTCTGCGTTGAAGAATAAGGTGGATATTTCAAACTGACCATGAACAAACTTCATTGATTCCAGTCCTTTTGAGGCTCCTAGGTTAGACTCCTTGTGCGCGTGGCTCCATAAATGTTTCCAAAACACCTTTTGTTGGTCTTAGATTACAGAATGAATTTGGACGAGCTCAGTGCTGATTCATTTTCCGCCAAATCTTTTTTGTTTTTTGTGAACCGGAATGATTCGTGCGTAGAGAATGTGAAGGATACACTTGATGACTTCAAAATATGCAGAATAAAGGACGTGAAACGAAGGCTGCATCGCAAGGATCCTTAAAATTGAGACAGCCTTCAGCGGTGCTTAACGTGCTCATATTTAGTGCGCGTTATACACGCGCATTGATCAAAGTTTATAGGTGAATAGAAGCCTAAATTAAATCTGTTCATCATATAAAGTGATTGTGTCCCTTCAGAAGAAAAATTAAACTGCTCAATATGGATTTCTCTTCAAGAACTTTTCTTTTAGTGTCAAGGTTATGGGTGAACGGATGATCTACATCTTTAAGCAGTTATTAAGTTATTAATAATCAATGTACAAACAAGAGTTCACTTTCAGGTCCAAATACAATGTGAATGCAAAGAGAAGAGTTTTTTTTTTTTTTCTAGATCAGTTTACATTAGCCGAAAAAAAGCTGACCATATTTTAGAGAGAGCAAGTGTAAACACACTTAAAGAGTAACTATTTCTACTAGCAGCTGACTAGAGCAAAACATGACTTAACTTGGAGACCAAAGGCGTCGCTTGCAAGCTTTCTCAGACCCTGTTCAACATAAGAGCCACTGTTTCGGTGTGATTTTATTGACATTGAAACAGTGGCTCTTTGTAATTTGATTTCTTATCCTTGATATTCAAGAAACAATATAGCCATATAGCACTAAGAGAACAACAGTAAACATTCATATTTGTAGCAGTTTCTGGCGATATTTGAATTTATCATATATTTATGTATTTGGTCTGAATTTTAATTTTCACAAATTATAATTTTCCAACAGTCATTTTAGGATTATCCAAACTTGTTAAACTGGACTGATCAAATTGTAACGGGACACACACTTTCACCTCTTAAACGTAAAGCTTTGCCCTGTAATTGGTCCAGAATTACACCAACTGAAATCCTCTTACAGGTTAGTGTCAAACTTTTTAGAAAAAGGTTTCTAGATATAGTAGGTAAGGTTTCATAAAATAAGCATGTAGAAATAAAACTGTTATAATTATGTGCTTGTAGGGATGTAATGAGGTCACAGGTGTGTGTTTATAGAATTTTACAATCGCATCTGCTCAGCCAATCATAATCAAGCACTGAAACTTTCCATTTTATAATGGTCATTGTAAATTTTGTGAATTTTTTAAAACTAAAATCAGCATAAAATGCAAAAAGTACCACCATGATGTATAAATACAACATATGCACATGTATATCATGTAAAAGTACATCTAGTTTTCTACTTTCTACTATTTTAATAATGAAAATGCAAACTCGGTAATGCAAACTTTACAGCTGTATAATCATTTTTGCTAATTGCTAATGTCTAATACAGCATCTATATTACAGCACACAGTATAACGCTATCATGATCACAAAAAAAAAAACAGGACAAGGAAATTATTCATATCAATTTATCACCTGGCGCTGTTCGCAGTTGAAATCCCAATCGCAATATTTGTCAAAAATAATTACAAATGGATTTTTTTTTTTGAGCAGAATTAATGCAGCACTAAATCAAAACCAGTGACTCAGAAAAAGCCTCGGTGTAAACCCAAAATAAGACACCTCACAAATGCAATCTTTCTATCGTGCCTCCATATATCACATATGAAAAAGACCGGTTCTCCATCTTTTGCCCTTTGTGAACGTGCAGTATAAAGAGATGGTTGTGACACTCTAACTTCCTGTCTATTGCCATAGAGGCAGGAAGCAGTTCCCTCTGGGTTATCACACAGACACATTTGTGACAGACTTGTGGACACACTTCACCACCAATTACAGGGTCAAACTCTGCCGAAGGAGAAATCATATGCTCACTGGGCCAGGTGTTATTATGCAAGAGAGAGATGAAATAATGGTCAGCCTGCCACACCCATCCTTTCCACACCACAGCCGATCACATTCCCATTCCACACACACACACACACACACACACACACACACACACACGCTCTCTCCGAGGTAAAGAAAAGTGAGCCTGTTGAATTATTTCACCGGTGAAACTAAAGAAGCGGGCCCTATTTTATGTCACATGAACTCTGATCGTGCATGGCTAGCAACTAATATTCAATCTCTAGGCATGGTATGAATTCATATGACTCATACAATTATTGCGGTATGAGTTATGCTTACAATGCAAATACTGAAAATTATGCAAGTGTTCTCTATAGACTACATGGAATAGTCGATACAATATCTTCCAGCATATGCATACTGTATTGAAATATTGTATCCCACAGCATAATATCTTAACCCTTCTGGGAGGAATATAAATCCTAAGTTGTACAGACCATGATCATTAGGGGTAAGACATTTAAAAATATATATAAAATAGCGTTATTAATGTAAAATAACACACCTTTTTTTTTTTTTTCCATTACCCCAAGGGTGTAATTTTATCTTTTCATGTCAAAATAAAAACAGTATCTTTTCAGTCCACAAAACAAATCTAAAAACGAGCAGTCCACAAATAGCTCATTAACAACTAGACACAAAAAAGCTGATTTTAAACATAATACAGTGTCACAGATAACTACTTTACACAGATGCAAAATTAGATCAGTTAACCTCAAAACTCTTTTGACTGACTAAAAATTATACATTTTGATATTGAGATGAAATGACAAAAATAAGAGCATAGCAGCTAATCAAATGTGTCGAGATGAGATTTTGTGCCATCTGTGATCATAAAAATGGTGAAAAAATTAAGGGGAGGCGGTCATCTTGATCTCCAAAATATTAAGACATTTTTACACACAGTAGGATTGCAATTGTAGAATTCATTTCCGAGAAGATACGTGAGCACCGCTTTAGCTGAATTAAACAAGCAATACAGTTAGGTCATTTGACAAAGCACACCAGGCACACTAGTGTCGAAATGAGCACATTTACAAGACGACCAATTAAAGAAATCATGACAGCATGAGCTACACTGGTATTCTCATCTGAATGCAGCACTCTTCCCTTCTCCACAGCTACCATTATGCACCTTTACCATACTCTGTTTTAAAGGATTGCTTCACCCCAAAATGAAGATTCTCTCAATATTTACTAACCCTCATGTTCCAAATCAGCTGCTCCTTTGCACACAAAGGGTTAGGACCTCAGAGATCATAAGAGGATCCATAAAAGTATCACAAAAGTGGTCTATAGTTTCGGGTGCTATATTCCAAGCAGGGCTTAAAACAAACATTTGCCACACCTGCCAATAGCCAGAGACTTGTGGATTATTTACCAGCCATAACTATTTTTTACCAACAATGAAAAAGTATGTGCAGCATTTAATTAAAAGCAGCAAACTAAGGTAACACATCTAACTGCAGTTTTTAAATTAATATTAATATTTAATTTATATTATGCTTAGTGCTGTCAAACGATTAATTGTGATTAATTGCTTCTAAAATCATTTTTTGTTTACATAATATATATGTGTGTACTGTGTAGTTTTATTGTGTACATATAAATACACACACATGCATGTATATATAATATATATATATATATATATTTGATTTAAAAATATCAATTATACGAATAGAAATATATACATGTACATATATTTTTAAAATATATACTGTATATAAATATACACACACATATATAAACAAAAAGGTTTATTTTGGATCCGATTAATCCCAATTAATCATTTGACAAAACTAATTATACTACTACTACTAATTATTATTATTATTAATAATAATAATAATAATAATAATAGATGTTTGCCGCATGTTGTGTTTTCAAATGCATGTTACACTGTAAAAAATGACAGTGAATTTACCGGTAAAAGACTGTAAAAATGCTACAGTAAAAACCTGTTAACTGTTAACGGCAAGTTCCCCCACTACATACGGTGAAAAACTATATTGGACATTTTATGGTTTTCATACATGAAAAAGAATGTAAAATTTACAGTGAATAACTGTAAATTGACATTCCCAGAATGTAGGGGAATTATTTTATTTTTTTTTTTTAAATAACTGTTTCTTCTTATTTTGTTCTTATCAGTTTTGTACATTAGCAGGGCCCTATGAAATCCGTTTTAATTTTTCTCAACTCCTTTTTAATGGTTAAATTAAATGTTATTAATCAAAGAGCATGTCTAATTAATTAAAATCATGAAACTTATACAATTTCACATCAATTTAATAAAGGGCCTTCTCACCATATGTTTCATTGTTATCAAATTCTGTGTTTTAGCATGTCTAATTATTTGAATGCATACTTCATTTATTCAAATGTATTCTTAAAATAGCCTCATGAAAGGTTTTTTACCCTCAAATATTCTGTGTTATGTATTTAAAATGTTCTGCTTATCTTTTAATTATTGAAAATTAAGCAAACTTTTTTTGGCAAACAAAGGGGAATTTACTATTAAAATTAAAACATGGAAGAAATGTTGTGTGATTATACCCTAAAAAATAATGTTTATTTAATTTTAGTAGTAGCAGTAATAGTAGTAATATATATCTGGCACAATGTCTTCAAGTTAAACCGGACTTTTATTTTGACATGTTGCCGTGTCTACCTTTACATTTCTGTGTGTATATGATATAACGCTAGTTTTCCTAAAGTGGAACGGTCAAATGCTCATGAAGTGACTCTCAGCAGATATTGTTCGTGTATTTATGTCCTCATTTAGTGAGACGACAGACGCTGAAATCACAGTGAGCGTCACGTGCGCTTCAGTGTGTGTAGTAAACAAAACCGCTCGTCTGCTCCATTCATTAAAACAGAGACACGCAGAACATGCAGGATTCACATTTAAATGGTATTTTTGCGGCGTAATATTTACAGATACTAGTCCATATTGCGGTTTATAATCTACTCACTGGACTTGCACGGATGGAGTTTGTGTGGAGCTGCATTTACCGCGAGCCGCTCCGAGATGCTGAAAACACAGTTCCCATGAGCGGCTCGTGTGAAAAGATCACAGTGCGGTGCATCGGATTACATGTTTATATAATGACAACACTGTCTTTGCTATTTGATAACCGTGCTTAACCATACTGTGTCGTCAGACATTGTACGAATTAACAAAAATAGTTGCCGGCCAGAAATACTGTCTCATTCCAATAGACCGAATGTGAAGTTGTTATTCACAGAGACACTGTTGCTGCCTAACCATAGCGCACAGACCTGAAGCACTTTACAGGCCGTGCTCTTCCACAAGAAGAGCTTAGTATACATTTGGATTTATTTTGAAAGCCTAACCTGCATTCAAAACAAGGAAGAGGACAGGCACAGTGTGACACTGTCAGATCGCAGCATTTCAAATGTGACTAAAAGCCCTAAAAAAGACACAGTCCTTAGAGATTTGATGACCCTTTACATTTCCTTTAACTCCACTGCTTTTCCCTTCCCTCTCTCGTGCTCCTTTACGCGTTGAAGTGCTCGGGCTGAGATTCGATTTGGTCTTTGTCTAGACCGGTGTGTCATTCCTGCGTTCTGGCCCTGTGAATGGATCCAGCATCAGTAGGTCACAGTCACCAACCATCGAGTCAAAGCCAGTCAGCTGTGGCGCTATCCTCGCAAAACCTCGTCCCGCTCGCTCTTCCTTATTCTTTCTGTATCCTCGGCGTTTCTTCTACACGATGACAAAAGACGATCATTTTGTCATTGAAGGCAAAAAACATGTTAGATGCTGACATAGTGCGGAACGTGTGATTAAACTGATCCGACTCGGGATGAGCCGCGCTCCAAAGACGCTGTAAAATTCGCACGGCGATATTCGCGCACCTGTGACCACACATCAGTCAAATTCTATATTAATGCAGCAAGTTGCCTTGTTGCTTGGCAACCGCAAACAGCCTACTTTATTGCATTCCACCTGCACATTTTTTTTAATTGATAAACAACTCACTTTAATTAAAATAATACGTTTTTTTTTTTTCCTGGACAGTTTTACACAAAATGCTAAAGGACTAAATTAAACATGCACAAGTAATCAGGTCACATGACAAGCAGCGTAGTAGATGATGACCATTTCAGTTAATATAACCATAAACTATTTGAAAAAAAAGTTTATACTGTAGTAAACAATACGCAAGCTTTGGGCTGTTTACATGCATCTTTCATGCTTTTTTTTTTTTTTTTGCATCTCATGTCATTTTTTCTGTTTTAATTTTACTGGATTCACTTCTTTCTGTTTTATTTTTTCTAGACTCTGGTTTAATGAATAAACCAAAAAATATATATATTAAACAAAAAGTGTGTCTAGTTAATTGAAATCATGAAATGTTTACAATTTATCAGTAATTTATTACGATTATTATTAAAAGTTTAACAAAAATTACATTTTTTAAGGCCCTGTGAAATACATTTTTCCCCTCTTAAATTTAGTTTTATTTATTTATTTTTTTTAACCCAATTCTGTGTTTTCCATTAATTTTTTGGATTCCATTTTAATGGTTTCATTACATTTTAATAATCAAAAACATCTCTAATTTATTGGTTTCATTTAAAAAAATATTTAATTTAATTAATTAATTAATTTATTTATTTATTTATTTTTTTCAGAAATACTGTGTTTTTGCATTTTTCTGGAAAATACATGTTGGTAAATATTTTCTTCTAATACTTATTCCTTAAAAAGTAATGTTTTAATAAGCAGTTTAGTATTAGTATTAGTATTATTACATTAAATAATGTTTTTTTTTTCTGTCACCATTTCTTTGAGTTAAACCAAACTTTTATTTTGATGGGTTGCTGTAAAGACCTTTAAGTTTCTGTTTCGACATGATATGACAATTGTTTTTTTTTTCACAAGAAATGATAAAATGCTCATGAAGAAACTAGCAGTTCTAGAGATTATATCACGTGTTCATGTATGTTAAGGTGGCAGAGGTTAAAAACACAGCGAGCGTCATGCGCACTTCATTCACACCAAACATGCAAGATTTATATTTAAATTGTATTTTTGCAGCTTAATATTCACAGACACTAATCCATATTGCGTTTTGATTCAAGACTACTGACCTACTTTTGATTTCTCCATCCAAAATTTGTTCAATTCCGTGATCTTCCACATTATACAGTAAATTCCATTTTTATTAGTGGATTCTGTGACTCGGCATCGCAGAAATCACAGGGCCTTATATGTATATAAAGGAATTCTACTTTTTTGAGTCATCATATGCACTAAATCAAACTAATAGACATCATAATTGTCATTTAACGGAGTGAACACTTCACATATCAGGTGCATTTGTATTTTTTTTCCCCTTTTTCATGGAACCCACAAGAAGAAATTTTAATTTCACACTGCTTTTTTCCATATAATGACAGTTGGAATGTTTTGACGGCAACAGTTTTAGCAGAGCTGGTTACAGAAGTTTTATTAAGTTTGGTCTGTACACAAACATATGAAAGCTATATGACTAATTCATGACACACCCTGTGTTTTTACACAGTCATGGTATAGAAGATTCTTCGATAATTCTCCACACCACTGAGTAAATAATTTCATTTTTATTTATGGATGATCTATTTTTTAATGCCCAGTAACACCCCCCTAAACACATGGCCTTGAATGGCTGCGTCCCACTCGCACACAGGTGTCTTGAACTACTACTGTATGCACTCAGCGAGGCTATGGATAAAGATATGGTTATGTTTAGGGACAGGTTTGGTGGTATGGTTAGGTTTAAGGGTGGGTTAAAAGGTAAGGATATGGTAAACAGTTTAATTACAGAAATTAGATGTAATTTATTTATTTATGATTTAACGCCATGTCAGCAGCAATGGCTACATTCATGGCAAAAACAACTGCATCATTAAAACGATTCTATCGATATCCTTTCAGTAGAATATTTACAATAATTTAACAAATTTTTCTTAAAAAAATACACATGAACTAAAATAACAATACAAAATTAAATATATCATATAGAGTCTTTTAACATACTTCTCTTAATTAAATAAATGAATAAAAACATTGTCTAGGATCATTTAAAAATGCACATTCTGTTAAAATATGTTTTATACGGAAAAGATTCTTATGCAAATCACAAATTGTTTTTCTTCCCCTTTGAGTAAATGTGAATGAGTGAGTCTTGTGTGATCTATTCGACATCTCATATACACATTCATTCATTTTATTCCATTTGCCATTTATCATAAATGTGCGTATTTAAAATAGGCTTGAAATTAAATGCAACTACAGGGGTTAATTACACGTGCAGGTATTTTAAAAATATAAGTAGAATGTAAAATAAGTTTGTGCGCAATAGGTACACTCTACAGAAAGATGCACTGAAATAGCAGTTAAAGACACTTCATGTACAGTGGGTCCATGTATTGCTTTAATCGATCTTTTAAAAAGCTCCTCATGTTATTCTGATGGACAGCTTATAATCGAACTGTGACAAACCGTTCAGGAAAACATCATTTCCAACAACATACAAATTACAAGACGAATTTGTTGCCAGGGAGAAATCAGACATGGCACATGACAAGTCATTTTTAGATATCTCTGGTTTCTTTTAAGAATTCACAGCGTCCTTAGAAAAGGTTGATATTTGCTGAAAAGGTAGATGTTTGTTTCTTCAAATACTGGTTTTATTTACCCATGCATATTTTCCATTGTATTTGCACGCCTCTAGCAGACAGCACAGATGCATGCAATTAAAAAAATGTTTTGTTTTTTTTTTCCTTCAGAGATGCAACACTGAATTTCATAGATAACCTTTTCACAAACAATGCAGTCTTTGAAAATCTCATCAATTTTTCATGTGCCCATAAGACAAAACTTTTTTCTACAACTTTTCATTAGTCTCTTTCATATATATATATATATATATATATATATATGAGCAAGAATACAAAAAGTAGATGATTAAAATGTTTAAAAAAAAATCAAGATGGACGGCTTTGCCGTACAATTTCATAAGCCTTGTCTGTGATAACCATTCAAGCTGTAATGTACAAGTCGTTCCCTTTGCCAGACCACACCATATTTGCCTGATAGCTGAGTGTGTCTGTGTGGAGAGTAACCAGTAACCGTCAACACATGCCAGGTGCCAAACCTCCCCCTTACTCACCAAACTCGCTCGCTAATCAGCCCGACCGACAACTAGAATTTATTATACACTCGTGTGAAGAGCGAAAAAACATGATTATGATCAATTATGCTCTGCACCAACACCAGAGAAATCTCAGACAATGTTTTTTTTTTTTTATTTTCCTTACTAGAGTTCTGAAGAATTCAAAACCTGTAGAACTTGTTTGTTTTTAATCTATTTTTAAAATGATGGGTTATGTTTGTCATAACTCTGCTTTCCTTTTCATTGTACTTGTGCCATTTACAGTATGCAAATTTCCTGTATATGCAGTATAATGCCTAGCACATTTGTCAAAACGTGCAGTAAACAAAAGCGCGCACTCCGTATTCCACAACTTGTATCAACTTGACCTTGCGTTTTCAGTGTGAGAAATGAATCACAAGTAATATTAGTCACTATTTTTACACCTTTTTTTTGTAGGATACAGTTATGTGATAAGCAGTGCTGCATACAACACTTTCAAACATATTTTTGCGTAAGCTCGTATATTGCGCAAGCACACGCATGCAAACAGTTGCTGCATTTCGAAATGTGTCAGACCACGATTTAAAATGCAACGCAGGTATGTGTTGCATTCTCTATAAGGTGACATTATCGCACCCTTGTCACTATCAAAACAATGTACGAGCACACAGTATGCAACAAAAACGTCTGCATTCGCTCTCATTCTACTCCACTCAACTTCGGTGCTTCGTCGCCGCCGCTCGTGTCACCCGGAAATCGCCAGCTCTCGTTGAAAATAAATGATGTTGGGCTACTCGGTGAATCACTGACGGCACGAACCCCCTTAAGACCTGTTTAACTCGAGTGCCTGCATGCTAAAATTACAATGACACATCTCATGGCAGCAAAGTCATTCACAATCAGCACAAACTATAGTATATTATATCTTCCTGCAACACTGAACTAAAGGTACGTTAATAAACATGACCGCTAAGAAAGTTCCTTGGACCTTGCTCTTTGTCTTATCGCTTTATCGTAGCTCACAGATTTATCCTACTACAGTGCATTTGTTTATTAATGTGATGTTCAATACATACTCCGACATACAGTATTCTCCTGCGTTCTCATCATCAACAAGGTTGTTATTTCTGTGCTTTATTGGAGTTTGTGCCCTCGCATTACAACCGCAGAAGTAACCCTCCCCGTACTGGCACAGGCATTGTGTAAGATATCATTACAAAATGCCCTTAACCCAGTTATGCCTCGCTTTAACTCTTCACACACTCTTTGGACTCGAGCTTAATATCCTACCAGAAATCAAGATAAATAAATAAATGAGGGTTAATTTGTCATCCATTATGCTGTCGTGCAGCGCTGCGCTATGAATGGACTGTTGTATATGTCAACATGGTATATTTTGCCTGAGCCACTCTACAGCGCTGGCTAAATTTTGATGCGACGGATGGCCATGACTTGTTATGACTAGACATTTAACACAAGTTACAACACTGCAGAACCTAAAAAAAATGGTTCAACGTATAAAAATAAGCAGATGACTAATTTTATGGTATGCAGTGGCAGTGGTTTTCGGTTGTTGGTTCATGACTCAAAAATGTGTTGACGGTTAATTCCAATAGGGAAAAAAAAAAACCATGCTTTACAACAGTGGTTTTAAAATGCAACGAACCTTAGTACTAAGCGTACTTAGGATAGTAAAATAAGCGACGTTTACAACACACCTTGTTGTTGGTGTTAACGGCTACCCATTTTGACTGCGGCACAAATTTTCGTGCCAATTTGAACTTCTACCAGGAAGAAGCTTGACATTCGAGGCAGGTGCCAACGCAGGGTGATTGTGCAAAACGTAAATAAACGATGCAAGCTAAAGGAAAATACGCCCAAGATTAAAGGATTTTGCACTTCAATACAAGTTCAGTATTTGTGACATAATGGTGATCATCACAAAACAAAGTCACTTAAGAAAAAATGAGAATGGGGCCACATGTTGTAGCATTTAGAAACGCGCAGGTATGATTTAATGACAGGAATCAAATTTGTTGATTGAGCTGAACTTGCAGTAAACCCAGAATATTTCTTTAAATATGGGTTCGCTCGAAGCAAACCATAAAAACGGTCATATTATTTCATACGGTGCACTGTTTACTGCTGGGAGCACGAAGCCATAAAAATGCAGACAATTAGAAACCAAAACTGCCAAATTTACTATTTGGTCTGTGTCAGATGAACACTTCTGCAAATTGTTGGCCAGAGCAGTTTATTTTTCAGTCATTTTTTTAATACATTTTCAATACTGTATTTGACGTTGAATTGACACCTGATCTTCACTGAAGCCGGCTACTTTATAAATACATTAGACGATCTATTCAGCAGACGACACATCAAGTACTCATGACAGTGACCCCAATCCATCCACCATCATTCCAGCCAGATGCTGATGTTAAAAGACACTCATCTGACAGACGCTAATTTTGATCGGCTGTCGCAGGTAAATGAGGTTTTGTTTGCACGAGGCTTTTTAGCGAAGCCCTGAGAGGTCACGCGTTATTGTTTTTCTTTGTCTCGTGATCACAAGTTTTAGATGAAAAGCTTCTAGATTAAAAAAGGGTTTTCTTCCGATCATCTCACTATTCTTGTGATTGCAACAAAATAATTACTCCGTGGTGAAATCTTCAAATTAAAGTTGTTTTCGTGTGATCGTGACTTAATTTTTTGGTGTACTCGGCGTTGTTTTTATTGTTCTGGAGGTCGGACGAACAAGTTTGGTTTGACTTTGATCAGAGATTCACTCCAGCTCAAACAGCTCCGTGTCTGTCAGTGATTGACAACTTCCACATTAGTGTCCGACACTTGAGAAAAAGCCTGTCAGATCTGTCGTCAAAGATAGCGACCCTGAACCTGTAATCAGTTTTATTGCCAGCCAACTTGAGTGAGCGTCTTCATCTCTACACGGGGCAAATATTAAATGTATGACGCCGATGGCAAAGACGCCAACGTGCGTGCGACACCGGCCCCATTCACAAATCACGAGACTTTCTTGCAATGAAATTACTTTGTGAGAAAACAGCTTTTTGTTCCATAGCTTTTATCAAAAGAGTCTAAAAATAGCTCACTTGTCAGCTTACTGTATATTTTTATATTTTATGAAGACATCTGTAAGAGGTGCTTTCTTGTGCAAACTAGTTTTTAGCATGTTGCTAGGGTGTTCTGGGTAGTTGTTTACTGCCAGACGAGCTCAGCCACGTCTCAGTGATGTTCTGTCTAGATAAGGCTCAGATCCTTCTTCATAAGAGTCTCCAAGAAGTACCCTTCAGCATAAAAAGACTACTTGTGTACTTATTACAGAAATTTTATGCTTGGAAAGTATACACTTAAGTGCAAATCGAATCGTTTCAGACACTTTACTGCATGTTAAATGAAATCAAATAGAAATTATTTTAGTTTAAAAGTGCATTAAATGCAATTATCTGTACTTTTGTTTTGACCCACTTAAGTAGCACTTAAGTCGATCTTTATATGTGATTTCATGATCACTTCTGATGAAGTGTACTGCTGAATGTACTGACATGCATTTATAATAAACTAAAATATACTTTAATGTTATTCCTGTTGAAACTTGCATGTAATTATAAAGTTACAATTTAGTACATTTAAAACGATCACTTTTACGTAATATTGAAGAACACACTACAGTTCAAATTTAATTCAGTTCTTTACATGTGTATTATTTAAAGCATGACAGCAATTTAAATGAAAACATTTCATTTAATTACAAAGTGCACTTTTCAAACGTGTATTAAAGCGTGTTAAGAAACACAGTCCCTCTTTAAGTACACGTAAGTCTACGCTTTGTAACTTCTGGCCCTTTAGCATTTGAGGCATAAAAATACTGGCGGAGGAACATCGTTTGGTTCTTCTGGTTATTGCGTCTTGAGGCGCTGTGCCCGTGGTTACAGATGATCGTCTTATCAGTGCAAATCTCACTAACAGCATCAAAACTCCCACAATAATGACAAAAGACAGATATCCCAAAAATATGAGCAGGTGAGTAGCTAATATGCCGCTGTTGTTTTGACTTGTTTTAAAATAACACTACAAAAGTTTGGCCACACTGACATTACACATAATGACAGCTATTCATATCATATAACGTAAAATGGTAGAAAACGACTATAAGTTTATTTATGAACAAACACACCAAAGCACTAACCGGTTTAGAAACTGCCGTTCTTACCAACATGATCCTGTTTTGTCAACCTTGTCAATGCACAGCACATGTGAAGCAATGCGAGCTATGTTGATTTGTGTTTTATTACAGGTACTGTCAACTAGATTTACGGCGCACACATTTAAGGCAATCAGTTCATCGTGAACTCGTTTATGGCATATGCTACGAGTTTAGTGCGCATTTGGGAACGCAGCGGCCACCAGTTATGCTTTATTTTGGTGGCAGATGATTACAGAATTTCACTAGATTTGTAGTGAGATGCGTTTTTGTAGGCCTGTCTTCACTGAAGCTGGAGTCTTTCGTCAAAATAAAAGTGCTGTATGAACTGTTGACAGCTAGCCAGCGGAGGTTTAAATGGGTAACGTTACAGCAATTCAAATTCAAAAAAATCTCTTTCAAGTGTAGAAATTAAGAAAGAAGCACTGTAATTTCCCTACTGTAGTGTAAAGCAAAAAAAAAAATAAAATATTTGAAATATTTATTTTCATTTCTTTTACAGTGCAGTTGTTTAACAATATATGGCTATTACTGTCATTGTTGTCATTATTATTATATTTTAATTTGTTTGGCTTCCTAAAACAGCAGTGTGAATGTAATTTAGACTGAGACAGTATATCACAAATAAAAAGAGTCCCCTTTAAAGTTCAGGTACAGGTCAATTCACTGACTTTTTTCTGACTTAAGTTTTCTTAGTTAAGAACATGGGTTGGAGCTCTTAATTTTGAACTTTCAAAATGCATTACATTGAATAATTTAACTTTAAAATGTACAAAATCTTTCATCTATATCCATAGTATCATGGACTTCATATCACAGTATTACCATATAGTGAGATTTTGATATTGTTACATGCCTAATACATATGTATACACGGTTTGAATTTAACTTTAAAAATAAATATATATATTAAAATGCATTTAAAATACATTTATTTCATGCTAAGTATACTACAAATACATTTACATATTATGTTAGGCATCAGTTTACTGTCAGGGATTTGTCACGTCGAGCCGCATCCAGTGTAGACAGCATCACTGATTATAATGGGTTCTACTGTGTTTTGTTGCACCGCTCACGTCCGGTTTAGACTTGGTGTGAGTCTTCAGTCGTTTTCGACTCTTTGTTATTGCTTCAATGCAATAGTTATTTGTCAGGTATGTTCAAGTAAGCTAGATATGCACAGATGTATTTAATATATCATGATGACTCACAAGTTCAGTATTTGCGCTAAATCTGCACAGATTTGGCTTAAACAAACTTAAATGAGTTAACATAATTTATGAAAAGTAACCCGCCAAATTGGCTAGTGATTTGACAGTGTTACCGCCACCAGTGTTGCCACTATTTGGCTACTTTAACACTGGTGAACCCCGCCAAAAAAACATGATTTTTAACGGGGTACTCCCCTCTAACCGCGATTGGGCTAGTTTTGGGCTAGTTTTGAGTAGCAATTGGGCAACCCCACAACAGCTGAGTTGTTGGGTGTTCATTTCAAACCCTATATATATATGTATATATTTACACACATAGGCAGAGCATGTGTAAGGCTGGGGAAGGCCTCTGCACAAACAAATTAAATATATTACGTCTGATGCCAACAAAGTGAAAATGAACAGAAAGGGTCGATTTCAGCATCTGCTCATGTTGCACCGTAATTTTTTCCATTTTTTTTTTACAGTGTTGCGCATTATAACCAATCACACATGATTCTGTTCTGATTCTGGAATGCAATGGCCAATCAGAGAGGTTCAGATGAGTCATCGCTGGAACTCATCAGTTTTGTTGAGTGCGCGCGACTCTTCAATTGTCTCATCATAAACAATCAAGCGCAGACGTATGTACAATGTAAGTAAGAGGTTCATTTCACAGTGTAGACAGCTTTAGTGATTATAACGATACATTTTTTGTTTGTTTTTGAGAGTGCTTAAACTTGCAATAGATCACAGTTAGTGATAATGCTGCTTTCTCTATATAATTTATTCGCTATTTGAATAACCATGGCAAAGAAATTTTATAATTATCAGTTTCTATTGTTTTTTATTAAATTGCAATCATGTTACATACAAATTTAGTCCCATTAAAATATTTTATAAGCCTACATGACACACATGTCCGGTTCTTTCCTAAATAGATGATTTTATGACGTTTGTAGTTAATGGATTTGGCTGCTTTTAGCCTTACCCTGGAGTTGGTTCACCCTCCGCCTATGTATGTATATATCAGGTCGCGTTAACCGAAAATTGTCCGTCATTGACAGAATTGTTTTTATCAGTGATGGAAAAATATGAAGGCCACCCGTCACTCTGACGGATTACACTGAGGGTGATCTATTGTAATCTGTAACTGTAATTAACTGTCACGAATGTTTTCCTATGCATTTGATTACCCACAGGCGAGTACCTAGAAGCTACAAAGACCTATCACGCCACATTAAAGAACGCCAAAACGATATTTATTGCTTGAATTGAAAGAATTTGAAATCTGAGACTTTGTTTTGTATCAAAAGTAACACAAAGCCTAGCCTATTGCTGTTTATTGGAAGGAAGACGCACTATGTGCTGTTCATTCATCAGCTGAAAACAAACAGCATAGACCAAATGATTGATTGGGATTTAAGAATCGATATTGGTTCATCAAAATGAGAATCTATTAAAATTTTGTTGTTTTTGTTTTTATTGTTTTCTTGTTTGCTCAACCCTAGCGTATTTTGTTGTGCTGTCGTCCTGTAGGTTTATGATTAAAAATGAAAATGTGAACAAAAATAAAAACAATTAAATGTGTTATTATTATTAAAATATGAAAATTAAAATGACGGGTAATAATAGATTATGACGGAATTTTTACCACCCTGTTCGTCAAAATGACGGACAATGTCAAAGTCTAGCACAACCTCTGATATATATATATATATATATATATTCCTTAAAGCTACTGTAACGCCTTCCACTAGTAGCGTAACCTTTTTTCTTTAGTTACAGATAAAAACAAGCACGGACAAATGACACAAGTATGCAACAGGCTTAACATAGTGAAACACGGCCTGGAAGATGGTTTTACTCCTTATTTAAATTTTGTTAATTTCGAATGTAAGAAGTTACACGATACAGCATTACGTGGCCTTTTATTTCATTAATATATGCAAGTACTTTTTTTGAAAAAGTATACTTTTAAGAGTTGAAGTGCACTACAAGTGCACATTTAATACAATTAAGCACACTTCTTTTTCACATGGAATCAACCATCCAATATCATTCCTGTGCTTAACAAGCCTCACAATCTTTCATGTATATGCTACATTTATGCACAAGTTTTATACAGCGTTCATATTTGGCTTTCCCTAGCAAGCAGTCCAACACCGCCATGTGCTGTTTAGCAGACGCCGTAGCTGTAATGTTGTTATTCGTATCATCATCACCATCAAAATACTCATTAATTAACAACAGCATGGTAACAAGACCCCAAAAGGTGACGAATTAACGCTAATGTAGTCAGAGATACATACCGTACCGCATATATTGCGCGCGCATCCTTTTGATCAGCATCCACGCTGCCAGAATATATGCATATGAATATAAATGGCAGAGAACAGAGGCCATGATCAAAGCCACGTTCTCGGTATAAACAAAAGAAAAGGTGCTTTGTCTATACCATGCAGCATGACAAACAGCGCAGACAATGAATACTTCATGCATATTGATACGGGTAGAGGAGGTAAACGTTTCCTGATAAACACGCTCGCACACGCGTGCGGCGAGACTTTAATAAAAGGAGCTCATTAGGGCGCGTAGTATGAAGATCTTTCAAAAGCTTTTTAGGGGTACATTAGATGTAACAGACATAAAAGCTTCACAAAACACTCCATTAGCCTCTCGAATATTTCATATATTTCGTGAAGCGTAACATTACATACTAAGTGGCCGCCCACTTTTTCGGTGGCCTTGATTTTGCAAGTATTTTTCTGGATTGCAAAAAATTCTTCAGAAACGAGTCCTAGGCCTTGAACCAAAGCATCCAGCTCTGAAATGAATCGCAACATGACCAACTATGATTTGAAGCAGGAAAGTATGAAAATCTGAACAAAAGACGCAACTGGGTGTTTTATTTTATGAGGGCATTAACTACTTATTCCACGAAGCACTGTGAATGACATGCTTTAAGATGACGCTACAGTATAAATGACTGATTTATAGTCCTTATATGAATATAAAAACGATATTAGTTAATTAATATTTCTATAAGTATAACCCGTGAAAAAAGGGCACTTAATCGTATTGAATGTGCACTTGTAGTGTACTTCAAATCTTAAAAGCATGTTGAAAAAAATATATAATGCAGATAATATAATATTAATGAAATAAAAAGCCACTTAAGTGCACTTAAAGAGAATTAACTTTTCATGACTGTTTCTTTTAAAAAGTACACATTGTTAAGGTCAGATTTAAAGTTTTACTAACTGTTTGCCATGCTTTAAAGGACAACACTAAAGTATTTGACTTGTTTTCAACTGAAATGTGTTCTTTCGATATTACATTCGAAGTTCGTTTTAAAATGTACTGAATTGCAACTTCATCATTACGAATGTGTAATTACAAATAGATTTATGCAAGTTTCAACAGAATGAAAGTCTCTTGAGAGAGTCTGCATATTTCTACCTCACACAAGGACACATGCAGAAATGGCACTATAAAACACGCACAATACTGTACAGCTTCTCAATACATTATATAATTATTCACAATTTCCTTCTTTCCACTATATTTCATCTTATCTGAATATTTTTTTTATTTATGACATATTTCTTGACATATCATATATTCTTGTTTTATTATGAACGTGTATGCCCTTCGTTTGTTGTTGGTCCTGTTTGTTGTTGCACTGTGGGACGAAAACCTACGGTAAACATTTCAGTGTGTTACATCACACGCATGTCACATGTATGTGACAAAAAAGAATATGTGACCCTGGACTTTTCTTTTATGCCACAAATCATTAGGATATTAAGTAAAGATCGTGTTCAATGGAGATATTTTGTAAATTTCCTACCGTAAATATATCAAAACTTAATTTCTGATTAGTAATATGCATTGCTAAAGAACTTCATTTGGACAACTTTGGTTGATTTTCTCAATATTTTTCTGCACCATACATACATTAATGGGAAGCTTATTTATTCAGCTTTTTGTGATCCAGGGTCACATATTTTAGTATAATGTAAATACTTGTCGATGCATTCAGCAGTACACTTTAAGCATATTTCACTAGCACACAATAGAAGTAATTATCACTTTATATATGACAGTGTACTTACTATGTAAGTGGGTCAGAAAAACACTCTAAAGTTCAACTGTACTTGATATAAATTTAATCTACACTGCATTTTATTTAATTGCAATTAGGTGTTGTAAAATATTGCATTCAGTTTGCACTTAAGTATATTATTTTAAAGCTCATTAGTAACAGTAATAAGTACTCTTTTTAAAAGTAAGCTAGAGTGTTTCACAAGGGTACAGCAGAAGACTCAATTACATATATTATAAAAGGTTTAGCTGCTCTTGTATAATTTCTGTGCCACATAACGTAACTTCAACAATAATGATTGTTTTCTTACAGGTTTCCCCGCATCCGCCGGCAGAGATTCCAGCCTTAAAGACAACAATAAAAACAACAATTTACAAATAATGTACTCACCCCTTGTCATCCAAGCTGTTCATGTCTTTCTTTCCTCAGTTGTAAAGAAATTATGTTTTTTTGAGGAAAACATTTCTGCATTTTTCTCCATATAATGGACTGATATGGTGCCCAGAGTTTGAACTTCCAAAATGCAGTTTAAATGCAGCTTCAAACGATCACGAATGCGGTTGTAAACGATCCCAGCCGAGGAAGGGCATTATCAAGTGAAACGATTGGTTATTCTCATAAAAATAATACATTGTATATACTTTTTAATGTCAAACGCTCGTCTTGTCTTACTCTGCCTGAACTGTTTTTGTTCCAGTTCATCACAGTTAGTGTATGTCGAAAAACTCCAATCTCATGTTCTCCCTCAACTTCAAAATCGTCCTGTATCACTGTTTTACCTTTTTTGTTAAGGGTGTTTGATCTTCTTTGCATGTTCACTTTGCAAACACTGGGTCGGTACTTCTGCAGCGACGTAGGATGATTTTGAAATTATTTTTGAAGTTGAGGTCTGGAGTTTTTCGACATACCCGAACTGTCTTGAGCCAGAATACACAGAGTTTAGGGAGAGCAAGACGAGACAAGCGTTTGAGATTAAAAATTGTATTGTTTTTAATGAAAATAACCGATCGTTTCGCTAGATAGGACCCTTCTTACTCGGCTGGACTCGTTTACAACCGCATTTGTGATCGTCTGAAGCCGCCTTTAAACTGCATTTTGGAAGTTCAAAATCGGGGCACCATATCGGTCCATTATATGGAGAAAAATCCTTATGTTTTCCTCAAAAAACATAATTTCTTTGCCACTGAAGAAAGAAAGACATGAACATCTTGGATGACAAGGGGGTGAGTACATTATATGTGAATCTTTGTTTTGGAAGTGGACTTCTCCTTTAAACTCATGCCAGTGGATGTGCCACACTGCTATGCCAGACAGGTAGGGCGAGTCGAACAAACTAGACAAGGTTTTAAAAGCATCACAGAGCCACAGCGTTTGTAGTTGTCTCTGCGTATTAAGCACGGATAGAAGAAAGTATTTTAAAGACATTCTAAAACGAATGGGACTTTACTTTGGGAAGCCACTGTTGTGCTGTATTGATGCGGTGACACCATTTCTATAATTCTGGGACACGCGGGAGATCTGAGTTTTGTAGTTCCTCGCATAAACACTGAGAAAATATAAGAGTGATCGCAGGTGAAATTAGGTAACAAAAGTGCAAGGAACCTGAACGTCAAGAATTGCTCCCAGAGATCACCCCACACACACACACACACACACACGGGCAGGCGGGCGGGCAGCCATTCCCCTCCTTTCTGCCTGGCCCACAGTGGGTGCACAGCAGCCGCCTGCTACCTGCCCAGAATTCTAATCAGTCCAGGGGTCTGTCTGTCCCCCCCGCCTTCCCCCGTCTCACTTATTCTCTCGCTCAGACTCGCTCCACCCACTCGCTCGCCCCTCCGTCTCCCGCCCTGCCTCTTTCTCTGCCTTGGACGAAAGGGGCCGATGATCCTTCAAAATTAATTAGATCCCTCCCCACCCCCTTTTTCCAAAAAAAACTCCACACAAGCACCCCCCTCCAACCCCTCGCCAGCCTTGTTTTCCCTCTCCCAAAATTCTCTAATCTTAGAAGGGAATCTTCTGAGTTTATGACACAGAAAAAAACGAAGCGGCTGCCGGGAGACGGCCGGTTTTGCGCGCGCCGCTCCGTCACCGTGGCTCTGTGGCTCTGCACGTCTGTCACTCAGTAACACACACTGTCAATACGTCCCTAGAGGTCAGTTTGTCTGGAAGACGCTCAGACGGCCGTGCCCCGCCGCAGCGACAAAGAGCACGGGCCGAGCGAGACGAAAGAAAAGAATAATAACGCGGATGACGGACAGGCAGAGAGGAAAAGTAAGAAAGGAGCCGAAATTCAGGTTAATCAGAGATGCTTTTTAATGAGGCGGCCATCTCATAAAGCATGCCGTGCGGTGACTGGAAATCATTTTTATCAGGGATGGGGGGAGAAGGGGGGAAAACAAAGACAGAGAGGCAAGGCAAGAAAAAGGTGAGGGTGGGGTGTCGGGCAGAGACAAGGAGGGAGGGAGAGGGGGGGGGGGCTTTCTGGGAAAGGATGTCAAGCATCTGAATAATATAAATCTCAAATATGCAAATGTGACTTACAATGCTCGGCATTCACACATTGTCCTTTGCCTCTGAGCCTGCTCTTTAATGGCACACAGCAGAAACAATAAGAGAGAGAGAGAGAGAGAACTGGTGCCGAGAATTTATTCATAACGCTACCAAACTATATCCGTACAAAACCTACATAAATATATTTATGACGCCAAACGCATCGTTGACCTGCTTTCCTGGGCAAATACTAAGTGCTTTTTGATGTCGGGGCGTCTGTGCCGTTTGTTCATAGGTGTTAATAGCCGGCAACACGAGTGTCCCGACGTCACGTTGCTCGTGGTGAAAGTGTGTCTAAAACCACAAAAAAATAACTTAAAGGAAGCAAGAAAGGAACAGTGCAAGAAACGAAACTGACAGTGTCTGTCTTGTCTAGATTTTGGCAGCACTCGTGGACAAGAATAATTCAGACCCAATGAATCACTGATACTCGCTGTGACATACTTTTCCTTGCTCGTAGGTTTTAGCCAAGGTCAAAATGACAAAATGTCCTCACTACACACATGCATGCAGCAAACTAACACATGCAACGCAGACGTCCATATTTTCTGGAAATCCACCGAATGCAGGCATCAAACGTGCTATTACCAGACGGAGCGCTCGGACGACTCTAGTCAGTTCAAGAGCCTTTTCTGTTCATTTTCTTATATTTTTGGTGAGTTAAAAATGATGTTTTTATTTTGTGTCCATCTTAATTGCTCCAAACAAACTGAATTACACGCAGTGGGGTTCAAAACATAGAAACCACGTGGGAAACTACTAGAAATAAACAGTAATAAAAGTTTTAGAATCGTCGTGACGTTAAATGATTCTGCACCATTATAGGTCACTAAGCGCTGACAACATGAATCGTCAGATTTTGCCCCAAATGCAGAGACACACCAAACACTACAGAACTGTGAACTTCAAATTAATGTTAGGCTGTATAAGCTGTCATGAAAACATCTGTAGTAAACTACAAATGAAATAAAATCCATTAATAGAAGCAATTTCACTGGTGACATTTGCAGTGTAAATAAGGGCGTCATACTGGTCATCTCCCACCCTGCTCTCTAATTACCAGCATTTGCCTTTAAAAACCCTCATAGTTCAGACACTGCTTGATTGACAGGGTTCATGCAAACACCTGTAAGTGAAACCATTCTGATAACCATGTGCACAATTTCAACCAGTCTTCCCATTCATTCTCCATCCTCCATTCATACCATTAGTCAACAGTTCAACTCTCAGAAGAAAAAAAAGTGCAAAAATTATACCTTTAGGCCTACAACACCTTGTCACAGGGAAATTACCCTTAAAGGCACATCTTTGTATCTTATTTACCCGTAAAAAGTGCATATCAGTACCTTAAGGGTAAATATTACTACTATAAGGTACTAATATGCACCTTTCAGGAGTAAACAGGGTACAAGGGTGTTGCTTTAAAGGTATTTTCCCAGTGACAAGATGTTGTAGCCCTACAGGTACAATTTTTGCACAGCGTATAAGTGTGAAACTCATATCACTAAACAGCCCTGTGAAATTTGACTTGCTTGCAATTTAAAATGAGATGAAAATATGGCATCAAAACATCCTTGATGAAAGAATAACTAAATGATCAATCAGTCTCAGGATTTAATTACGCTGGGTCCAGCCGCGTGAACCCTACAGTCAGGTTTGCATTAAAAACACCTACACAATGCATCACTTGTAAAAAAAAAGAAGCAAAATGCTGTTGCCATTTGCGGAAAACAACAACTACATACATTAAGAAACTCAGTTTTGTGTCATTTTTTATATTTATTGTTAAGAAGAGGTGACACTTAAATCAAGAGAAAGATTTATAGCCCAACAACAGGCAGAGAAATGTCTCTACATTTTGAAATGGCTCCCTGTGTTCCTTAGTGAATCTGAAATCAACACACACACACACACATTCATCATGAGATATTAGTAACACTGGCTGCACACACACACACACACACACTGTCGAGGTCTGTCGAGGTGATGGTAAACTCTGCCTTAGGTTAGAGGAGTAAATTATGTTAGCATATAAATGCAGACCAGACTGCATGAGAATACACAAAGACAGACAGTCCTAATGAATAAAATATCACTTTTGTCTTTTCTTTTCTTTCTTTCTTTTTTTTTTGGTCATGATTTTGTACAATACAAACATTCCTTAGCAAGCTAAAACAACGGACTGTTACCGGTCGCCGAAAGAGATGGCAAAATATGTGCCGTCCTCCTGACGGCATTCATCGTTCATTTATTTATTCATTTATTTAGCCAGCGTTCATTTGGAGTTGAATAGGCGGCTTCACTAAATGTAGAGCAACTGCTTTTGGGAACCCTTTTAACGGGCACAAATGCACAAATTGAGTACAGGATGCACATTAATGGAGCTTAAAAAAAAAATTAAAAGAGTTTGTGATTGTTTGCAGAGAAAGTCTTTTGCTTTTACGCCAAGCTGAAAGTATTTAAAGCATTCAAATGCTTTAAAATTCCTACATAAACAGACCTTCAAAACAAGAATATCATTCGTTTCTAAAGCACACAAATAATGGCATAAACAAATGCGGGGAAAAAACAACAAGCCACGTTAAACATCCTGACCTGTTCAGACTGATCCCCAGCGAGCGTGCACGGCGACTCCTTGTGCATTTTAGATGCATGAAACATGTCTGCCGATTTACATGAAAGCCTACAAATTTTTTCTGGACGTACTCTTCAAGCTTCCAGCGCTTTGCCGTCTTCTCACTGTCTGATTTCTCAAATGTGATTCCGGCACGTGAAAAACAAGGAAGTGAAATACAGCGAGTCGAATGCTCTGCACTTCCTTTACAACAACACGCCAGGCCTGACCTGAAACGACCCCGCGCTCTTTAGGCAAAGCGCCAAGAAAGTCTTCCGGAGAAAGGCTTAAATTGTGTGTTTATGGCCTTTTGCCATCTAATCATAAAGTTATGCATGTTCCTGCTCTATGTGAAGCTCTCCTTCTTGTTTTGCTCTCAAATTAGTCCTGCCACGCTGCATTATAATATAGTTTACCATTTGTCACTGTGCAAACTTTCAGGCTCGGTCTGGGACACTTCTGATTCCACCAAACCATCGATTGCTGAAACACAGTATGGATGGTTTGTATTTTTCTCATTTTAGTTTTTGGCTCATTTTGTTCATTGACATTTTTGCAAGCGCTAAATGGCACTTCTGAGTCACCGCTTATTAACAATCGCATTTCTCCTGCTTTTGTGCATATTACTGCTAATTGGCTTACCAGCTACTGCTATTCAATCAAATGCCATAAACACATGTTAGCAGCTTATAGGCACAGGCCCATACGATTACCACCCGTAGAGCGTCTCTAAAGGTCCAGCCAGCGTAGGTTTTGTGTCAGCAATACATTTATTTTCCTTTATTTAAAAAAACAGAGTCTACTGTGAACACAGATATCACACAGCCCTGTTGATGTGTTTTGTGTGATGTGTTTACCGCGCCTCCTCTCAAATGCAACCCAGCATATACGAGAATTTATTTTACTGAAATCCCACAAACGCATAAGCTCGTATGTTTTGCTTCTCTTTATTTGTCGGTGCACGGTGAAAAGGCCTCAATTGTGCAGAGGTTGTGCATAATGTTTCCATTTTTGTAAACGATATCATACAATTGATTCAAAAGGTCCTTCGTACATATTAGTGATGTGCTTTAGTGAAAAACGACGCGTATTTTCCAAGTAACACATTAAGTACACTTGAAAACATCCATCTGAAAAAATATCTCAAGCATCACGCACTTGGGAAATGACTAATTCCATACCATTTGCCCCCTTCATTAAAGTGTAAATCCCTATGTTAATTTATATTACTCATTATGCACATTTTCCCATTCTAATGCAACTCTTCAGTCACTGTAATCATATTGCATTATATTTGGTGTAAAATTGTAAAAGGAAAAAAAAGGGAGGGAAAAAGAGCCCTGTGACAGCCGTTTTTCTATGCCGATTTAACCGAATACATCACAAAGATATTTTCAAGATGGACCATTTGACTGTTCATGTGACCGTCTTCAAATTTATTTGAACCCTGGAGCAGATATTGGTACAATTACAGTCTTATCATGTTGGTACAGATGTCCATGGCAACTGCCAAATTAAAAAAAAAAGAAAAAAAAAAAAAAACTGCATGAGCAAAAGAGGGATAGCCGGTAGAAACAGGAAAGTCATGAGAATCCTTAAAAGGATCAGATAGCTGTACACCGACTAGTGCTTCAGGTCTTCCTCCACACATCGCATCTGCAGCATCGGTCCCTCTCTGCATGCCTTCGATAGGGAAAGCGAAGGTTTAGATTAAAAATAATGCATGTTGTGTATTGTCTGTCTTTGTTGGTCAAATCAAACACACTTCAGCCTATGAAAATGGACTCGGGCTTCACCAAAGCTGCTCTCCATTACGACGGGCTCACTGTAGTTCTATACGGACACCGTATTTCTCAGTCTTCTGGATGTCATTACAGACCCGTTGTAACAACAGCAATCAACATGTTCTAATCAACGTATGGCGATCCTAAATAGGTAAAAAGCCAGATTTATAACATCACACACACATGCAATCAAAACTGACCCGTTCGCTTTCTCAGCAGACGTTCCTGGTGTTTTCTGAACAATCAGTGCAAAAATGTTTCAAAAAAGTTGAAACCCGCTCTGCCTTTAACGTGATTTTCTTTGCCGTCTGATTTCACCCAGGCTACACCAGGCAGAGAAAATAATGCTGGCCATTTAGACTTCGTACTAGACTACTCCTGAACGTAACGCAGCCTTTCAAAAATAATGCCAATCATGTAGTAAAATTATTGGGTTTTTTTGTGGCCACCCTTGTACCTGACTGGAGATGGCCAACCACTAATTCGTTCACGTGTGAGAGGCACTAGATGTCCTTTCTTGATACCCTTAATATTCACATGTGCTATGCAAATAATGACAAATAATCAGCCTGAATAAAAAACATTAAGAAGGTAACATAAGGTTCAAAAGGCATAACACAAGAGTAAAACACAAAAAACACAAAAGGAAACAAAAAAGAAAAGAAACCGTCACAGCGTCAGACATAATCAGATGTATTACAGATGGTGAAATAAAAAAAAAACCCTTTCATGCAAAGCTTAATGTGATTAAATTAAATCAAGCTAGAATCCCAAACAGCAAACAGGAACACCCTTGAAAACTGTGTACATATTTATTGACATTATATTTACATACAAGAAAATGGATACGCTGTCGGTACACTGGACTGTAAACAGGAAACATTCCTTTCTTTCTTTCTTTCTTTCTTTCTTTCTTAAACAATGGTATTGTTTTTCCAATAAAATATCCCCAGTCTGCCAAATCTCCAGTGTCAGAATGTAAGGCCTTCAGAAACCTTACGTCGTCAGATTAATAACCATGTTGCAATTTCAACGTGTTAAAACAGCCAACCATTTCACAAGACTTGCAAAAAAACTGCCGAAATCTCATTAATGGTTTTCACCTTATCAATGAAAATGAGAATGTGACTTAATTGCAAGTGTGAATTTAAAAAAAATTAAAAATCTGAAGAGTCTTTTGATAGGGGGTCATCACACTGCACAGTATTATTTAAGGGAGCATACGCTGCAAAATCCAAATGAATAAAGAGAGAAAGTTTTGCAAAAGATGCTTTTCTTAATCCAATAAAAGAACATTTTCAAACGTGTCAATAATGAGGACCATATCGGCATACAAAAATCACAAAAGTATTCTTTATCATAAATGAAACAGCAGCATGGACAGTGTTAAAACAGGGCTGCACATAACTATTATTTTGATGATAAATATGATAAGTAACATATATACAAAGTGCTTTCGCTAATCAGTGACAAAAAGTATAGATTAAAACATTTAATTGCGTCAGGCTGGCTAAACAATTCACTTGTGTCAAGAGTGGGTCACTGACATGGCACTTTTTTTCCCTCCAGATCTATTCATCTATATGAAAATTCATTAAAAATGAAATGCATACATACAGTGACTTGAATGGAGCGAATTTTAAGCCATCTTTTATGATGAACCTGTTCTTAATTTCTCAATTTAAATTCATTTAGATATTTTTCAGGGCATATAGTAGAAAGTCCTGATGTCAGAGTAAAAACGCCTCAATTTTAAATAATTAATTTCTTAAAAGTAAATTATTGTCAAGTAGCTATTAAGTATGTTTTATTATTATTTCATAGATAGAAGCGAAGCAGTTTTGTGTGACCAACAACGTCATGAGGTTCAACAAACATGCAGAAAAAATGCAGGAAAACAACATAAAAACAGGAAAAGATCTGAGCGAGCGGACCCTCAACAACAACCTCATGACTGTGTGTCAAGGTCAGAAAGAATATTTCCATTTCTTTATGTTGGACACTCCTGGACCATTTTGCATTAGATGCTTTTACACAACTAACCTGCTAAACTGCTGTAAAATTGCTGGGTTGCATTTATTTTCCCCTAAATGTACCACATCTGCTGTTCACATAAGGATCTGTCTTTTTACCGTAAAGATACTGTTCATGCATCAGCACCACAGACCGGTAAAATCTGTGAATTCAATCAAAACAAAACTTGTTTTGTTTTGGGGTTTTTTTTTCAATATCTGCCCAGTTTTTCACTGCCAAAGTGACAGGCGTTAATGAAAACAGCGCAGGGTAATTGCGTCATTGCGTCAGCACGTACATGCTCATACCAGTAGTCATATGGCTTTGTTCACACAAGCATCAAAACGGTAAAATTTTACAGCTGTAAAGTTACAGCGTCTCTTTTAACGGTATTTCTCAACAGGTCCTGATCAAACATGATAGCTGAACTGTAAAATGTCAACAATTTTACAAAAAAGCCAGTATGTGTGAAAGCGCCTACTGATCGAGCTTCATTTACCTACAGTAAGAAAAAAATACATAAATACAAAATACTGTAAATGCTATTCTCATACACATACTGGTACACACTACCTGTTCCTAAATAACACAGTTCTATTGAATTGCAATCACTAATATCAGCGGCTATTTTGATAAGTGAGTATTCTGGTCATTTTTTCTATGATTAATCCGATAAAAAGAACAGATTATATTTAGAACATGTGCTATGCCACATCCAAATCAAGCCCAATAGTCTGTGCAAAGACGACTATAAAATGCAAGTACACTTTTTATACAGTATAAAGATAAAAGTGCAAAGACAACCAAAAGACTAAAAAAAAATAAACAAAAAACATAGAACAAACGTACAAACTAATGTTTTTTGGGAGATGCTCTGGTGCAAAATGGAAATACTTGCATTATAAGAACAGTCAAGCACATGGGTTGGCGAAAAACCTTGCATGTGCTTTGAACAATACAAGCACTCTGTCAACGCACTTGACACAGCGACCTTCTTTCAAAAAAAATGATTGCAGATTGCTCTCATACTTGTGCTGTACACTTTTTCCTGTCGTACCTTGCTCTGTGACCCCTTCAACTATCGATTACAATCAATTCCTTGTTGCAGTCCTAATCAAAAAGGTAACCACCCAACAAAATGATTCATAAGTAGGCAATATAAATATCACTCTTTGTTCTCTGCTTTTGTAGACTGCAGATTGTGTTTGACTGGCTAGAAAAAGATTCAGTCGCACTTCCAACTCTTGTCCCTCTGTCAGACTGCCTTAGTGAAAACAACTGTCCTGGACACTGGTACGTACACCTAACATTAGTGAAAAAAAAAATAAATAAATGTCCATATGACTCAACACGACAGCACACACACTGTATACCTTGCATTTGTCTGGGTGGTTAAAAATATTTAATGCTATAGAATTACAGTTGGCAAAATTAGCAACAGCGCTGACAGTAACTGCGCTATGAAATGATTCACGGTATAGAACAACTACGGTTCCATATTCTCTGCTTTCGCCAATTAGTGAGAAAATTGTAGATTAAAAAAATGTGAAAAATCGCGTTAGACCGGCCAGCGAACGGTTCACACGCTTGCCCCTCTGCCAAATTGCCTTGGCAACAATAGCCGTCCTGGCAACAGGTACGTACACCTATGCACACAGTTTTCAAGGCCATTCCTACTTGAAAACGTTCGAAACGTTTCCTCAGTTCTGCAGCTGTCCTCTTTAAGCTGGCCCAGTTCATACATACCCATAAAAACGTCAAGTGCTCTTTCCAAAATGGCCACATAATACAGAGTAGGATAAACAACACCTGGATAGAGACACTGCAATAACGTGAGGCTCGTTCCTTCCCCTCTGAACCAGACACAAGTCAGAGACGAATGTCCTCAAACTATAGCAATACACACACAGAGAGAGTGATCCTGTTTTAAGCCAGGGTCTCAGGGGAAAGAATACGCCTTTAAAATATTTACATAAAGACACACAGTCGTGACCTTGCAGGTCTTGAAGTTCCTTTTCAGCAGCTGGAAAACAAAATGTATGCATTGTTTTTTTACATTTTACATTTCTTTTACATTTCTGGAGCGAATTAAGCATCGCTAGCGCTCGCTCGTGTGCGTGCGATGACAGTTGTTGTCTTCCCAGAAACGTGATACGTTATATATTTGTCCCGCCAGATCCTGCGCCGTTTTGCGCGGCGCACCGGCGAGCGATCGTCTTCAAAAGCTAGTCCTCGCCAGGAACAATAAAGACTTGTTAACAACCTGGAGTGGTAATGTGTTAAACAGCCTTTGTTGTTACAGCCCTTACTCGATCGGGCTAATACTTCTCCTGTTGGAGCGGTGAACACGTTCAGAGCTGCCCTTTTCTCCAAAATGGAGGACATTCTATCTCGGAGTGCTCTGCTGTGCTCCGAAGCAGCTCCCTCCCTCGCGTTCGTCAGGCCCGTTTTATACAACCCGGTTGTAAACAAATAAGAAGTAAACTTGGCCAAACTCTGAGAGAGAGAGAGAGAGAGAGAGAGAGAAAGAGAGAGAACTCTTTGACTACCTCTGTTTTATTTTTTCATCCCTCTTTTACAAACCATTTCCAGATATTTTCCTTTAGAAATGGCAGTGATCTCACTAGGACTTGTAGAAAACCATATGAGCGCCGGGGTTAGCTGAGGACACGAAAGCACCTTGGCAAACATACAACTTCCCTATTAGAATCCAAGATACATTTTTCACATCAGTGAAATGCCTGTGCACTCGTTTATGCATTTAAAGAGACAAGCTGCAAAGATCCTCGCGACGTGCCTGCCTTTGCCGAACTTAAATATAAGAGAAAAGCACGAGAGGGCTTTTATTTGCATGCAGCACAAAAACAAACTGCACGTTTGATAGGGACAGACCTTGGGAAAGCGTGCAGCCGAACAAAAGTGTTTACGTTGTGACAAAGTCGTACGGAAAACATACTCCTGCTCGTTTCGCAAGCCTCTCTGTGCAGCAAACTTTGGGAGCCAAAAGGATTCAGAGAAAAAGATTCACCGAGTTAATGCTGCAACACATGACTGACAATTATGTATGCAAAAGGGCGGGAAAGAGTTGCTGGCACGCTCGCTGTGGAAAATCCCCATTGTACCAAAGCCACTCTTCGTTCTGAGGTAAATGTTACCAGTCTGCCAGGTGAGGTCTAAACCTCGCTGCTAAAACTGGTTCTCCTGATCTATGTGGGTGTGTGAATAAGATAAGGTGACGCTGCCTCTCGCTCGGGTCATCTGAGGTGAGCGCCGTACAGTTCACAGTACAACCTGCGATGCGTTACAACTGGGAAAAAATGCATCACGGCGAGCGAATCGGGAGGGCGAGGCGAACGACGCGAGGAGCGACGCAGCTGCCGTTCGAGGGAACACAATTGCGCTTGCACGAAAGACAAAGGGGTCTCAACTTTGACCTGGATTTAGCATACAGTCCAGGCCTATATTAAGAATTCCCTTTTAAACCCGCGAGCTTTTGCGTGCGGCATTCCCGCCGACAACTACGACGCAAAAAACCCCACGAATCAAAGATCCAGTGAGTCCGAACACATTCTTAAAAACTGCGTGAAAATTAGGAAATCACCCATCCAGACTAACCTCGTATTCAGGAAAAAAGAATAGATTTTATTCCTAAGGGTAAGGGAATGTTCAGCTCAATTAGGAAAAGTGGATAGCTCACTAATTCTGATAGATCTCTCAGATTAAACTGTCAAGTAATTGCATTGCGAGCATTCACTAAAGGCAAAAAAAAAAAAGCACACAACTTCACAGCCCAATTACAACCCAATTCTAGACGTTTTCTCAAGGGCTAACATAAGCATCGTCAACAGAAGCCCACATCTCAGAGACTGTTCCTGGTTCAGTGTGAAAAGCAAACGGGTACTGTACTTCTGAGTGTACTTTCTGGGTCTGAATGGAACATAATGGGATTAATAACAGTCTCAAGCCACTTTTACATTATATACGCAAACAAACTGAAACACTGATCAATTCCACGTATGCATTTCTGTCATAGTCATATTTTTATTGTTGAAGACCCTTGAATTCTCAAACCTATCAATAAACACATTACTATTTAGTGCAAACAAATAAGTTGAAAAAAGAAATTAAAGATAAGCCACATAAAAATACAGACAAACGTGTCCCGTGCATATTTCCAAGCACCACTGTACTTCTGAATGTACGTTCTGGCTTTGAATGGAATATAATGGGATTAACAACAGTCTCAAGCCATTTTTACATTATATACAGAAGCAAACTGAAATTTGTGTCATAGTCATATTTTTATTGCTGTAGACCCTTGAAAGAGAGCAGAGAAAATCAAAGTGTGAACAAATTGCCTGCGTCTGTGTCTGACCATTGTTACCATGGTTTCCCCTCTGGCTATGTCATGAGATTTGATGCAAAACTCTTCTTCTACGTAAGAGAAACATCATCACCCACTAAAATTCTCAATGGATCCGCATAAGCCATAATTCTCAACTCATCTAGACTTTCAGCTCCAGAGCTTTATTTTCTTTTTAAGTTGCATATTAATGCCATTTTGCCATATTTACATGTTGCCAGTAAATAGTGGAATATGTTTTGGAAAATCAAGAGAGGCCAATATAAACAGCCCTAAAGTAAAATGACTCCTCCTACTGGTTAGGCCCAGAACATCAGAATAAATAAAGAACTGTTGTCATGCATGCTCGCACAATTAAAACCCCACAATCCGCATTGTGTAAAAATAATAGGCAACACAATATCAACTCAGGAGGGGGTGCCCTTGACCATCCCATGGTCAAGGATTTCCTCAAGCCGTGCGAAGGCCTCCAGATGCGAGATACCAAGCAATAAAAAACTGAATAATCAAACTGATAATTGTTTTGATAGGAAATATGGAATGTAGGTGTTGTATCTACATCATAAAGAAAGCAAAGCCAAAAGGTCAAATGCCTATAATATATAAAATATGGATACCCTTCCTCCCCTGCTGTCAATGCTGCATTCCATAAGAATGGGGATTTGGACATTTGTGTGATATTTTCAGTTCCTGCATGTGTTTGCCTCAAACTGTATGCGTGTTCACCCTTGTGCTACATGCTGGCCAATGCTCATATCTAGGTTCTCTTTGTACGTAATGCAGTTAATCTGTGCATTTGGCTTTGTTTTATTTTCCCATTCTCCTGCGTCGACTACGGTCGGAATACAACGTGATGCTACATCAAAATGCAACATGTGTTACAGTGAAATAAACACTGGCATTGTCTGATAACACAATTCCTTAAAGACAAATTAACTGACTTTGACCTTGCCATTTAATTACATTAGTGTGGGTCACCATCCAAACTGGGGAGATGGTTAAGATATCCCTGTAATCTGACTTAGTTACCTCTGGTCTGACGGTACAGCAAACAGCATAACAGTAAACAATGCTATCAAGTACTGAATAATTAGAACGGCCCTTCTCACTGTCACAAACCATCTTGCAAAAATGCACTGTACATTTGTAGACCTGTAATTGTTTAATTGTAATTTAGCATTTTTCTAAAGCATCATTCTGTCGAATAATCAATTGCAAACCAACTGACAAACTCCTTAAAAGTCTCTCGCGGTGGCATGTGAGCATTACGTTTGAAGCACTAAGAGGGTTTGATGTTTCCAAAATAAACAGCACACAATGCCTCCTTTTGATCTACGAATCCCAATATTCCTAAGATCATGATTCATTTGTTGTCTTTTGGTCACGATTATCAGTTCCATCTCACCAAAAATAGACAAAAGAATATGTTTAACATTTTTTAAAAACTTTAGTAAACATTAAGAATAGGAATAAAAAGTAAACTTATAGAAGCTGCCACTGCCATGTGAGTTTATATGTATTAATGCTGCATCTATCACATGCAAATAAATGAAGAAATAATCATGCACAGAAATGAAACCACTTTGCTGTATCATTAAACATCCACAAATAATATTCAAAGGTTATGGAGCATGAATGTTTAAAAAAAATGTTTGAAGTCAAACATATTATGATTAGACATATTATGATCATGACCTGTTATATTGCCACAATAATGGTTAAACTCAATGAGCTGATCATTATATAAGCAACAATCAATATACACATCAGATTAATAAACATATCAATAAACACATTGCTATTTAGTGCAAACAAATAAGTTGAAAAAAAAAAAAGAAAAAGAATAAAAAAAAATACAGGCTTACATGCTAACTATTAACCTTGGGAAAAGCTCCTACAGACACAATACATTTTGTTATAAAACTAGAGTTGTCTTAGGTAATGTTCATATGATATCACTTACTAACAATACCTTATTGTAGTACTTTAATACTTATAAAAAAAAAAAAAAAACACAAGAATGACCACTCACAGGTACATAGCGTCTTAAAAAGTTTAACGTCTTTACAGACAAACGTGTCCCGTGCATATTTCCAAGCACCACATAACTTGCATAGCATAAAGCTAATCTCAGTACTCAAAAGTAATAAGAAAAATCTCGTTTAATAAACTACAGTGCATTAACACGTAAAAAACAACTGCAGAATATACGGGCATAGGGATACAGAGCGACTCTTCTGACTCCCAGAACGTGTATTTGTACTTGCAACACATTCAAGTACAACTGAAAAGTTTATTTTCGGTTTTGGTATACACAGTCGTAGACTAACATAAAACATACATCTCAAGGTCTTGTTCACATGTACAGCAACTTAAAAGTCGGTAAAGCTGACAGACAAACACCCTGCATGCAGCCAAGGCCCTCCTCCCTATTCTATCTACTGTACAAATCAGAAATCAAACTACACACGTTTTTAATTGATACACATACAGTCCGCGACTAAAAACAGACTTCAACTGTAAAACAGGTGCACAAGAATTAGGAACAACGTGTTAAAATGTAAGCGGAGCAGTCGTGCGCATGTGGAGAAAAAGCTTGCTTCATAAACTAACACAGAACTTGTATTTTCGTTAAATGTGCTAACTAAAATGAAAACCTATTTGCCATGAATATAGAAAGAGTTAATTTATCCGTCGTTGCACTACCTGTAGGCCCACGAAGAATTTTACAAAACAGTTCTGTGAAAAGGAGGCCGGTATCAGCTTAAAAAAAGTCCAGTGAAAAAATAAAAACACAAAAAAAAATGTTTCTGGCATACGCTATATATTTGTGAGTGGAAAAAAAAAAGACTGGAGAATGCTATCATATTTTACGATGATTTATAGTAAGACTGCCTTACGCTAATGTATGCCGAGTCTATACATCGTATCTTATAGCCATGTAAAAAGTGTCTGAAACACAAAGAAATGCATAGGGAGAGATTAAGATTTTCATCGTGAAACGTTTAACAAGGATTGCTAAAGCCAAAAGTGGTTATTTAGACATCCACAGACGGAAGACTAGCTAACAGTTCTAAGCTAGCAACAAATATATTAACGCAGAGCCGCACACAGGGTTAATAGAACAGAGGTCATGATTTATAACTACCAACTCTTAAAATCGTCTTAATAATCGTTGCTTGTATTCTATTTACGCCAGCACTTAGCTTAAAAAAATGCTTGACGTTTAATGAAGTACAATTTGACCGTTAACATATGGATAATGTGTGTTTTTTTACTAATAAGTAAAGAGGTACAGTCAAACTTCCAAGGCCGCACTGCCAAGCGTCTGAGAGCGGGCAGCAAATCCAAAAAGCCCCAAGGTGCTAACAAACGTACACACTGCTAATATTGCTAAATAAAATGAGAGTATTGCATTTTGTTTATATGGTAAAATAACAAGGCTTTCCTTGTTTCAGCTCATTCGTTTAGATAAAACATTCCAATCATCAAAGTAGCCAACATCGAATAGAATCTCCCCACATGAATGACAAGCTTTTCATGTCATTTGCTATAAATAAACAGATTATATAAGCCAGACATTTTATAATACAGCGTCGGGAAACAGAGGGCATATGCTAAATTAATAAATTGGAAAAAAAAAAAACCGTCTGGGTTGTTTTTTCACTACGGGCCAATGCCATGGCTCTCATAGCCGCCGTCTCGTACTACACAGAGATAACAATACAATCAGCGCTGTGATCGGACCGCTGCTTGAAGGCCCCGTTACCTCCAAAAACTGAAGACGAGCTCCCCTACGTTTTGCCATATTAAGTTTTTTTGTGTGTGTTAAAATGGCCGAGTGATTTATTGTTTGCCTAGCCTACAAACGCGTGCGTTATAGGCAACAAGCTGGCACTTCACAACACGGAGTCAAAAAGAGGTCATTCAGTAAGTACAGGCATTAGAATACGGAACAGATGGTCATTTATCTTTTGTAACTAAAACTACATTTCGGCTCCTTTGCGTACTTGGAGCGAGGGCTAAAATTCCGGTCACTTCGTTCAGGCTGCGTATCCCGATTTAATGATGACAAATAACGGACGTGGTAAAGCGCCAGATACACTCCCTACAAAACTCCACAGTTTCGTATAGAATTTGTCCGAGCCGCTGAGAACGTCCAGGCACAACAGCAACATACGTAACAATTCTGTTTGTCTCAGATATCCCGAGACCAGAGAGGCTAGCGCTCAAATCTACCGGGGTCAATAAAATATTAGCAATAGCCCGGAAAATGCGAGGATTCCAGATAAGCGGCTGAAATGTTCAAATCATCCGTTCTATCTCGCCCGTTGCTCCGGTTAAACAGACCATTTTGTACCGTAGCGCTGACGGCTTTTAATCGGTGATACTTGACACTTAACACACGGTTAGAGCGGTGTTATTCTATCAAATATTTTGGTCGTACGTAGGGAAGTCCCTAGCGGCTCTGTGGAGTCGTATTGTGCTTTTCGTGTCACGGTTCAGTGTCGCTCTGAGCACTTCGCAGAATATTTCAAACACCCGGTAAAATAATCACAACTTATTTAAACTACCAACAAAGTCCTCGTAACCTGACAACTGTTCAACTACTAGAAAACGAGCGATCAAGCAGGGAATTATATGGTCATTTTACCTGAGACGTCACTTCGGGCAACCACGGGTCTTTTTTGTTTAATTTCAGACAAGCACGGGCTGTTTTGAGAGAACTCTGCCTACAGATCCTGTAACGCGGAGTGGCAATTCTTTCACAACTAAATGTAATTTCACAAGTTTTCTCTAGCTATCTTCTTCAAGGCTGCCTCGTGCATGAAATATTGACGAAGAAGCACGAAAGTCTTGCGTTTGAGCTATTGGTATATGCTTCAAGCTGAAGTTTTCTTTTCTTTTTTTTTTGTTTTTTTTGTTTTTTCTTCTTCACCTCTTATCGAGGGAATGACTGCTATTACTCTTATAAATAGCCTAACATAAATAGTATAAGTGCCCTCCCCCTCCCTTCCCTCTCCCTATTTCTTACCTGCTGCTTTAAGGGTCTTTCCTCTCCAGTGGCTACAGCGCTTCACAGCTTCCCCGGTTTTCCCCAGGCAAGGACTGAGTTTATTAATATTGTCCCTTACTTTGTTTCATTTCTCACTTCCATCTTCTTTCATCTCATCAATAAACACACGCTGCAGCCTACCTTCGGAGAGGACATCACGCAGCTCACTCGTGCCCTCCCATTTTTTCACTATTCGTCGAAGATTTTGGGCAGCCACGCCTTTCTACTGGCGATTGGAACAGAATGGACTTTCTTGAAGCACGTAGGTTGTGATATAAATCGTTCAGCATGACTTTACCCCAATCGGTGAGCCGCACGCCCTCCCTTCCGCGCGGCGAGGAACGCTGAAACTGGCTCCATTGTGGCTCTGAAAGTGAAACTGTTCTGCCTGATCGCAATTGTTGTGCTTGAACCGGCATGGACACTGTGCATCCTCAGTTTCTTAATTATCGCTCACTGTACAAGTGCACCGCTTTCCGCTGAGTGTGTTCGGTGCGCTTGTCGTGCTCCCCCTTTGAGGAGTTTCTGCTTTTACGCGTTGCTCCTTGAGCATGAACAAACGCACGCATTACCACGACACGAATCTTATTTGGTGTTTTGTGGGCGCGCATTAAACCCCCTGAAAACCCATGTCCCATCCCCGATCAAAAGGCCAGTCATCCGAGAATCCTGCATGCTGATCATTTGTAGATAGCCCACTTTAGATTGGTCAGGGACGGTGTCAGTAAATTTCTCCCAATTACATCTGGCCCCACATTGGATGAGGACGGTGCCCGTCAGACCGGGGGACCAACAAGCTAGATTGTTCACCGTGCCTTTTACTTTCTACGCATTTCTATTTTCTCATTTATTTATTTTTTAACGTCCCTAGCTGACCTCAAGGAAACGTAAGGAGAGTTGCTGACGGTATTGCTGGCCAATCAGATCGTGTAAAGTGACACCGAACTTTTTTGTTCACCAATGCGTTCACAGAGCCGTAGTGACTGACACGAAATAATGCAATAGTGGCTCCCGAGTCCCCAGCTACACTGAGCACCCCCTCCCCCGACTCCCCCCAGTCTAGACAATGACAGGTGTGTGTGTGTGTGTGTGCGCGCGCGCGCGCGGTCGTCTGTAGTCTAGACGAGGAATAATCAACCTTCGAGCTTAAGTGATTTTTTTGACGCGCTGCTTTTGTTAAGGTGTATATATATATATATGAATATATATATATATATATGAATGAATGAATGAATGAAGAATACAATCCCGTTCGTAGCAGTGAACAATAATGAACATAGATCTTGTGTCAGGATATTGGCAGCGATACAATTATAATTTACGACCTCCCACTACGATTTCGTGATGTCTAAAGTCCAACGAGGCATGTTTACAAACAACAAGCCCTTTATTTGCGTATCTATCCTCTATATTATTTTGCTAAAGGCTGTTCGACCTTGGCTCACGTAAATATTTCGTCACATGTAACAATCCCTCTCCTCCATAATATCATTCCTCTTAGTATGAGGTTTCCGGTTTGCTTGCACGCTCTTCTTGACAGTGAGTTCCCCCTTTCGGTTATCAACATGAACAGCAACGTTTTACCGAGAGGTTCACCGGGGGACACGCACACCGTCTGCCCTACATAAAATGCACCCATTGTAGGCCGAGGTGTCAGCTGAGGACGACTTGCAACCTAGAAACGGCGGTTTGGCCCCTCCTTCTCTTTGTCAGTCGTATTGTAAACGTTAGCCCGAGGTCTTCTGAGGTATTCTTTTTTCCGAAAATAGATCGTAAAACTGACATGGACTGCAGAAGCGCTGTTTCAACCGTGCGAGCACGGTTTTCTCCATTTTCAACAGCCCTTGTCGAGACCCCTCGCGAGTCTTTATCAAAGGCGCTGTCCCGGGGAACTGTGCCCAATGACATCATCCAAGCCTTTTGTATACAGTTGCTAGGGGTTACGGGGTGACATTTCAAGCAGTCCTGCTCTCGACGTGTTCGAGATACGCGCTCCCATTTCTGTCTTAACACAAAACGGACTAAAGTTCGGTATTTATGTAGAGCTGAGGTAATGCACTCGATGGGCTTTCATAAAGAGCGAACGAACCCTTAACTGTGTGAGTAATAATGCTTCGCGGAAGTATACTTCTCGCAACTTACTTTGTGTATACATCGTTTTTAGTAGCCTACAACAACATAAACTTTGTGAGATGGCAGAAAAAGTGCTGATCACCGAGAGTGCGGAGACCAGGCGTACTACCTCAGTGTTCACGGACCCTTACGAACGCTCTGTTAACTATATGGAGACTCACAATATTCTTCAGATTTTCCAGGTGAGGAAGAACAAAGCTGCAGCTACTGATATATTTTCTTACGAAGAAAATGGTAGACAGTGATGAATTGCTCAGCACAAAATGGCGAAGGACAATTCAGAGCACTAATAGAAGTTCCCCAAAAAAGGCTGGGCATGTTAATATTGCATTACCCCGGTTTATTTAATAAAGCTGCATACTGTTTTGTGAGTGTTACAAAAAGAAGAAAAAAGAGCTCTGACTAACTACCAATGTCATTTTAGCAGCAGAAGAAACATTTTGGTTCATTGTATTTTTCACTCACAGTCTCATTTGTGCTATTTCAGGACATCACAGAGAAACTGGTGTTTGATAGACCAGATGATCCACTTCAGTTCATGTTAGAACAGGTATTTTTAATCACTTTTTTTGTGTACTTTTCATCAGAAATATATTATCTATCAAATGTATTTTATATAGATTTGTTTCAGACAAACATGAACTATATTTAAAATCATGACTGAATTGAGAAATTTAGTTTTTCTCAAATATTTCTTGATGATAGTACATCAAAGAAGGATACGACCTGATCCACTGGTGACCAGTGCACTGATTTAAGATAAAGAGTATATTGCATACTGTAGTCACTGTCATTTCACTTGGCCCTATTTTATTACTATTATATTTTTAATAATAAGCAGCCATTTTTTTTAGTAGTTGTAAACCATTCTAATCACAACTGACTTTTGCAGGTACAAATGAAGATCAAAATCCGTGATGAGTCAAGAAACACATTTGTGAAATCACAATGAATTCTAAATCAACATGAATTGAATCCAAGTTTATACTGTTATTTATATATTTCTGTAAATGAGGTGTATCGGTTGCTGCAGGTCATTCCGTGACTCTGCATTGTTGTTTCCAAGCAACTGTCTTCAGATTTTTTTTTTGTACATCATCTCCAAATTTATCACGTTTTGCCACAATTTTTAGAAGACAGCATTTGCATTCATTTTCAGTCAAACAGCGCTGAAATCTTCATAATGTAGTTTGCGAGTGTCTTTAACCTAAATATCTCGGTGAACACACTCAAGTGGCAAGTTGAATTTAAATGTGAAAAAAAAAGAAATATTTAACTTACGAAGAATTACTGAGAGGCTTTCTCTGGATTTCGGAGACACAGAATGCATGGATTTGCACTCACAATTCTCAGATTGTTATTGTTTAATGAATTAACTGTGTTTTGTAGGATAAAGCTACTTCTGGCTTATACAATATGCAAGTATTCTCCATAAAATACATAAATAGAATGCTAGCTTTTGCTCTGTTCTCAAATTTCCATGGTGGATTTTGGCTGCATAAGTAAAGGAAGTCTTTGTTTACAGTAGGCTCTTCTTACAGTGCATTTCTATAGTTATCTAGTGTACATTTATACTCTAGAGCAACATCTGGTGTTTTAAGACCGGTGTATTGCATGCAATCTTTTCATTTATAAATTAAAGCAAGTTCAAAATATGTTTACAACTCTATGTTGTCTATTTGCATTTATTGTGTATTTTTAACTCCCATTTGAATGTAATCCGTAAAGGAGAGTAGATTAAATTCAATGGGAAAGCCACATTTTTTGACCATCACATGAACATTAGAAAGGACCCATCTTGTACAGTAAAACATTGCAGATAATTATCAGGCTTCATCTCAAACTCATCCAGGTCTAAAAATATAATCACACATGTTGGTAAATGCATATTTTAAACCATGTTTAAAAAAAATGGCATGCATTTTTAAATTAGTCTCTTTTTATCTGTATTTTTAAGAAGAGTAGCTTTACATTTACACATTTGACAACAGTTACTCTGACATTAAATGCATTCAAGGTATATATACATTTTTTTTTTTAGCTTTGGGGTAAAAGTGTTTCAGTGGCTTATCTAATAGTAATATCTGAGCAGTGCCTCCAACTCCAGGAAATACTATAACTACAGAACACGCTGAGAATTGTTTCACTTCATTCAAATATGATGAATATTAAAGGATTTCCTGGCTGGTTTATGAAAATGTGAATATTATCCTGCAACATTATGACTTTAGAATGTGATTCTTATTCTCATATACAGTATGGCCATTGTTTTATATGTTCTATATTGATTCAACTTACCCTGAACATGACACAGCCTACAGCATAAGGCAAGTTGTGTCTCTGGATCACTTCACTTATATAGGGTCACATTTCTGTAGCCCTATAGCAAATGTTTGTCAAATTTATAACCGTGTGTGTGTGTGTGTGTGTGTGTATGAAAAGTTCAGATGCAAAAGCTTCCAAATCCGTCTGACATATTTCTTTAAAAATGAGCATTTCTTTCTGTCTACTTTGTATAGGTTTCTATGTAAGTACTGGTACTTCTGATTGGGCTGAGGCTGGAATTTAGTGAGTTTGAAGTAAAAGTATTTGATGGACGTATAATATGTGTCAGGAGCATTCACTCACTATCATTATCTCATTTTTGACCGAGATGGCTTTTAGCTGGTATTGCATATGAACTCTTCATATATATATATATATATATATATGAAGAGAGAATAACTACTTTATTCATATCTTACCTGTATTACAGACAGTTCCAAGTAGAAATATGGCATTATAATTTTATAACAATTCCATACTAAAATAACTTCAATGCTTAAGTGTATGTCACAGTGTACACATTACATGTGAAATACTTTTATTATTTTGTTTAGAATAGAATACATACAATAAGTCCAATTTGATTGAATACAAAAAGAGCATATTACAAAGTGTTATTTGATTACAATAACTGACAATGTCATCATCTTTGTCTCTGCCTTGCTTCAGTATACATTGTCAAAACTTCTCTGCTTTATGGTTTATATAAAACATTGACAGTTTTTTATATATATATTCTTATTTTTGAGACCTCAGCATAACATCATTTTTTTCATACATTTTTGTTAACCAAGTAATCAGGAGATTTGAAACTGTTTCTACTAAAGAACAACACAGCTTGAAACATTGTTTGAATTATTCAAGAACATTGACCTTTACACTATCTTCAGACCGCTGGACTTTTACTCTAAACATTTGTACAAATTGATTTTTACTATTTATGGACTTGGAAGTACAGATTTGTATAACAATGACAAAACAAGACAATATGGAATAAATAAATGTTTGTTTTTTGCTATTTTTGGAACTGCTTTAATAGTTTTATTTTCTTATCTCATTGCTGGCATGCAATACCTGATTTTATCATGCAGATTTGTAGATCATTTTTAAAGGCCTCCAACTGTACACTTAATATTCCAATCGTGATAAAGTAACGACAGACGCTAAAACCTTAATTTCCACATGACGTGCTTTTACAGTCTGTATTTACAAAGACAGTAGGAGCCTGCTGACTTTCCCAGGTTTATCCTAAGGCATGTTTCAGTTTTCCTTGCAAAGATAGAAAAAAAATCTCTGATATAAATCCTTAGCAGCAGCATCTTACACAAAGCTTAATACTTACAATTCTGTTTTATCAGGATTAAAGCCACCATGATTTCCAAGCATCACTGTGTGTTTCTATAACGTATACTGATACTCGGTCACATTTAATAAGCAAGAAGTTCGCTAGTTATCGCATGGTGGCCAGTAACGGGTCAGTCTCATCTCATTCAATTTGCCTGTTACTTCTGTTGTCAAATATCATTGACCTCCTTTGTGGCTGGTAAAAGCAACTGGTTGAGGTCTCAAGCCTTTGTCCGCTCTTTGGCAAAGTCATTTTGTTACGCAACGTCACTCCCTCGGGAGTTTTGAGGTTTTCGGCTAGTTCATTTGCGTAGACGTCAAATGGTGACGCTTCGGCTTTAATAGGAGAAAGGACTAGTTTACCGTCATCCCCTACCGGAGGGTAGTCCATGATTGGAAACGGAGGGCTGAACAGGATGAGACTTTGAGGTCTCGGGCGATTTCTGAAGGACGATCTCTGAAGAAGCGATGAGCGCTCAGGTCTAGGACGATCCATAAAGGTGTCTCCATTCGCGGATCGCTTCCTCCTCAACACTGGAAGATCTGGAATGGAGGTCGGATTGTAATTCTCGTTCATGGAAAGCTGTCGTTGGAGCGCTGACGGTGGATCGCTGCTTGGCAGCTCCTCCCTGTGGTCCTTGACCTTCTGGAGGGGAGGCGCAGAACCTGTTTTTCCCAGCTTGCTCTTAGCAGGTTTCTTCTCAGGTGTGCTTTTATTGGCTTGATCGGTGCTCCCCTCCGGTAGAGCGTGAGGTATGTGGCTGTACTGAATTTTTGGTGGAATAACTGGAACAGCTTTAGCTTTGCACGTTTTGATCATGAACGCCGTGCGAACTGACGACACGCTGACCGGCGCCGAGTTGCGTCGCACAGGTGCCTTGGAGCCACTCAGGAACAGCTCCAACTCCAGAGATGAGCTACCGTGCTTGGCTTCAGGTGTCGCACATTCGCGCGCCACCGAATGTTTTGCACTTTTCAGATAGTGACTATTTGAAATGTCTCTGACACCTTGGTGTCCTAAATCAAGGTTTAGGGAGCACGGCCTGAGCTTGGGTTTACAGTTTTCTTGACTTCTCTCCACGGTGCTGGACTCGTGGGATGTTTGTCGATGAAATCTCTGAGATGCGGAAGAGCGTTTCTGTTTTGCTTTGCTCGTGTTTTGCGGTCCAGCGGTCTCATCTGGATCGCTGTACGTCTTCAATATCTTAACCTGTGGACTCTCCAGTTTGCTGTCATCTTTGTCTCCCATCCACTTGAGGTTATCGCTCTCCAAATGCTCTGTTGTCTGTGCAAAACAAGCTACATCTGTGTCTGCATTTTTGTTTCCTGTTGGGAAGTCAGAGTTTCCAAGTTCACAGGTGGCTGTCACAGCAGCCTCAGTCTGAGATGATGTAATGTCACTAAGCACAGCTGGTTCTTTAGCTTCAGCCTTCTTGCTGTTGGCCAAGTCGTCCACTTTTGGTTTGTCAAGAATTTGGCTGGGTGTTGCTTGACATGGCACGGCCTCTCTTGCCATAGGTAAGAGATCCTCAAGTTTTGGTGAGTGCAGAGGGCTGGTTACCCACTGCTTGGCAGAGCACAAGTCCTCCCATGGTTCAACCTGATCCAAACCACCCAAATTACTCCCCCATGTGTCCAAATCATCTTGATAAAAACTTTCCAACGTGCGACGTTGCTCGTTCAGACAGGTCGAGAGCCTTTCCAAACTTCCCTTGATTCTTTCTGCTAAGTCAAGTTTCTTTGGTTCGTCACTAACCTCCTTGCTTTCATTTTCACAGATATCTTTTGTTATTAATGGTTCTTTTGTGTCAGAGTGAACTTCTGATTTTACAGAGCTGCTTGGATTATCTGACAAGTCACGTTTGGAAGTGTTGTCTTTCCTAACAGCATCTGTTCTTGGCTCCTCTTCACTGCATGGCTCTGCATCTTGGAGAATATCTGTTTCCTTCAGGTGGAGAAATGGGGAAAGCTCTAGATTGGTTGTTATTATGGTTTGCGACTCTAGGCGCTTGTGCTCTGTCCTGTCAGCTTCATTGTCCAAGTAATTCCAGCCTCCATCACATGACAGCAGTCGTTCGGGGAAATGCTTCATGACAGAATTAAACGTAGTAGCACCACAATGATCAAACGTAACATTTTTGCCAAGGTCTATAAAGAGTCCCTTTGATGTTACAGTGTTTGTAGGCAAACTACTTCTTCTCTGTGCTTGGGCACTTAGCTTGCAAGTGTCCTGATTTCCAGTCATCTTGGTGAAGCTGGGCTTCACCTGTTCATCTGACATGCTTGTTTTAGCCTCGCTGACTGAAACTTTCTGATGCATGCCAGACGATGGCACCTTTTTGTTTACTTCCTGTGAAACACGAAGAAAGAACAAAAAAAGAAAAAAAGTGAGGGCTGGTTACAGACATTTGTTCCGATGACATTTCAGAGGTCAAAATGATGTCTTTTTAAGACAGTAGCTAAAATAGTTTTATAAATTGAATTGATTACACTCAGTGCTAAGTAGTAATGGATTACATGTAATCTGCATTACATAATCAGATTTCAGTTTTAATATTCCATTTTTTGTATTACATTTTAAAGTGCTCATAATCAGATTACAGTTACTTTTTTATGGATTACACGATTACATATTATTCACACAATGGCTGTAATTTATTCATAATTTATTGATTCTCCCTAATTCTTTTTTTTTTATTTGGATAAAAAAGTAATCTAAAAGTAATCTAAAAAGTAGTCAGAATACATTACCTAAAATGAGTAACCTAGATTATGTTACTAAGTACAGTTATCATGTAATCTGTAATCAGTAACGGACAGTGTTGGGGAAAGCTACTTTTAAAAAGCAATGCATTACAATGTTGCGTTACTCCCTAAAAAGCAACTAATGTAATGTGTTGCTTTTGCGTTACTTTTTAAATCTGGGCAGGGCTTGCTTGTTTGGTTTTAATATAAAAAGTTATATTTTTTGCAAATGTAAAAGCCCTTTCACACCAAAAAGTGAAATGAATAAGCCTCAGGCTGAAGGAAAGGTAAATTCACGTCTGTACAGTAGAACGCAGGAGAAGAAGGTTCAACACTCCTCAGCAATAATAACAAACAAACAAACAAAAAAAAACAATCAAGCACAAATGTTAGTTTATCTAAAGTCATGTTTACTTATTAGTACGGTTAAACTGGATCATCAAAGGTCAGCAGGGTTTAAATGGGTTTAAATACATAAAGGATATCTGTGTTATTTAAAGTATTTAATTATTGCAGGTTCACGTCATATTCTGAGTTTGCACTTCACTGTTTTAATTCATTTTGATGAAGACGGAATCTGTTTTTTTTTTTTTTTCTTTTTTTTGGCGAATGAGATGAATAAATGCATGTTCACATTTAGTCTAGAACTACAGTAACATCATGTTTACACTGCGCACAACACTGTACTTCTAACTTCTGTCAACATGGGGACAGGAGAGCTGTCAGTCAACAAATGGGAAAACAAAGTAAATCTTCTTGTCAATTAAAAATAAGCGTTACTTGAAAAAAGTAATTTGATTACGTAACTTGCTTTACTACTAATGCGTTACCCCCAACTAGTGTTAATTTTGTCAGCTATTTTCAATTTTAGTCTATGTTAAATGTCCTTTTTAGTTTTAATCATATCCTATTTAGTTTAAGTCTCAACAGTTTAGTCTAGTTTTAGTCAATGAAAATGTGACTTTTTAGCAATTTTATTAATTTTGGCAGCCATTTTTAATTTAGTCTATACTCTAATGTACATTTTAGTTATCATATTTTGTCAAGCTTTTCCTGTTTTTGTTTAGTCAAGTTTAAGTCAACAAAATGTATGACCATTTTTGTCATGCTGTATAATGGTTGAAGTGATAAAAATTATTTTTGCTCAAAATTATAATCGTAATGATTGTTGTTATTTGAGCATTTCAGGTATTGCACTTTTTTTGCACTTTTAAGCACAAAGCAATAGAATGTGAACCTTTACACGTGGTTTATTTTACCTCATCTAGTGTACTGTTTTATTATAAGCTTTTTCTTATATAAAATAAAACCAAAGGCTTATGCTTCTGTCTACATTATGAAAACTGGCAAAACATAGAAAAATATTATAATTAATTCCTAATAGTAGTTCCACTAATTCCAAATTGCAATAGCCTGTGTCAGCGGTTGAGTAAGTGCATTTATTCAGCCACCACAATCGCAAACAATATAGTTAAGATCTCATGACAGAACATAGACCGACTGAATGGCGCTTTCATTTAGTTTGCTAAACTCCAGCTTGTTTGTCTGTGTTTTCAGATCATCGTCGGCATTGCAATGAAGAGCAAGCACATGCACATGGTTGCCAGATTGCTTAAAACCCCCTTAGCTGTTATAAATTCACTGTAAACCATGGGATTACTGCTTTTATAAAAAGGTTATTTTATATACATAGTAAGGTTTCACAAAATAAAACAGAGCAAATAAATTGCAATGATATTAATAAAAACAGTATTCTTTCACCAAACAATGTAGTTCCTTGGAAACAGTCGTGATTGCAACAAAGTGGTTGCCGAGCAACACAGAAGTAAACAAAGCTGTATGTTTGTGGAGTAATTTATAACAGCTTTAAAGGCGGCTCAACCAATCAGAATCAAGGACCGGAACTATTTGTTTTATAAAATAAGCAAAACACCGGGCAGAAAATGTATCCTTGTAACGGCGAAGCTCTGATTTGGAGATTTGAACTCCTGATACCTGGCAGCTGCACACATGAAAGCTTGCAGTCTGCAATAACATTTTGTCTCCTTGGCGAAAATAAAAAGGGCTTTTTTTTTTTTGTAAAGTTTATATTTTTTTGAATACATTTTAGTCTCATCTTTTTTCGTCAACAAAATTGCGTGTTGATATAGTCAAATTTAATGTTTATTGACCTTATCCTCTTAGTCATGGAAAAAAAGCTTGTCAAACATTTTTAGTAATAGTTCTCGTTGAAATTTTAATGAAATTTAATGAATATGTATGTGTAATGTATAATGTGTTAATGAACTATAGCACTGGTACACTTGTTTGTTCTGAACACTGGTTTATGTTATGGGGGCCCTAAGCAAATCTCTGGGAGGGGGCCGCAGCTCTAATTTCAATTAGGAATTAATGGGCTTGAATAGAATAGAAATCTTAGGATTTAGTACTAGTACAGTGCTTCGTGACTTTTTGGACTCAGAGGCCCCCATTGTCCATTGTGCTCCCTCACCCCCTCCTTTTAAAGTAATATACTTTAATATATTCAATTTTAAGTCATCCCGTGGCCCCCTTGGACATTTTCTGAGGCTTCCTAGCAGGTCCCGGTCCCCTGGTTGAGAACCATTGTACTAGTAATATGTCAATCCTGTTAAAAAGACAAGAGTACAATTCCATGTGTTTTAGCAATTCATATCATACCAGTTCGTCCAATTTTGCCATTTCTTGTTGTGTTGATGTGGTTTCCAGTTCCTCCCCTGTTTCTTTAGTCTCAGATGACACCTGAGGTTCAAAATTCTCCACGCTGGCTATCAGCTCTCTCACTTCGGCATCCTTGCCTGAGAAAATTCATAGAAATCAATATAATGTTATCAGTGAAGGTAGTCGAGTTAACGGTGCAGTGTGTAATTTCTGCAGCATTAGCATCAGCAAACAGAACTGCAAAAATAATGTGATTCCCTAACACTTCCCCCTTCTGCCATTACTGAGATATCTGACAGTCCCAGCTCAAACACACACAACCATTGGCTGAGGCGGTGTTGCCGTGCTGGTTAAGTTTTAAAACAAAGCAGTGTCTGAAAGCACCACAGTATTTACGACCTACAGATGTTTTACTTATAGTTGTCTCTGCATATTAAACTAGGATAGAGTTTTTTAGACCTCAGTTATTGTCTATTTACGTGACTGCTCAGTAAACTGTTTTTTCTTTTTTTTTAAATGTATCATTGACATTTAATGAATCAACTTATAAATGCAGATTAAAATAATTCTCAATAAATGAAAATATACTTTCACATTCACACACACACACACTGCAATCGTCATACTCTTTGTTGTCCCCAGAGTGAGCGTCTCTGTAACATCTCTTTCCCCAGCCTGATCCTCATTTTCCACGGGGTAAGAGCTGCTGTTGCTATAGATACTGCATCCGCTGCCTCCGCTGCTGTCGTTGAGCGGGTGCTCTCTGTACCCAGTAGTGCTGGTGTGACCTGCCAGTCCAGTCTCCCAGTCTGTGAACGTAAAGTTCCCGCTGCTGCTACCGCTGGGGACGCGCAACCCAGCAGTGCCGATACTTTCGCCGCGATGGGCTTCCAGAGGTCCAGCCTCCTTACCGGGCTTAAAGAGTGCCCCCAAACCCCTGTCCCGCTCTTTCCCTGGCGCCCTGCAGGGGGTGCTGTTCGAGTTAATGACCGCAGACACGCGCAAAGGTACGGACACCGCGAAGGGTTCGGAGATGTTGAGGGCCTTCCGTTGGTGGCGTGGCGACGACTCTAGCGGAAACAGGCTGCCCGGAAAAGACGGTCTAGACGATCCGTTACCGGAAGACCCAGAATACAACATCCGGCGGTTTTTGGGAGACGTGGGCTGGCCGCCGCTGCGGTCGTCGCCTTTGAAAACTTTCAGCTGTTCTGGAAGAGTTTTCTGCAGTGGGGATAAAGATGGAGATGAGGAGGAGGCATTTGATGCTCCTTCTGTTTTCTCATTCAGACATCCTCCTGAAGCAGCATGAGGATCTAAGTCCCATTTTGGATCCCTCTTGTTCAGATCGTAGTCGATATCTGAGCCCAGGGTTCGGGATTTGAGAATTGGGACAAAGATGCCGTTGCTTCCTTCTGTTGGCGCTTTGTCCTCATCTGAATGGGAGTGAAAAAGAGAAAACTGGTGGTGACACATAAATGTACACTCTTAAAAATAAAGGTTCCTTATTGGCATCAATGCTTCCATGAAGAACCATAAACATACATTTAACCTTTCAAAGGTTCTTCACAGTGGGAAAAAGGTTCTTTAGATTTTTAAAATGTTCTTTAAAATCGTTCTTTTAAGAACTGCTTACTGAAAGGTTCTTTGGGCAACCAAAAATGGTTCTTCTATGGCATCACCACAAAAACAACTCTTTGGAGTCTTTATTTTTAAGAGTGTACAGCGGTTCCAAAAATATTAGCAAAATTTATTCAAATGAATCGAATAATTCATTAAATGTTCTGTTTGTAAAATGAAGCATGCCATTAGTTAATGTGAAAAAATACATCTTCCATGAACTTTGATGGGAACTGAGTTGATACACTCAACTTGAAACCATTTGAGTAAGGATTATTATGCCTTTTTTTTTTTTTTTTGGAAACCAAGCCTTCTTCGAGAAATAAACCTGACATGAACCTTTTCTGTAATACTATGCTTTTTTACCCAAAGACCATGTGTCACACTGACATCTTAATTAACTAATGTAACTTTTTTCTGAAATAATGACTTACTTTTAATATGTAATGTACTTGTATATATCGTTGAAGTCAAAAGTTTACATACACCTTGCAGAATCTGCAAAATGTTAATAATTTTACCAAAATAAGAGGGATCATACAAAATGCATGTTATTTTTTATTTAGTACTGACCTGAATAAGATATTTCACATAAAAGATGTTTACATACAGTCCACAAGAACAAATAATAGTTGAATTTTTAAAAATGACCCTGTTTAAAAGTTTACATACACTTGATTCTTAACACTGTGTTGTTCCTGAATGATCCACAGCTGTTTTTTTGTTTACTGCCCTTCAGAAGCGACAGAAAATACTAACATGTTTCCCCTAAGACAAAATAAGTTAAATTTACCCTGATCATCAAAGTCAAAAAGTTTTCACCCCCCTGGCTCTTAATGCATGTTTTTCTTCTGGAGCATCAGTGAGTGTTTGAACCTTCTGTAATAGTTGCATATGAGTCCCTCAGTGTGAAAAGATGGATCTAAGAATCATACAGTCATCGCTGGAAAGGGTTCAAATACACGAAAATGCCGAAAAACCAAAGAATTTGTGGGACCTAAATTATTTTTCTGAAGAATAGCAGCAGTTTAACTGTTCAAGATAAACAAGTGACTCATAAACAACTATCGCTAAACAAAAAAACACACAGCTGTGGATCATTCAGGAACAACACAGTATTAAGAATCAAACTTTTGAACAGGGTCTTTTTTTATAAATTCAACTATTATTTTCTCTTGTGGACTATACGTCTTTTAATGTGAAATATCTTATTCAGGTCAGTACTAAATAAAAATAACATGCATTTTGTATGATCCCTCTTATTTTGGTAAACTAAGTAACATTTTTCAGTTTCTGTAAGGTGTATGTAAACATTTGTCCTCAGCTGTACACGTGTACTTGCACACATTTATTATATATAATTATTCTTTAAAAACATGCTCAAATGTTTTCAGGAAAAACGCTTCAAGTCTAAAATGTCAGAATTGTAAAGTAGGTATATTTGGAGATCTAGCCCCACCTGCTGCCTGAAAGGAACAGAGAGAGTCCATGCTTTTGGACGGCCGTATAGCAGGTTTTTCTGTTTAAGAGAGGAAAAAAAACATTAAACATAAATCTTGCCATATTTTCTGTTCTTCTTTACTCTGCACTGATTAAAAAAGATACTTTGGACCAAATTTAAAGAGAAATACTGTGTCAATGTGTAACAGTAAAACATGAGATTTTCTCAAATTGTACTTATTGTTTTGGGTCAAACTTTTAATTTGGATTTAATATTAATAAACAATACTTCTTTTCCCAAAGACAAAAATTCATACAAAGTAAAATTTATTATTTATTATAAATACCATATTTAATCAATATATTTTCTTTCAGATATAATACATATATTGCCTTTTTTAACTAAATTCACCATTATTATGGTGGCATTTTTAAAGTATGTATAATATTTTCTAACATTGGTGTTTTAAGGACTTTGTTTCTTTTTCATTTTTTTTCCCTTTGAGAAGGGTTACTTGCTTTTGCGGAAACCATTTAGACCAATATAAAAATGCATTTCATTAAATGACACACTCATTTCAATGTTTTACCTTCTGCAACACTCATACTATAGGTAAAAATAGGGTTTGAACTTATGAACGATTCTATGGCTAGCTAAACGGTTTTCATCAGACGTCAAGAGCGTCGTCATGCTCTTATTGTTGTTCTGATGTCTGATGTACGGTAGGTGCTCGAAATGTGATTCATTTCTGGCTGCACCCTCCTCTTTTGTTTTTTCCCTTTTAGGGGACTTTGTTTTCTAAACACTAGACACTTTCTTTCTTTCTCTCTCTGTGTCTTTCTTTCTTACCTGAGGGATTTTGGGCTCTCATAAACACACTCCCATTACGACTCAGCTTCCCTTTAGAGTCGATGACGGATCGTCCAAGACTGAAGATGGACTTCCACTTCTTAGATTTTCCTGAGAATTTTCTTCTGCGTTGTGAAACATTTTAAAAAGAAAAATGTTTATGAAATGTTCTGTAGGTCAAGCAGCTTGATTACTGTAAATATTGACAGTTTATGTGTATGCTGTACAGTTTCAGCATTGTTCAAGTCAAAAGTACACATCCTAAGGAGTGTGTCTAGGCTTGCATAAATATATATGGTATGTATATCATACCTGCTGTCAGACAGGTCTATTACTGTATGATACATTGCAGCAGTGCTGGTATCTGGAAGGCTGTTCTCTCTCTGCCTCTCTCTCATTACTGGGTGGTTGGGACTGAGAGAGCGAGCCTGCGCCTCTTCCAGACTCATGAGCTTCATGGGGCCACACGAGTGCTGAGTGCTGGCAGGCAGGGTGGCGTACTTCTCCCCACAGGCCATGCTGGGGCCTACAAAACCATAAAAACCAGCTCAATGTAGCATGTCTTGAGAATAACATACAGTGCATCGCTCAAAAGAGGCTGAAGCCTTATTCTGTCAGTATATACGCTGCCGCTCAATTGTAATGTTTTTTTTTTCAAAGAAGTCTCTTATGTTCATCAAGGCTGCATTTATTGGATCAAACATACAGAAAAAAACTGTAATACTGCAAAATGTTATTACAATATAAAATAATGGTTTTTATTTAAATGTACTTTAAAGTACAGTTTATTCATGTGATGCAAAGCTGAATTTTCATTGACTGTTACTCCAGTCTTAGTGTCACATGATCCTTCAGAAATCATTCTAACATGCTGATTTATTATCAGCTGATTTATAAACAGTTGTGCTGCTTAATATATATATATATATATATATATATATATATATATATTGGAATCTGTGATACTTTTTTTGGGATTCTTCTTCTAACTATGTCTGTTAGGTTAGGTTTAGGGTTAGTAGAATAAGTTGACATATACTTGCAAAATTTAGAAGACTGTTAGAAGATATTAAGCAGACAGTCTACTAATACTTTCATGACTAGTTGACATGGAGAGCTGCAAAGTTACTTACTGTTAGTAGAATAAGTCTAAAGTGGACTATCAAAATAAAGTGTTACCAATGTTAAAAAGAACGGCATTTATTTAAAATAGAAAGGTTTTCTAAAAATATACACTACTGTTTAAAAATTTGGGGTCAGTAAATTTTTATTCTTTCTTTCTTTCTTTTTTCTTTTTAAAAAAAAAAAAAAAAAAAGAATACTTTTATTCACCAAGGATGTGTTAAATTAATAATAAAAAAAAGTGATAGCATAGATTTACATTGTTAGAAAAGATTTATATTTTGAATAAATGCTGTTCTTTTTAACTTGTTATTCATCAAAGAATCCTGAGAAAAAAAAAAAAAAAAATCACAGGTTCCAAAAAAATATTTGTCAGCACAACTGTTTCCAACATTGATAATTCTGATAAAAAATCAGCATATTCGAATGATTTCTGAAGGATCATGTGACACTTAAGACTGGAGTAACAGCTGAGGAAAATTCAGCTTTGCGTTACAGGAATAAATCATATTTTAAAGTATATTAAAATGAAAACCATTATTTTATATTGTAATAACATTTTGCAATATTGCTGTTTTTTTTCTGTATTTTTGATCAAATAAATGCAGCCTTGATGAGCATACGAGACTTCTTTAAGAACATTACAAGTCTTACTGATCCCAAACTTTCGAGCAGCAGTGTACATGATGAAACAAGTAATGGCTGAACATGTAATAAAAACTAGAATCTGTGATGACCAAAATTCAAAGAAAATCTGGTCAGTTTTCACTGACCAATTGTATTTTGTAAATATAAACACATTTTGATTTTGTTGGCTATAACACACTCTAAAATAGTTGGGACAGAGGCATGTTTACCACGGTTTTCATCACCTTTCCTTTGAATTACACTTTTTAATCTATTATAAACTGAGAAGACTAACTGCTACATTTTCAGTCTTGTTTGATATAAGACTTCAGCTGCTCAGCAATCTGATTCTGATTCTCCTCTTCATGATGCACCATACATTTTCAGTAGGAAACAGATCTGAACTGCAGGCCAGTCAAGCACATCTACTCATCTATGAAAGCACACTGTCGTTGCATGTACAGAATGAGGCCTGGCATTGTCTTGCTCTAATAACCATGGACTTCCTGGGAAAAGATGTCATCTTGATGGCAGCATATGCCACTGTACAATCCCAATATATGCCTCAGCGTCAAAGCTACCTTCAGACATATGCACGTCATGCTGTGGACAGATGTACCCCATATCATGACAGATGTTGGCTTGTTCAACTCAGGATGGTCTCTTTTGTCTTTGGCATGTAGAACTCAGTGTCTGTGTTTCCCAAAATCGAACTGAAATGTGGACTCTTCTGACCACAGCACACACGTCTTTATTCGGACCATCTAAGATGAGCTCAACAGCTTCTCTGAATCGATGTATGGCTTTCTCGTTGCATGACAAATATTCAAGTTGCATTTCTTCATGTGGCGACAGACCCTGCTAAGAGACAACGGCTTCCCGAAGTATTCCTGAGCCCGTGTGGCTATATTTAACACATATATGAAGGTTTGAAGGTTACACACTTTCAGCAGAGGTTTCCTGCCTTTCCCTGTATGGTCTGAGATTTCGCCAGATTCCCTACGGTACGGTAGATGGTGAAAGACATCAATTCTTTGCAATCATGCATTGAGAAATGCTATTTTTGAATGTTTTGACAATTCTCTCATTACGTTTGGCACAAAGTTCTAAGCCACGACCCATCTTCAGTGGATGCTTGTGTTTTTTTTACCCAATCATGATGATACCCTCACCTATTACCAATGCAGCTGCTTAATGCTGGATGTTTCAAAACAGTTAACTTGAATATTCGGTGACACTTTATTTTGATAGTCCACTTTAGACATTATACTAACTATAACTAACGTTGCAACTACATGTCAACTAGTTCTCATTAATTTGCAACTACTGTACATGTCTACTAACTCTCAGAGCAGACTGATTAGGTTTAGGGTTAGTAGGATAAGTTGACATATTCTTGCAAAGTTTAGACGTGTGTTAGAAGATATTAAGCAGACAGTCTACTAGTACTCTAATGACTAGTTGACAAGTTACTTACTGTTAGTAGAATGTCTAAAGTGGATTACACTGTAAAAAGATTTTACCAGTTTCAACTTAAAAACTGGTGAAAAACAACTTAAAAACTATCAGCTGCCTTAAAATTTGAAGTTAAATCAACATAAAAGTACAAGACATTTTAACTCATTTTATTGTAATTGTAATTGTAAATTTTAAGGCAGCCGCTGAACTTAAGTTTTTAAGTTGAAACTGGTGAAAACTTCTTACAGTGTATCAAAATAAAGTGTTATTGAATATTGTATAATCTTTTCATTTTTATTTAGCCTCTATCCCACATTTTTTTCTTACAAAAATGTCCCAACCTTTTTAGAAATGAGGCAGTTTTATTTCAGTTTAAGCTTATATTTATTTACATTTAGTAATTTTAGTGTTTTAACATCAGTTCTAATTTGCAGGGGTTTTTTTTAAATAGTTTTTTTTTATAAATAATTTTAAATAGTTTTAAATAGTTTTAGTTTTAGCTAATGACAAAAACCCTGTTTTCATCATGCAGTATGTGCTCAAAATTTTGAAAACACATTGAGTAGCTCTGTACTGTAGTTAATACACCTTTAACACCGTGATCAACAAGTTACCACACAGTTGCATGCATGCGGCCATTAGCTGTGTGCTTTTTTTGTGTGTAACTTGCCCATTGTTTTGTTGTTACATTTTTGGCTACAGATCTCATGCTATTGTATACAACCCACTCCAATTCTAAGCCCCATTTCCTGACTTTATCATCACAGCTGTCACGAATAGCACAATCAAACTCATTTAGTTTCGTTATTATTATTAATTTCTGCAAAGACCCAGAAGAAAATGTGTAGCAGTTTAGAAATTGTACTTGCATTCTTACTAATATCACATACAGTGTTGAGATCAATACTCAATAAAAAAGTAACTAATTATGTATCAAAAGGAATGCTTTATGTCACTTCTGTGTTACTTTTTGTCACCTGGGCTGGGCTTGATTGTTTGTTTTTTAATAACAAAACCCTTATATTTTTGGCAACTGTAAAAGCCCTTTCACACCAAAAGTGAATGGAATAAGCCTCAGGCTGAAGGAAACACCTTTGTTTCTGCACTTACTCCTGATTTCTCTCAACACAGGGGCAGGAGAGATATCAGTGGATAAATGAGAAAAACAAAGTAACGTGTTACTTATTTGAAAAAGTACCTCAGATATTTTGTTCTACATTTAAGTAATGTTACTTTACTAGTTACTTGAAAAAATAAATCTAATTATGTAACTTGTGTTACTTGTAGTGTGTTACTCCCACCACTGATCACAACAGTTCTGATGCACTAAACACTACGCACTTATACACAGTGTTGGGGTTAACGCATTACAAGTAACGCAAGTTACGTAATAATAGTACTTTTTTCAAGTAACTAGTAAAGTAACACATTACTTTTGAGTTTCTAAGAAAATATCTGAGTTACTTTTTCAAATAAGTAATGCCAGTTACTTTTTTCCCTATTTATTGATTGACAAGTCTCCTGTTGGGAAATTGGGAGTAAACATGATGTTACTGTATTCTAGACTAAATGTGAACAGAATATGACGCATCTTCTGTAGTCTACGTTTTCGCTGTGTACACCCCTCATCACACCACAGCTATTACTTCAGCTAAGGAAAGAGGCTTGTACTAGAAATGCAAACAGTAAAATTTTGTATTTGTACAGGAAACGTGTGTGTGAGATCAAAAGACTTGTATTTGGCTTATTCAGTAATCAAATGTTATACCTATCTATACAATACAGTGGAATATTGCAATAAGTATAGTATACCCCATTAGTCAAACATTTTTTATTTTATTTATTTATTTATTTATTTAATTAATTTTTGTTATTATACCCTCATTGGGGGCTGAGCCCCCTAAAATGAAAATCCTAGAATCGCCCCGTTGACCATTATAACAATTTGCTTTATTTACCGGCATTATTTATAAATGTAATAATTTTGTGCTTATTTGTGTTTAACCTAAACTACAAGTAGCGTTAATGTAGACTTACATACTGGTAGCCTATCTAAACATGATTTTATAATTTTATGCTATATTGACCTACCTCATTACCCTCCACTATAATGAGCAGCAATAAACTACATTTTGGTATTTTATAATGCCTAGTCGTACTTTTGGTGACAGATATTTTTTAACAGATATTTTTTCATTAAAAAATACAATTTAAATACTTTTTAATCTCAAACGCTCGTCTTGTCTTGTTCTCCCTGAACTCTGTTTATTCTGGCTCTAAAAAGCATTTAGAGTAATTGTATTATTTTTATGAAAATAACCAATCGTTTCGCTAGATAAGACCCTTTTTCCTCAGCTGGGATCGTTTACATTGCATTTGTGATCATTTGCATTTTGGAAGTTCAAACTCGGGGCACCATATCAGTCCATTATATGGAGAAAAATGCTGAAATATTTTCCTCAAAAAACATAGTTTCTTTGCAGCTGAAGAAAGAAAGACATGAACATCTTGGATGACAAGGGGGTGAGTACATTATATGTGAATCTTTGTTCTGGAAGTGGACTTCTCCTTTAAAGCTGCAACAGTTGAGTGCATGAAGTGTCAATCATTCCACACTTTGTTTTTTTCGTTTATTTAAGTGCATTATATCTGGGTATTTATAGCACACTTTTTTTTTGGGATTTTCAGTGCAAACACACTACTCACACTATTTATACTACGAAACGTCAAAGACTAGTGCATAAGCACACAAATTGGGATGCAACTATACTTCATTTGTTGTCAGTACACTCATAGGCAGGTTTCTAAATAGGAATATGAGTGTAAAAGCAGGTCCTGATGCAAGAGCTTCTAATGTAGGAGGCTGGGCTAAACAAATCATCACAAGCCGTGTAAGGCTGGATGACTTTCCACTGAGCATCAGCTACACTCTGCCCAACTGTATGCTAATTCCCCTTTATGAGCTCTAATTTCCAATTACTCTATATCCTAAACCTCTTCTTACTATTACTTAAATTACAGACATCAGTTAGTATAGTCGTAAACATTTTTAACAGATATTTAGAGATGCAGTGCATTGTCCATTCTCTGTGACTGCACTGCTCCAGTTACTTTAATGTGAGCTGTACCTTCTCTGGACTTGGATGACTGAACTCCCTGGTTGAAGATTTGCTCTGTGTGGTTGAGAATGAACTCCACCACTGACTGCTGGACCCGCACCTCCAGAAATGCTATATCACCATTGCAGGAGGGCACCTCTACCTCCTTGGAGCTGCACCAAAACCAAAAGAGAACACTTAGTCAATGGTTTATGGTGGTGGATTGCAATGCAGATGTAGCATGAATGCCCCATGAAAATATCCCATTTATCATCAACAGATAAGTATACTAATAACATGAGTGTTAAAAAATTCTGTAACACTTTATAATAACTACACACTATGAATCATCAGTTAAGCATTAGTAAATAGTTAATTAATCATTTGTAAAGCATTGTACCTACACTGTAAAAAACAATTTGTTGAGTCAACTTAAAATAATTTGTAACCTGGCTGCCTTAAAATTTTAAGTTCAGTCAACTCAAAAAAAGTTTATTCAACTTGAAATGTTAAATTATGCTAAATGACAACTTAGATATTTGAGTTGAATCAACTTAAAAAGGCAGCTGGGTTACTTACCCATCTATCTAAGTTGTTACTTAGTACAACTTAACGCTTCAAGTTGACTAAACTTATTTTAGTTGACTGAACTTAAAATTTTAAGGCAGCAGCGTAACAAATTATTTTAAGCTGTCTCAACAAATTGTTTTTTATTTTTACAGTGTACATTAATAGACATTAGTAAAAGTACAATACAGCTATAAATGCTTTATTCTTGGTTTATAAACATCTATATAATATGCTTAATAATTGTATTTTCATACTTTATTAAGGATCAGTTAATCATTTCAAAATTAAGCATTGCATTATTTACAAACCAGTTAGTTAGTAGTTGTAAGCGCTTCATGAGATCATTTAGAAAGTGTTAGTAAATGATTAATAATCTATTTGACTGCACATTTATACATCTTATTATTCAGACATATGGTAACAGTTACTCAGTGTGTTAATAAATGCATTATTAACACATATTCCTACTGTAACTCGTGATTAATTCAGGTAATTATAAAACATTTAATAGCTGTCAATTAACTGTTTTTGTGAGCTCATCTAAAGTGAGGACTATTTATGAAAAATAAACCTCTGCAAAAATGAAACTATACAAATATACGCTTGATGAATGTTTGAATAAAAACCTCTGCAATGTCATAGATATAGAATAAAAAAATGAACTAAATAACAAAAGTAACATCATTTATATCAATTTATTTTATTTTCAATTATATGATCAGTTTTTATTTTTGCAGAGGTTTATTTTTCATTGTATATCAAATCATTTTATATTCATTTATATGTACAGTTGTACAGTTTTCTTTTGCGTCTTGAAATAAATATTTCTACGGTCTGTTTCCGTCTGTGTGGTGTTTTTCCTTTTTCTGTTTAGAAAATAACTGAGCCTTTAAATCTCATTTGTAAAAGCTTTACAAGGCAGAAATAGTCCTCACTTTAGACGAGCTCACAAAAAGTTAATTGACAGCTAGTAAATGTTTTATAACTACCTGAATTAATCATGAGTTACAGTAGGAATATGTGTTAGTGAAGCATTTATTAACATGAATTTATTAACATTTATTAACACACTGAGGAACTGTTACCATATGTCTGAATAATAAGATGTATAAATGTGCATTCAAATAGTTTATTAATCATTTACTAACACTTTATAAATGATCTCATGAACCACTTACAACTACTAATGAACTGGTTTGTAAATAATGCAATGCTTAATTTAGAAATGATTAACTGATCATTAATAAAGTATGAAAATACAATTATTAAGCGTATTATATAGATGTTTATAAACCAAGAATAAAGCATTTATAGCTGTATTTATAAACTGATGTCTATTAATGTAGGAACAATGCTTTACAAATGATTAATTAACTATTTACTAATGCTTAACTAATGATTCATAGCGTGCAGTTATTATAAAGTGTTACCAAAAATTCTATAATTGTACATAATTATTCCTTTTCCTTTTGTTTACTGTAGACTTCACATATTTGTGGTATAACCACGTCTATGGCTAAAATGATCTTTGAGAACAGAATTATGAAGACAATGGATAATTGGTGTGTAAAATGAAAGTAAAACCTCTGCAAGACTCACCGGAGTAGATTTGGAGCCCACACCAGGGCGAGATTGCGAGTGTGCATGTTGGTTTGGTGACTGAGAGTAGCTAAATGTGCCAGATGTTTGGTGAGGTATTCCAGAGTTCTAGAGAAAAATAAATAAATAAATACATTCACTAAATTAACATCATCACTTTTTTCAGGTAAGATTAGTTGAAAATTCATACTATGTAAGTTTAGGTTTACATTCTTTGACTTAAAATTTTTACAACAAAAAATTTCAACTATTTCTGGCAGAAATTAAGGTCTTGTCACTTACTCAGTCAAAACACTTTCCAGTAAGGTCTCATTTGTTAATAATAGTTATTGCATTAACTAACAATGAGCAATATATTTTGCAGCATTTATTAGCCTTTGTTAATGTTAGGTAATAAAAATGTTCATGTTCATGTTAGTTCACAGTGATTTAACGATGTTAACTGATAAACTTTGAAAATTGTATAAACATTAACTAAGACAGATAAATGCAGTAGTAGTACACAAATAAAAAACACAATTTGTTGAGTCAGCTTAAAATAATTTGTTACCCAGCTGCCTTAAAATTTTAAGTTGATTCAACTCAAATATCTAAGTTGTCACTTAGTATAATTTAACATTTCAAGTTGAATACACTTTTTTTTTTGAGTTGACTAAACTTAAAATTTTAAGGCAGCCAGGTTACAAATTATTTTAAGTTGGCTCAACAAATTGTTTTTTACAGTGTAGTATTGTTTACTGTTAGTTCATGTTTAAACTTTATTGTAGCCTCTAAACCTGTATGACTTACTTTATTCTGAGGAAAACTGAAAGAGAAAATTGAAGACTGGTGTACTGGTCGCTCTTGTCATAGCACTTACATGTTATTACTCTTTTGCTGATTTTGATCGCTTCCATTGTCCTCTTTTGTAAGTCGCTTTGGATAAAAGTGTCTGCTAAATGTCTAAATGTAATGTAAATGTAAATGATTCATTCAGAGGTTCATTTCCTTAAAGCATCACTAGCAAACATTTGCAAACAGCTTGTGTTTATAATATGTTTATATATAATTGAGCAACACATCATACGACAGTTTCAGGAACAAAACAAATATAAAGGATTCACACGTGTTTTCTGCTACCAGAGTATGATGTGGTTCATGGTTTGAATGTCAGATGTGTGACAAATTACTACAGTTTTGACAGTAGTATCTAGCTAGTTAATTTCTCCAGTATTGCATTGTACTATAAAAGTTAAGCAGTTAGATTGTTGTATGGGAAACGCATCCCAGATCAGTTTTGGAAACTATAGATCAAATGATTCTTTGGAAATTCAAAAGACTGATTGGTTCATGAATAAGACTAATGTCATCTGGGTGGATGTCAAGATTTTCAGTTGGTAACAAATTATGTTCATGATATTCATGAAATTTTATGGTGCTTTTTTGTCATTTCAACAGCACCAGTTCTTATTAACTTCCAAAATATTGAAAACTCTCCAGGAAATTCTTTTACATTTTTCTTTACCATTTGTGTTGCACAATAGAAAGAAAGTCATACAGGTTTGGAATGACATGGGAGTAAAACAAGACAGATAAAGTTAATAAAATAAAGCCACAGATTAATTCAGAAATGTCAGCTCTACCTGAAGTGTGGAACAGGAAGTTCTTTGATGACACTCCTGATCTTTCGGAGCTGCTCCTGCTCCTCTTTAAATGACACTGCATCCTTCACACAAAAATACAGATGGAGGAGCGTTAATTCCCAGATCCATGGGTACATTTTCCTTTAAAGGGGTCATCGGATGCCCATTTTCCACAAGTTGATATGATTCTTTAGGGTCTTAATGAAAATCTATAATATAATTTGGTTAAAAATTCTCAATGGTTGTGTAAGACAACACCCTTTTACCTTGTCAAAATCAGCTCTGCAAAAATCATCTCATTCTGATAGATTGTTGCTTTAAATGCAAATGAGCTCTGCTCACCCCGCCCCTCTCTACTTTCTGCTGCTCTGAGAGATTGTTCACTGAAGCCGTATTTAGGCCGTTTAGCCGCTTGCTAACTTGCTAACTAGCACGTTATTAGGAAAGGCAATCGCAAAGATTCATAAAAAAACCCTTATACTCACTTCTGCTGTAAATGAAGCTGGATCACGAATGATTTGCATGAACATAGACGGATATATGTAGATCGGGAGGTGCATTCCCTTCACAAACAAACGTAATCCACTGCATCTTCAGTGGCTCAGATGTCGGGAGTAAATGACGACCACTATGTTCATTATTACATCCAGCAACACAACACCTCAAACTCTCCATCGGAGATATTCTTGTCTAATTTACATCACTGCTCCAGCATCAAAACAAAGAGGTCGGACTGTTACAGCTGATCTGAGGTAAAACGCTCATGTCAATCAACTATAGTGGGAGTGGCCTCTGTGGGTGTGACACAACAATGACAGGCATCTGAGAACGACTCGATTTGAAAAAGGGAATATTATTTTTACAGATTCATTAAAAACCACTGCATGGATTTGTATCATTATAGGGTAGATTTGTACATACACTGCCAACACACATTAATGTTCAAACAACATGTAAAAGTGAAGTTTGCATCCAATGACCCCTTTTTTTAATGTGTGTCTATGGATCACCTGGAAGCTAATAACCATCTAAAACATGGAAGTTGGTGGTTGTAGTGCTCCAGATGTTGCTATATAGAACTTGTTATTTGTATAACTACAGGAAACATTTGCATTGTATGAGAACAAACATAGACTTGTAAAGCCTGAAATATGAAATACTAATTAGAAGAATAGCATTTTAATGACACAGAGTTTATTGAATATGAATATGGAGCTTATAGTTGAGGAGGTGAAAACACTTTATTTAAAGGCCCAAACTGAGCAAAAATAGACAGTTTGGTGCCAATTCTGATTTTTATATGAGTAAGATGAAAGTAAGGTGAAATTCTGATAGCTTGTAATGTCAAACCATGAGATCTTTATAACAGTATAATAAACAAAATAAATATTAGTTGTCACTAGTTGTCATTAGTTATCTCACAATAATTTGTCTCAGTAAGATGATATTTAAATGCTTAGTTGTATGATTAAAGTTCTGTAGTTTTTATTGTGGGGTGAAAAATATCAATGATGATTGAGAAATAAACAGTCATGACAGGTCACATTTGATACTCACATTTTTACATGATTTTGCCTAAAAATGATGTAGAAATAATCAAGTAAACATACGTCTACTATTCATTTTGAAATGTTAATAACAATATAAACATTATTCTTATGTTTACTTCAGTCAGACGACAGAAGGCATGTAGTAGATTATGTACAACAGGTTTTTCAGCAAGTTTTGATCGTGTTGATAAATTAGAGGCCATAGAAAGGCGTGTATGAAATACGATACAGCAGGCTTGATAGGGTTAAGGCTTTACATTTTTAACCTCTTGTTTGTCATTTTTAACCTATATGTTTGTCTGCTTTTTCCTTTCCTTTTTGTTCTGTTGTAAAAAAATATCAATCAATCAATAAAAAGTGTCCTGTGTTATCGCTAAAACAAATATCACTTGTACTTATTTGGTCTAATGCAATGACATTCAGATATTTTTGGGCATCTAAATACTGTATTAAAAATAATTTAAAGATTTTTAAAAAAGTATCTGAGGGGGAAACACTGAAAAGAACCTTTTAAAAAAAAAAAAATAATAATAGTAACATTTTATTCAAAACTCTCGGCTATTGTTCTCTTAGCAATCTGTTTTTGTGCTGTTCAAGTCTTGTCTAGCCCATCCCTTTTTTATCTGACAAACTTACTGTAAATTTCTTGTAGAGTTCATAGGTGAGGAGCGGGTTGGGCAGCTCTCTGAAGTACAGCTTGCATAGAGAGCCCACGCAGTGGATATCCTGAAGATACACTTCTTTAGTGAGGTCAGGACAGGTTTCAGAGCAAAACTCCTGTCTGTATGCATAAACACACACACAGATACACACATAAACTACAAAGAAAGGATTGTATAAATGATTCAAGCAAGCGTTTAGACAAGTTCAGTATTACAGGAAACATTTCCCATCATGCAACACACTTGTGTGTGCTTGATATGGCGAGTCTAAAAATTGGCCCACCTGAGTTTCTGAATGTTAGATGTGATTCCTGAGAGTCTGTAGATTCCGTCCACAATGCCATGTTTCTCTATGAACTCTGCACAAGTCTTCAGAACATAAGGAACTAGACCGAAAAACAGGACAAATTCATGACTAGTCATTCAGAAACTTAAATGAAGCTTCATTTATGAAAAAAATAAAAAATAAAAATAAACAAAACAAAATGAAACCCAAAATAAAACTTCAGTCATCATCATATCACCTAAAGACACCTTTTTTTCTTTCATGGAAGACAGAATAAAATATTTTAAGAAATATTCACCTCCATACAATAAAAACATGCAGTGGAAAAAGAAAAAAATGCCAAAAGTAATAGTATGAAAATTATTTAGCAGCTTATATATGTATTTGCATATACAGCAAATATAGCATATTTGTCTTGTGCGCTACGAGTTTTGTGAGGCCACATGGCAGGTTTGTAGGATAAACAGATCAAAATTTATGCTTTCAATGTACGAAAAATTATTCCTTTCACCTCTCACATCTCACCTTTTCAGTGAACAACTGAATCAATCAATTAATCAATCAAATAAAATAAAGAATAACAGCACCGACAATAAAATGACTGCATGTCACGATCGGTCAAGAGACCTGAGAATCAGTAATGTTTTGTTGACTCCTCTACATGCACCAAGTCTGAATATATAAGTGCTCTTTTTCAGTTTTTTAGTGAATAACTGCTTACATTTTAGTCACCTCAGACAAAGCTGTATTTAACTTCAGAAGACTTGTAATTTAGCACACAGGTGGTATGACATTTTTGAGGATGCTGTTTGATGTTTGTTTGCTTTAAATGTACTGTAAGTTCTCTGTAAAAAAATTGACCGTGATTTTAACGGTAACAGACTGTACAATTGGATAAGTCCCTCTACTATATACAGTGGAAAAATGTATGTATGTAATTTTACGGTAGTATACAGTTTTTGGAAGAACGTATAATTTACAGTGAATAACTGTAAATTGACATTCCCAAAATTTCCTGCATTGCATTTCACATTTGATGTTTTTTTGTTAAAATAACTATGTTTCTTCTTAGTTTTTTCTTATCAGTTGTGTACATTAGTGTAGGGTGACCACCTGTCCCACTTTGCGTTGTACCGCACAGCATTTTCACCTCTTGTCCCACACGTCACATATTGAGAAAATGTCCCGCATTTTCATCAGTCTGTTGGTTTTTAACAATCATATTAAGAAAAATATCCATGCATTCTTTTGCCTCCATTCTCCATTCATTTTAACCAGTTAAAAAAAACAAAACAATGCAGCTTTCTCAGACGTGACTTTCTTCTTATTCTAATAGTTCGTTTGAGGCGGTTTCTATGGTGTTATTTTAATGACAAATGTCTAGAGCACATTATTGTAATGCGGGGCATCTCTTTACTCTCATTACAAAGACGCGCTTTCTCTCGCTTGCATGCGCACACTCAGAAACACAGATTAACGCATATGACAATGGATGTAATCAGTATTTACGAAGCATAACAGTAGAACATGTATCAGTCTTACATGTGTCCTGCATTGTCCCACAAAATCACATCTGTGTCCTGCAACAGCCCTTTTGCCAGGTGGTCACCCCACATTAGGATTGTATGTTAGAGCTAATGTGGTTAAATAATGTTTACTGCATTATTTCAGGTTGATGTGTGTTAGCATGATGGTGTTTAGTGTTTGTGTGAATGACACTGTGCACCTTCTATATATGTTAGTATATCATCATGTGCCTTTCTCATCACCACTTGCTTTTGGTGTTTTTATTTTTTACAGTATGAAAAAAGCAGCATGAAAGTTCTTCAAAACATCTTTTGTGTTCCTTAGATGAAACTCATGAGTTTAGAATGACTTGAGGCTGAGTAAATGATAAACTATACTTTTGAATGGTTGTTTAATGACTGTGTAAAATAATGATGAATATCTACATTTGTAAGGTACAACTGCAACATATTGATTGTGAAAATGCAAGATGTAGTGTATTTGTTATTACTGTAGCGCTAAAAGACAGTAATAGACACAGTGTACTGTAGATATGCTGAGTGAAAAACTGTCATACATTAAGGCTTTAAAAAAAAGCTTTTTTGAGTCTGAAAAAAATGTGTATGCTTTGGTTGTGAGCACTTTGATGGCAGTCAAAGGAAAGGTCCATTATTTTTTTTCAGACATCTTGTCATCAAATAGTGGCCATGTATCTCAAGATACACAACTGTCATCAAGTACTCAGACAAAAGAACTGCAGGCCAATACTGAAGTCAACTGGAACAACTGTACTGTCAAATGCAGCCATTTTCATGTTTTAGCCTGACCCTGCCATTTTTTCAGTGTGTGCTCAGACTGAGGTAGTGATATCCACATTTGGCAGCGTTCCTCCGGTATGCAGAAACAAAAATGTCACAATTTTTCCCTACAATAGAAATCAGCCTTCCAGGCATGCACGCCTTAAAAGCATCATTAGTTCCGTCATTTGCAAAACATTTTGGTGATTTCTGAAACCATATTTCCAGCATACATTTGCCAACACCATCGCAAAGTTGTGTAGTTGGAACTACAGATCTCAACCTGTGGTTAGAAGCATGTTTTCTTGTTAGTATGGGATGTGGACTTAAATAGTCCATGTTCTTGAGCAAATTAAACAAGCTGGGATGCAGTGCTTTCTAAATCATTCCTAAACTCCACTGAAATATAAATGCATTTGTGACCCTGGACCACAAACCCAGTCGCACGTAGCAAGTAGCACCGGTATATTTATAGCAATAGCCAAAAACACATTGCATGGGCCAAAATGATGATGATTATTGTTATTATTTTTAATATCATTAGGATATTAAGTAAATATCATGTTCCATGAAGATATTTTGTAAATTTCCTACTGTAAATATGCCAAAACTTAAATTTCCAAAAAGACTGGAACCTTAAAATTGGATTTGTCTTAACATTTAATGTTATAAATATATATATATTTATCTCTTAGCAATCAGCCCTGTTTTTAACAAGTGAGCATGAAGGACCCTTAGATTATGACTTAAGAGAGAACCACTCAGAAAACATCTGATGAGGAGCCTCCGTGCTCAAAACATCACCTCTGTTATTACATTTTTTATTTTTTGGAGTCTAGGTGTTCGACTTTTTTCTGTTTTCATTATTTAATTTTTTTTTTTTTGTTGAGCACCCTGTTTGACAGTTTTACCAGTGACGTGTGTGCTTTTGTGTTGACTTTGTTTAGGAGAGAACCTGCAATTACTCAAATATCAAAAAAGCGAAATGACGGGCAACGGAAAAAGCGCAGTATAGACCTCAGATGCCGTGCAGCAGCGTCTCAGAGACATTATGCTGCGGACTGAAATGAACCACATGTATAAGGGAGTAAAGTGTACATGATTGTTAACGTGATTAAAAACAATAAACGGCTTTCTGTTGTTTGTGTAAAAGAGCTATAATGATCCGACATTATGTGGTTGTACAGGAAACACACCCCAGGTTTTTATTTTAGTGGTTTTGTTATGATCTGACAAATGACCTATAAGCAACTGGCTAAAATAGTTCATGTTTGCTATTGTTGTACTGTGCAAGTCCCAACAAATGTAAGGAAATTATTGGCTGATGCACTGTATGTAAAATGGGCCAATTTTTGGTAAAGATGAATTTGAAATTTTTATGTTTGTTTTTCAAAATTTTAAAAGGCTGTTCTCTATCAGTTTGCAAAATGTCACAACTTTTACCATCTAGTTCTATCCACAAGTTTCCAGGGGGCGCTACTGTAAAAAAGAACGTGGGTACAACTTCCGGTGAGGCGCGGACGTAGTATACCAATGGAATTTTGTGTGCTAATTAGCGAAGAGGCTAAATGTTTTCTGACCGTTGTTTACTTTGTAAAGTTGCAAGCCTTTATAAGATATGTCACTACGGTTCTTAGGGACAACATATGCTGTTCGAACACTCATCGTTAGCAAGTTTGGGTCACTAAATCTTGAATGATGGTCAACTAGTGAAATGACATTTGAACCGAGACATCAGAGCTTGTGTTAAAAGTCATGCCAGATGAAACTTTCTGTCCAGTCATGTGCGCGATTCACTTTCCGTGTCCTAATGTTCGACCCCCAGATCTTACTTTGCCAGTACATTTTAATTGGGACTTATTTAATAATTACATTTTTAAATACCCAGTCATACAATATGAAGAATACAAATTAGTTCAGGAAAATTAAATATTTGCCATACGCAATTAATATGTGTACATTATTCTTCTGTTACATCATATTGATATTCGCACTGGCATTTAATGGCACTATATTCAATGGGTAAATTAATTTATCAGAGTCAGAAATTCAACAAACAAACACACACGGTTAGGTTTTCATTTGTGCATATAATGAGTCGATCTATGGAAATTGTGGTGAATGCTTCTTCCGACGGAGCTTCACAGGCTTTTGGCTGCTTTATTTTTTACTAACCACCAGATCGTGCTTTTTTCAACACTCTCAAAGCTTTGAATCTTTTCCCGAAAGTCTTGGTGCTTCACGAGGCTTCATTTGCCCGTCACTCCTGTCAACTACTGAATGAATGAGTGTCACGTCCCCCGCTCCCACTTTTGACACATGCCTCATGGGGCGTAGGAAACTTGTGGATAAGTGCTTTAACAATTACAAGAGTAACAGTTATTGACATACAAGACTATAGAGCTATATACAATCATTGTGTTTAATATAGCTCAGATTATTTGGAAGTGTTCAGTGAAGAGTGGAGCTCATAGTGAAATCTCCAACTGTTGAATGTAGACTTTGACCACAGAGACATTACCTAGAAACTCCTGAGGAGACACATTTGAGAATATTGGGGTATGTAGTTGACCACTGACAAAGCTTTGTGTGACAAAACATTGAAAAATGTAGACAATAAAACCAAAACTCTTTAATCTATAGGTAATACTTTGATATCAGAAAGGAATCTTCAGACAATAGAACAGTTTTAGACAATAGAAAGGCCATACAAAAAAAAAAAAATCTATTGTATGATGTTTATCACAATTTAGTAATAAACAGAAAGTCATAGTCATCAACTATTATATATCATTGCAAAATATATAAGGGGCATATTTACTCAAATCTGCGTTCCTCGTGTGTTAGCCTTTTACATAATCTGTATGTACATGTCTGTTCTGCCTCTTTTCATGTAGACTACAGTACTATTACACCGTCCTTCCTTTATCCTGTCGCTTATTGTGGAGAAGGTGGACCAGGGCAGGAAGTTAAAAATGGTTTGTTTGTTTCAGAGGAAACCTGACACACCCAGGCCTTGCAGCTGGTATTACTTATGACACTTCCTCTTATTCTAAAAGGCCTTTGGAAAGTTCCCACCCAGCTTCATCACTTCCTAACCATACCTTCAGCCATGATATCTTTAAACGTTAGATTTATTTATAAATATCATGTTTAAGTCTCCAAATAGACATCGTCACAATGAGCTACAATTTTTAAGGTATTTCACAGCAGCTTATACTGAAGTTTATTGCTTTAATTGACTGTGCTTCTTTCTACCATTGAAAACAAGTGGAGAAATGACAATCCATACCATGAATCTGAAGGAAACAAAGGAAAACAGACTATTTGAGATCAGGACCTCTCCATTCCTACCACTTCCATATACGTATCCGTTCTTTCATCCATCCATTTTCTAACTGTCTTATTTCCCACGTCATTTCCCAAATGTCACTAGCACCAAACTGACTTGGTACTTGCGTCATGACGTCACAACATGCAAAAACCAGGTTTGATGTTATCAATGCATCGTCATGTGACATGTGACATTTGGTCTGTTCATCATACACAGTCATCTTTTTATTGATTCAGAGACCAGCTGTATGGAGCACTTTAATGCTACGCTTGTGTCCTTTTTGGACCTTGACATTTTAAACCCTATTGACTTTCACTGTACTGACAAAAACAGACATCGGTGAATAAAATATGTACAACATTTTAACTTTTCCAGTTTGTGTGGAAGGTGGAAGTCTGCCGGAAGAGTATGGAACGGTAATTCTGAGCCACTATGAATTCAGTTTAACCCAATTTTATTATTATTATCTTATTACTATTTTCAAATTATTTGTTGGCCTTTTTCTGCAGTAACCACTAAGCCACAGTTTATACTTAATGTTATCATTTTATTGGTGATTATCAACAGAGTTTTGTTCTTATAACAGGTGAGGATGCTCTAGTTTTGTCAGACTGGATTTCGGAATAAGAGCTTATTGTGCCTGGTTGATGTGGAGAAGTAAATAGAGTTGTAGACTCAATAACTTGTTGATGCAATAAAATACCAGGCACTTCACTGAGTCGTAATCCATTTGCAAAAGAATTGAAAGTAGCCTTACACAATGCTTCACTATAAGAAATGTATTCCTAATAATTTACAGTAATGAAAAAGACATTGGCAGCACTTTATTTTACAGTCCTGTTCCACATGTACATATGTGACCCTGGAGCACAAAACCAGTCTTAAGTAGCACTGGTATATTTCTAGCAATAGCCAACAATACATTGTATGGGTCAAAATGATAAATTTTTCTTTTATGCCAAAAATCATTAGGATATTAAGTAAAGATCGTGTTCCATGAAGATATTTTGTTTTATTTCCAACTGTAAATATATCAAAACTTAATTTTTGATTAGTAATATGCATTGCTACAAACTTCAATTGGACAACTTTAAAGGTGATTTTCTCAATATTTTGATTTTGTTGCACCCTCAGATTCAAGATTTTCAAATAGTTGTATTTTGGCCAAATATTGTCCTAACAGACCATACATCAAAGCAAAGCTTATTTATTTAGCTTTTGAGATGATGTAGAAATCTCAATTTCAAAAAATTGACCCTTATGACTGGTTTTGTTGTCCAGGGTCACATATTATGTATTTATTACAATAATTACAATAACTGGGTTATAACTAAATACTAATCCTGAACCTTCCCCTAAACCCAACCTTAACCCATGTCGTTGCCTTATACTACCAGTACTTTCTTGGGTGAGTACACTTTAAGTACATATACTATAAAATAAAGCGCAACCAGAACATTAGCCGTCTGAAACCAAATAAACCAGTAAACCATCTAAAAAAAAAACCCACAATTTTTTGAGTCAGCTTAAAATAATTTGTTACCCTGTTGCCTTAAAATTTTAAGTTCAATCAACTCAAATAGGTTTCGTCAGCTTAAAATGTTAAGTTGTACTAAGTGACAACTTAGAAATGTGAGTTGACTGAACTAAAAATTTGGCTTGTTAAACTTAACAGTGTGGTTTGTTACCCAGCTGCCTTAAAATTTTAAGTTGAATCAACTGAAATGTCTAAATTGTCACTTAGTATAACTTAACATTTCAAGCTGACGAAACCTATTTGTGTTGACTGAACTTAAAATCTTAAGGCAGCAGGGTAACAAACACACACAGAGTACACACAACACCACACATCCCTGAGCAAAAGCAAACATTTTTAAAAGAAAATTAAAGAAAGCAAAAAAAGAAACATTAAAGAACGTACAAGAAAAATATGGAATTCAGGGGAAACCAGATCATTTACTATTCAGAAATTCTGTTTGAGACTCAGTGGAGACCTCCAACAGGATGGATGAATGAATGATTGTTCTCTGACAGGAAGATGACTGCGAAAAGCTCTCATTTTGACCCGCCAGCAGAGACGTTTTCCAGTGTTTTACAGTTAGTTCAGTAAGGAGATGCTGACATCTGACATAAATGTCTTGTTGAAAACACTCTCCTCAAATGTTACTATACATAGTCCTCAAGGCTTCTTTATTTGCAGTACCTGCAAACCTGTCTGGGAAATGCACGGAACAAACAGGCCTTTCAGGAAGTTGAATTCATCCAAAATGTATTCTGACTTTACAGTTCAACTCCTGAAAGTCATTTTGGAAATATTATTTGATATCACACAATGGGGTAATGGATATTGCTTACCACCTGTGTCTGTCCAGAAAGTATAAACCTATTTAATGCTCATATAAAAATTAAACGTCCTAAAAAACTTCACAAGATGTTTAAGTAATGAAGGAAAACCAATGGCTTAACTGATAACTGAATTGTCATGATAAAGAATTAAATAAGAATTAATAAATAAAAATAAGAATGACTGTTATGATTTCTTCATTTAAAAAAAAAAGAAAGAAAATCAAATATTTAAAAAATACAACACAGAAAATTAATCAAATTCTTCCAGATGAATATCTTGGTTATTCTCTCTGTCGCAGTGATCAAAACATGTGAGCAGACAGGATCTAAAACAAAAGACACAGTCACAGGCGTCTGAACTCTGTTAAGTCACACGGATCTGTCAAACTACCGCTGGCATCACATTGTTCCCAGATCAGATCATTGTGTTGTCTCTTGTCACGGTAGAGCTTACAACATGGAGAGGTAAAGCTGCTTCTGGGTCAGCGTGAGGATGCAAATCATATGCTGTTATGGCTGATGTCAATCAAAATTCATAGTCATAACACACCTTTGAATTTATGTTAAGGATATGAACAAAACGACTTTGAATAAACAAATGAAGAAAGCCCAAGGGCATGTTGAAATATTGATTTAACTGTGATAAAACACACACACACACACACACACACTTTGAGAGGAACTCTAGCTTTTTAGTTGCCTTGATATTTCATAAACAGCATGTCGGCATTTAACGCGAACAGTATATCTTTAAAATCTAGTCATCCCTTTTTCTCCTCCTCTTCTCCCCCTTCCTCTTCCTCTGAACATTTCCTTTGCTCTTTATTTTCTTTCAGTGTGTGTTTGGTAAATCAAAGCGCTACACAACTAGTCGGGCTAAGATTACATTCAGATTTATTTTATGCCCATTAAAGTAGTTTTAGGCACGAGGAAAGTGTCGACCGCAAGGACTCAAAAGTTTGTAGCTGGACTCTGAATAAAGTATCTTCTGTTTCAAAAGCTCAGAAACATAGACACATCCAGCAGTGGAAATGGGTGTTGGTTTATTACACGTAGCTAATGTTTACGCAGAGGCCCAGGCTGCTGCTCCGGTGTGGGTCGGTAATAAAGTAAACTTATTATGACGGCCGGGGCTCTGAAAGGAGAGGCAGCCGTTATATGAATGGCGAGAGGAGGAGTGAGTATGGAAAAGAGGAATTTACCGTCTTGTCCTGAATTCTGCAGATGTTCAGTCAAGTCACAGCCGAATGCATTTTCAGTTCCTTTCCTTTTGGACTTCAGCTTGGCAGCCTTGTTCTTCATCAGGCTTCGGTAACTAATCCAGATCAGAGTAAATACACCTTCAGATCAACCATTGGCCCCACGACGCATGGGATGGGAAGGGGCAAATCTGGTCAAAGTGAAAAAAGAAAAGCCCCGAATCAGGAAGTCCACGGTGTTAAACAAAAGAAATCATCCGCTCACATCTTGACCGAGCCACCAAAGAGCTGGTGTGGGCGAAGAATTCTGGAGCGCGGTACACGCCCAACGTCACTTCATCATCAGGCTCTCTCCTCCCTCGAGCCCTTCTCCAGACCGTGAGGTGAGGGTCTGTGTCGCGTCTCGGGGCAGAAGTTACGACTACAAGCCTCCGTCCCACCAAGACGCTTAGCAGAAAACACGGTTTCCTGTTCTTTCTACTCTGGCTATCTATCTATGCTTTTGGTTCCACGTTGTTCAGGAGGTCATGGAGCTGCTCTTGAGTGGAGGCTTGAAATGTCAGAAGTTTTTGCGAAGGGGAGGGCAGAGGAGCGAGGGGAGGGGAGAGAAATAGCTGCCTGCATTTTCTTCAGCGCTTCGGACATTACTGAACCCCTTTCACCCAACCCCCCCCCACCCCGCTTTCTCTCTTCCTCCCTCCTTTTATTTTTTTTTTTCTTTTTTGTGACCATGGCTCCAACAGGAAACCTGCTCTCTGCCTTCCTGAATGCTTCCAGAATACACAATTTCCTGTAAAGGGAACCTTGTTTGGAAAACAAAAACAGACAGAGAGAAGGACGTCGGGGAGAGAGGCGGCAAGATGGGGAGAGAGAAAGGCAGAAAGAGATAGAGAGGACGTGGAAAAAAAAATGGGAGAACAGAGCAGATGAGAGAGGGGAACACACAAGGTTCCCGTTAACCACGGCTTGTTAGCCATTTTGCCTGTTTCTTCATCTGCAGGCACTTTTGTGTCCCAGGCACTAACAGAATCCATTTTGCAGATTTCCAGCTTTTTGATAAATGAATGTCACATTAAAACTTTTATACCATTTACCAGATTTTATTTCTGTTCGTTTGTCCCAGACCTTAAAATGTAGAACCCGTCAAGATTTGAGTTTGTACAGTTTTTGACTTCCCCCCCTAAGCAGGATGCCATCACAGTCAACATTTTTTGCCACTTAAAAGATACTTTCAAAAGTTAGTGTACTTGGTGTTAGTGTACAATGAGTCAAACATACTTGAGATCAGTGTTGGGAAAAGTTACTTTTAAAAGTAATGCATTACAATTTTGCGTTACATTTTATGAAAAGTATTGGGTCATGTTACTTTTGCGTTACTTTTTAAAATCTGGGCAAGACTTGCTTGTTTTTAATATAAACATTCTGTTTTTGGCAAATGTAAAAGCCCTTTCACAACAAAAGCCTCAGGCTGAAATAAAAAGTAAATTCATGTCTGTACTGTATGCAGAAGAAGAAAGTTCAACACTCTTCAGCAAAAAAAACAAAACAAAAAAAAAAGGTCAATAAAACGGGATTAAATACATAAAGGATATTTGTATTATTTAACATTAAATTATTGCAGGTTTGCATCATATTCTGATTTGCATTTTAATGTCTTTATTCATTTTGAGGAATACTGAACCTATTTTTTTATTTCTTTTTTTTTTGTGAGATGAATTCACGCATGTTCACATTTATTCTAGAACTAAAGTAACATCTTGCTCCAGATTTCTCTCAACATCACATTTTAAGTTCAACTCAAGGTCGACTCAAATAAGTTTAGGCAAATTGAAATGTTAAGTTGTACTAAGTCACAACTTAGATTTTTGGGTTGTCTAAACTAAAAATTTGGGTTGTTAAACTTAACAGCTGGGCTTGCTACCCAGCTGCCTTAAAAATTTAAGTTGAATCAACTGAATTATATAAGTTGTCACTTAGTACAACATTTCAAGCTGACTAAACTTTTTTGAGTTGACTGAACTTAAAATTTTAAAGGCAGCCAGGCAACAAATTATTTTAAGTTGACTCAACTTGTTTTTTACAGTGATGGGGACAGGAGAAGTTTTAATCAATAAATGGGGAAAAAAAGTACTTATTTGAAAAAGTAACTCAGATATTTTCTTGTAGATTAAAAAGTAATGCATTACTTTACTAGTTACTTGGAAAAAAAGTAATCTGATTATATAACTCACGTTACTTGTAATGCATTACCCCCAACACTGCTTGAGATTGAAGAGGAGAGGTGATGTTTGAAGAAAACAATGACAGACCTTATATTTGTGAAAAGAAAACTGTTTTATTGTGCACTGTAACCAAGCTGCCTAATATTTAAAAAAAAATTGTGAAAATATTATTTGTGCATTTAGAATACATGCACAAATAATATGCTAGCTGCTCAGAAAAACACATATCGGTGTTTAAAAAACATAATTGAGACAGCTTGCAAGGAGTCATTTTGCTGTGATCTGAGAGGAAGGAAGCATGAAGGATCGAGGACAGTATATGCTGACAAACTTGGCCATGGAAGCAGAAGCCGTAACCTTGACAGAATCAACACAAAAGTGTCACCAAGCGAGCATCTGTCTTCTACAATGTTAAGACAGTTTGCACATCCAAAAGGCTTAATCCATTTGTGCAATAAAACTTCAGGAGGTTTGTTCATTTAATTTCTAAATGTTGTTGGTAAACTTTTATGGTGCAAAGTACCAGGGCACATTCTAACCTTTTCAAATCCCAGTATTTAGATTACTGTATTTTGTGAAATATTATTTCAATTTTAAGTATCTGTTCTTTATTTTTAAATATTTAAAAATGTAATTCATTCCTGTAATGTAAAGCTGAATTTTCAGCATCATTACTCCAGTCTTCAGGGTCACACGATCCTTCAGAAATCATTCTAATATGCTGATTTGCTGATTAAGAAACATTTTGTTTCTTAATTACTGTTATTATTACAGTTAAAAACAGCTGTGCTGCTTCATATTTTGTGGAAGCCTTTTTAATGCATAGAAAGTTCAAAAGAGCAGCGTTTAGAAATAGCTGAAACAAAGTATTTACTGTTAGCTTTGATCAAATGAATGTATCATTGCTGAATAAAATAAATATTTCTTTAATAAGTCTCACTTGATCGTTAATAAATGATCAGACAATGTAAATGATGGGAAATACGCTTCTGTTTTCTCCCTGATACATGACAAATGGCCTTCTATCAGTAATCCACATTTCTTCTAACAGCTTTTCCTAGCAGACACTGAAATTATTAGTATCAACAGACAGAAAAAGGATCCTTTCAAATATGACATAAAAAAGTCATTAAAGCGTTTCGAGGATAAGAACAGACTCTTTTTTGTGTGTAGTCACCATGTGCCAAAGGTTGTTCTTCTTTCTATAGGGGAATCCTGCATCATGTGACAGAAGCCAACAAAGAGCGAATTCAATGGGATGCCTGTCAGACAATCTCAGTCCATGATGTAATAGAGCTCAAAACTGCCCACTTTTTCAGCGGCCTTGGTTCCATAAGCGTTTTCCCATTCATTTTCTCCATGGGAATTCAACAACAAACTCGTAAGTAAAAGAGACTGGAGAGCTTTATGTTAGCAGACAGTCACAGCTACAGTATGCTCTTTTCCAGTAATCAAAAGCAAGTTCAGAGGATGAATGAAATCACCTCAGTGTGCTTTTCATACTGAGGATGCATCGGCTTGTGCTGTGTCTCAAATCACTCCATATCCCCTACACAGTGCACTATATAGGGTGTCATATATAGGTATATATAGGTGCCATTTTGTAGTGGTGTCTGAATTTGTGTGAAAATGCGTTCAAAAGAACAGCATTTATCTGAAATAGAAAGCTTTAAAAGAAATTTAAAAGAAGACATTAAATAAATTATTCATTTGATCAAAAGTGATAGTAAAGACATTTATGTTTCAGAAGATTTCTGTTCTTTTGAACTTTCTGTTCATCAAACAATCCTGAAAAAAAAAAAAATTGTATACAACTATTTTCAACACTGATAATAATCAGAAATGTTTCTTTGAGCAGAAAATCAGCATATTAGAACCATCTCTGAACACTGAAGCTTGAGGTGGTGATGCTGAAAATTCAGCTTCGATCACAGAAATCAATTACATTTGAACAGATATTCACATACAAAACATCTCTTAAACTGTAATATACTTCTTTCAATACACATAAGCAATACTGTGTTTGCACAAATATTTTTTCTCATGTTACTCAAATAAAAAATAAAGAAAGAAAGAAAGAAAGAAAGAAAAATAGAAAATGAAATAAAGTGAAATAAAATAATGTATTTTCTGAACATTTCAATTCATGAAAAAATCTGATCTTTGGTCATCAAAATAAAATATTTGTTAAGTGATTTTTTTTCTTGTGAAAATAATTTTCTCATGCCTTAAAACAGCTTGTATGTACTCTAACCCCCCTCCACCCCTTTGCTTCATTTACTATACGCGAATCTATGAATATACAAATCAGCCCCGCCCCTACGCAGTCACACCAGCCAGAGCCCCCTGATCCACTAACTGAACTGTAGTAAACGCGATATAATGCTGAAACACGGATAATGACTGATAAAACTATGTTTTCACTAGCGGACAACTACAGTGGATACTGTAACATTTATTTACTTGACGATGTTGCGCCCTCAAAATGCCTTGAAGGCTTGAATGCAGCCTAGTTTGTGATTCCAGTTCGCGCCCGCGAGCATATGCGAGTAAAGTGCAGACGGCAATGCGGGAGAGGTGCGTCCGGGTACTTTTACACTGTTGCCGGGGGTTATTTTTCAAGTTAGCGGTTAGCGCCTAGCGATTGTACTCTATTTAATGCTCAATATGCTCGATTAAATGCTCTACTTAATATTTGGTTTTGTGCTGATAATCCTATTGGTATATTTTGCATGCTAATAATAGGAATCTATCCTTTGACGTGATTGGTTATTTAAGTTTGTGACGTAGCAAAAAAAAGGCTGTTTCAAACCGTATTTCTGGGACAGTCTTTGGGAAACTAGTTTTAAGGAGAAAATACTCAGCAGTGGTGTTGATTAATGGACTGGCACATGGTTTGTCTAAAAGCATATTAAAAACACCACATGGACAAATAAACAACATAAAAGCTTGATTTTCACTGCAGGGAGAATTTTTAACAACATTACAGTTCAAAAACAGATGGGTTAATGATTCTGATTCATTGTTACAGAATACACATTCATTATTTCTTTCAGTTCGACATATTTTGATAATATATTTTACTATAAAGTTACCTCTTCAAATGTATTGGTTAATAAGTGTTTGTTACACTGATTTCATACATGGGTAGATTGCATATTAACATTCCAGTAACTGACACTAGGGGGAGTATTTTTGCTTCTGCAAGAAGATCTAATGTGATTTTGCTAGAGTTCAGGATGATGTGATGAGCTCCAGCATCACTGGACCCTATAGAGGACAAGCGGTTTGAAAAACAGATGGACGTTTTTTGTTACATTTTCTAATAATTCAAAATGATCAGTCTTAACCCATAGCATGTCCTTTTAAAATTGAGCAAAATTTTTAATTAGCATTGTCTTTCTAGTCGTTATTTTTCATTCTTCATTCCTAACAGAAATATCAAATACTGAGTGCATTTTTAGCAGTAACAATTCAACTGATTATTATTATTATTATGAGAGTTTGCGTTGTCTGTGAGATAACGTTGTCTTAAATTTGACTTATTTTATACATTTTTTGTAAATATAATGTTAGCATTTGTAAAACTCCTTGATTAATATTAAACGGTTGTGCTTTCTCTGTGGAGTTTGCATGTTGTCCCCATGTCTCTGGTTTGCCCCACAGTCCAAACACTGTAGAATTAATTTGTCTGTCCACCATTAACAGGGGATTTGTTCTCTTTTAATGTTGCATAATCTGATCTCATCTAATGCCATTTCTGCTTGATATAAGCTCCAGGAATTCATCAGCAATGATTTTATGTTCCTTAATTAATTTTTAAAGCTAGCAATTTCTGTTCGATGGCAGGGATGACTGGTATACAGGGTCCCACAGAATTTAGTTTAAAACATACAGTTATTCAATGTTTTCATTAATTTGCATATTTTAAGTTTTGCTTAGATTATTTTCCTTCCTTTATTATCCTTCCTCATTAAGACTTCCTTTGTAGTATATGTAACTTCACAGATTCTTGGTCAGAGTACGTAGAAGATAGTTGGACAATTCCATGATTCTCTCCACCCTTTATTATTATTATTATGTCATGAATTTCCTTATCATTTTTATAGCTATAAATCTCAACTCATATTTCATTAGCTCCAGTATCTTCCATAGGCTTTTTCTAAATGGGCCTTACTCCACAATCTCCTCACTGTTCTGTTCAGTGTTAATTTTGACAGGCATTTTTGATTTAGTCTCAGTCTTTATCTTGTCATCAAAGTCACTGCATTTTTGTCAACTTTTAGTCATTACTTTAGTCAAACTGCAGTTACCAACATTTATTTTGGTAGCTATTTTATAGTAATAAAATATTAAATAATAGTTAATAACTAAAATAGTTATGAATTCTTCTCTCTTTAGACCAATCAATTAAGCTTATAAGAAATTTGAATTAAGGATTGAAAAGAAATATTTTTCGTCGTCGTCTTTGTTGACGGAATTACCAACTGTTCTGTTATATGCCAAGGACTCTTATTTTGATAGTATTTAGTTCCATTGTGTCTGTGTTAATTTCCTGTTGATTAAATAGTGTTGGGGCATGATCCAGTGTGTGACTGCATCAAATGTTTCTATTTACAACGTTTTCACAGCGTTTGGTAATGTTGCCCTTTACAACAGCTGTTAATTAATCTGTAGAAATCTGTTGATTTCTTTAAAAATGGTCAGTCAGAGTCAGAATACACTGACCACTCTGAGTTTTTGTCCAGTGCTGAGTAGATGCTCACAAATCCTCTCACAAACCAAGTGCAGACATTATGTAAACAAGAGACTTATTGTGTGGTCAGCTTCACTGATTATAATGAAACTGTGATGAATGGAGCTGAGTGAGCTTTTAATGATTATAAATGGAGCACTCTTTGCACGCTGTCTAGGTGATATATTTTATATCACATGTATTCAGAATTTATCTGAATCATTTATGCTGGGACTTGTAGGTTGCTGCAGGACAGCTAACTTGAAACTATTTCTTAGAAATCTATCAGGGCAGTTGCTGGTGCCCCTGAGAAATAAAAATGAAGTGAATATGAAGAAATTTTAATTCTCCCAGGCATGGAAGCCAACTACCTTCATCCTCCACCAGTTCCATACAGCTTGATTTACTCCCTGCTTCTGTCCACTTCTCTGATGCTGGTTATATCCAGCAAAAATGACTCTCTGGTTCCATCCAGATCCCTGGCCCTCCTCCTCCACTGGTTCCATCCAGAATGGATTACTCCCTGGTTAACTCTTCCTGCTCCATCAGTCTTCAATGGCTCCCCTGAATTCTCACCCTTCTGCTCCTCCAGTCCTCTAGCTTCACCAGGGCGACCACTGCCTCCTGACCCACTAGATCCACTGAGTCAAGGCCCAAGCCTGGAACTTCTAAGCCTTCAGCTCCACTGTGGTCCTCCATCCTTTCGGCTCCACCAGGGTTCCTTGTCCTTCAGGCCTCACCATGAGGGCCCTTTGTTTCATTAATTCATAGTCCGATCTTGTTTTGTTCATATATTTCTACATTGCATTTCCTCATTCCAGAGTGACCCAGATTAACAAGATTAGTTCAAAATAGTTCATTCGTTTTTGATCGGTGAAGGTTGAAGAATCTGTAATAAGGACCTAAGAGCAGAAACGTTCAATGCAGAAGGCAACAATCAGAAGTTGGTGAGCCGCCAAGTCCCAGACTACTTCCAGGACTGTCAGACAGAGGATGATGGGATGCTTAGAGCAGGCAGAAGGGTGACACAAGCAGTGGACCAAGCTTGGTCACAATCAGGAACGGGGCAAGGTCGTCTGCTCAAGGTCCTGATTCTTACGCTCAGTGTTCACTGTTGGACTGTGAAAGACTAGCAGTAGCACTGATCTGCCAACAGTATTCCAAGACAAACTTAGACCCCCTGTCAGAGACCATAGCATGTCCTCTGTAAGACCATGTCCTCTGAAGATGTAGTCCACGACCATCCGTGCTGTCTTCCAAGCAGACGGGAGTTCGCGGACGGAAATTAAGTGAACCACTGTGGAAAAATGGTCTACCACAGCACAGTAAAAATCACAGCATTGCCACTGGATGGAGGAAAACTGGTAAATGAAATCCAGGGCAATATATGACCAGAGGAAGGAGGGGATGGGAAGCTGTCCAACAGGAGAACTGGATGACGTGTTTTGAGCATAGACTGACCAGTGGATGTCTTCCATCATAAAAGTGAAAATAAACAACTGCCGGTGACCTGCTCACTCTAAGATGGCAAAGTTGACACTGGTTTGTCCAAGGTACACTAACAGATAAGGCTTATGTTCTGACATCCATGTATTAATGGCCCATAGAGTTGCACTTTTCACTCTTTTCATTTGCTTCATTTCCCGCTTGCACCTAAGCCACGTAACATCGTTTCATCTATTCAATAGCACTCGTGACTGGCACTCCCACAAAAGTAATGACTATCAGCTAAGCTATCAGCTCTCTCACTGATATTATCTGACCATGTTGTTTTGAATCTCAAGAAGTAGTCTCCTTTTTTTGCCTGGGTGTTGGGCTTTTTTTTAATGCCATGCCAGGTAGAAGAGTCAACTTCTGCCTCTATTCTTGGCACAGCTCCATTTGAAATGATAGCTGCTCATGAGAAATGCTGCTCTTTGTTTTGGAAGAGGAATCCTACTTGTCTAAGATATTTTTGTTGCTATTACTAGTCAGATAGAAAATGCAAAAATTAATGTATATGACTTGAAGTGTTGTACAAGTTAACACACAGTAATGAGTATATCAGATATTTCTCCCAAAACAGCTCTGATGGATCAAGGCATGGACTCCACCAGACCTCTGAATGTGTTCTGTATTATCTGACACCAAGACATTAGCAGTAGATTGTTTAAATCCTGCAAGCTGCAAGGTGGGGTCTCAATGGATTGGAAATGTTCATCCAGCACATCCCATAGATGCTCAATTGGATTGAGATCTGGGGAGTTTGGAGGCCAAGGCAACACCTTGAACTCTTTGCCATATTCTTCAAACCATTCCTGAACAATTTTGGCAGTGTGTCAGAGTGCATTATCCTGCTGAAGGAGACTGCTGCAATCAGGGAACATCATTGCATGAAGGGATGTACGTGGTCAGCACATATTTTAGGTTGGAAGTACGTGTCAAAGTAACATTCATGTGAATGCCAGGACTCCAGGTTTCCCAGCAGAACATTGTCCAGGCAACCTTCTTCCATTCCTCCATGTTCCAGTTCTGATGCTCACGTGCCCATTGTAGGCAATTTCAGCAGTGAACAGGGGGTTATAATGGGCTCTCTGACCAACTGCAGCTATGCAACCCCATACATAGGAAACCTAAGCATGCTAATCAATACCAGCACTAGATCACATATTAAAGCCATACCTGTACACAACATATCTGACCAAAGGAAAAAAGCAACTGTGTATGTTTAATATCATTCTTTATTGCAGTATTAACATCAGTAAACTGGCTTTTTATCAATAGCCGACACACACAGGTTCAACACTGCATCAGTGGTAGGCACTTTCCATGAAAGGGGTACAAAACCAGACTTTAAACTCTTGCAAAAAGTTTCAATCCATTTTCAAGAAAGATTCATCAAAATGGAGTGCTTCACCTTCAAAGAAACCTCAAGAGGTCAAACAAAACATACTTAAAAAAAAAAATAAAATCACAACATTACGAGAGTCAGCTGGAGTAGAGTTTCAGTGTTTTTAAAAGTAAATACTCGTGTGGTAATTTTATGTTAGATAGTTTTATCTAGTAGTTTTTGTTTCACAGAACATGGGATCTCTGCCCTTTTGACTGCTTTACAACAAGTAATAAAAGTAATTTGTACCCTATTCGTGGAAAGTTCTCATTAATATTCACAAACCTTTGCCCATGATTTCTGCACAGTATAAAATTCTTAAAATGTTCACAGTTACAACACCCAAATCATTTTAAATGTGTGCCACAGAATGTAAAATTTGAGGAAAAACTGTGGAAAGTCACTTTTTAATTATGATACCAGGTTTTCAGGACTAGCAAAAACAAAACAATTAAATTAAACCAATAATGTCCACAGAAAATACCATGTTACTTAAAAGATCCTCATGCACTTTTTAGTCTTTAAGTGTAATTGCTTAAAAAACTGTTTAAAGTCTGATTGTGACACGATATTTGATCTTTAAAAAAAGCAGAGGATCACGCCCTAAGATGATGATATCCTACGTAGACAAAATCTCTTTTTCTCTGATCATAAATTCAGTAAGGTAACACCACCCAGTGTTACAAATTAACATCCATTCTGTCTGAACAATGTAAAAATGTAAAATAATTAACCCATCTACAGCTACATTTCACTGAAATGAAACTGAACTGATTAAACCATATCTTTGGACCCGAACACCTACTACAAAATCTACAAATTTCCACCAGACAGATATTATAAGCACGTTCAGCTGGAATCATCATCACAGAACATGCAGATTTGTTGTAAAGACTCAAGTACACCTCCTCTGCCCATTTACATTCATGTCTAAATCAATATTGAAGTCTACATAATATATACCTATTAGCCTGTCAGGTACAGCTCCTCTGTTTTCCATTACCTCCAGATGTCATGCCATATTCTGTAATGATCTAAACGAATACAAGTCATACAGAATACATTATATAAACCTATGACTTCATAGCTAGCTAGAAGTAATGAATATTAAATTCATTTCAACCCCGAAAGGTTTACCTGATCAGACTAATTTGATTCTACTTGATTATTGTAATACTTAGAAAGTAGTGTTTGATCAGAATTCTGCCCATTTTATCTTGCAGGGCTTAAAGAGTAACGTTGGACAGATCCAAAGTGCAACCTGGTGCAACCTGATCTGCCAGGCACTGGTGAATGCTGAGTTTCAATGCAAACCGTCTCTTGAATGTCAGTCTCCAAAAGCTCAGTGAGCACGCTCCGGCCGGCCAATGTCCACGGTGATGTTGATGAAGAGCGGTGCTCTGTGGACAGACAGAACTTTGTAGGAACAGGAGTTCAAACCATCCGTCTTCCACGCCTGATGAGTGCGGCGTAACAGACGCATCCTGTGTCGGGCAAAGTGAAAAGAAAGCATGAATAAATGCCACAGAGAAATCTATTACATATCTAAAGTCTCTCTCCTGAAAACATTTACATTTGAAGTGTAACATTATTCTATTCCTGAGTTTTTAAAGAGTCATTCACTGCATTTTTGTTTATTCTACAATATTTTCACTTATAATTAAGATTTGGCCATCTGACTAAAGCACTCATTTTGGGGTTATTTCCCCTTTAAGGCTTCACTATGCTTGCCCTTTGCATGTTTTCAAAATCTGTATGCTAACAAAGTAGAAGAAAATGAACCCCTAAACTCTGAAAAACTAAACTACATTTTCTGACAGGTATTTGTGTTGTACATATATAGAATATGTTAGCATGTCAAATTTAATTTGTTAATTTTGAGCTTACTGATTTAAAATCTTCATTGTGTCAGAGTCGGTGTTTTGTCACACCTTTAGTACACTGATGACTGCTCTGTGTCGCATAATTATTCATAAGACTGCATTTACTTATTCTATAAGACACTTAGTGATCGAATTATTCATGACAGCAAGTGTTAATTTCCTGTGACATACACTTCAAAATGCGAGATCACAAGCTGTATGTGAGAGACGTGTTCGTGGATTGCAAGCGGATGTTTTAACTTTGTATAATTTTTTGCATAACATAAATTGTTATCAATATACCACAGAGTCTCTGACACAAACGTGATTCTTCTGTACCGCGAGTGTAACCGGTTCTTTACGAGTCCTTGATATAATCAACTGAATGCTGTAAAATACCAACGTTAATAAAGACATTTTTAATGCAAACAGCTGTGCATTTATTTATGTTCAATACAGTTTTTCTAAATCATTTTGGCTAATTCTTGAATGAGAGTTTTTGTTTGTTTGTTTGTTTTTTTTTTCTCTCAAAACAATAAGTTGACATGTCCGAACAATTAGTTTCTCGTTCAAATCAGATTTGAATTTTTTATTGATTTAAACAAATTGCATGTGTTTTGCCACATCAGACATTTATGGCCCTTTTGCAACCCTGCTTGCCATCATAATGAAAGAGGAATCACAAACTTGTCAATCAATAATTTTTGGAAGCATGTATAGAGTTTGTCAAGCACAATCACTACCATTTTAGAACAAGGAGGAACATCACAACCCTAAACAGCAGCGGCTACAGCAGTACTGTAGAAATACAACTGTATTTATCTTTGCAAATATGTTACATGTGGACTGAACATTCACCGTTGATTGTTGTGGAAGAAAAATGAATAAGCAAGTGTTAATTTTCAGTTTACATGTAACACTTTACAAAAATAAAATGTACTGTATAAATAAAAATGTTCATTTTCTTTTTCTTTTTGTGTGCTATAGTATTGACTTCACCCAATATATTTTTATCTATTGTCAGAACATGCATCTAAAATGTAGTCTGTCAATATTAAAAAAAAAAAAATCCATATGACAAATACGAAATGAAATTGCGCATAACAAAATGAAATTTCAATATGATATGAAATAAAATGAAATTTGCATATAACAAATATTTCCAACATTTTGACCAGCGTGGCTCACATGATGAACACAAAAACTTTTTATATTGGTGCCACTGGCCAAGCCACTGACATAATAACTGGGTTTTGAAGCATAAATTAAATGTTTTGGATCAGTTACTACATTTTGCAGACATGCAATTCTGTCTGCCAAATGCAGTGACTCGTGCAACTGCACTTTCAGTTTAGAGAAACTTAAAACTGTGCCAAAGCAATTAAGAAAAAATTTAATTTACAGCAGCTACTGGATATCTATTTGTGTAATGTGTAAAACCACGTATAATGTTCATTTTGATGCATGCAGTGGTGAATTGCAGTGTGCATTTGTGGAAGTCTCTGATGCTTTTTAACTCAATAAGACTGAAATAAACCTGCCAGCATCGGAGCAGTAGTGTCACAACTTGCTTACGTGTTGTGACATTACTGTCGAGTCCAATCATGCACAATGACTGGTTTAGAAATTAATCCACAGTGAAATGTGCTGAACAAACAAATGATGCTCTACTGATGCAATTAGACGCATAACCATCAGCCACTTTTTCCTAATGTTCAGACGATAATGAAAGAGATTCAAACTGCACAACAGCACAGTCTCAGTCATCATCCACAGACCAGCTGGTGATCCGAAGAAGCGCTGGTGGATAAGCAGATCTGTCACTGTGGAAGTAATCTTGAACTGATTTATTCAATCACGTGAAGTCATGTTGGCCAAGCAGATAAAACAGATTTTTTTTAAGCTTGGTCTTTTTGTACTTTTTTTTTTTTTTCAGAACTCATTGTTTTGAGTTCTGAAAATTACAGTATGTTTTATAGTACACATATGACTATAATATATGACCACCACATGAGCCCTTCAAAAGTGCATTCAATAGTTGGTGCTAATTTAAAAAAGTTAGCACCCCCTTTGGATAAAAATAACCGAAATCAATCGCTTCCTGTAACCATGAATGAATTATGAATGAATGAATTTTGGAGCACTCTTCTTCTGCAAACTGCTCCAGGTCATTGAGATTTGAAGGATGTCTTCTCCCAACTGCTGTTTTGAAATCTCTCCACAGTTGTTCTATGGGATTCAGATCTGGACTCATTGCTGGCCATTTCAGAACTCTCCAGCGCTTTGAGTGCTTTTTGAAGTGTGTTTCGGGTCATTGTCTTGCTGGAAGACCCATGACCTCTGGTGGAGACGCGGCTTTCTGACACTGGCCACTACGTTGTGCCCCAAAATTCTGTGATAATCATCAGATTTCATGATACCGTTCACACAGTCAAGGCATTTAGTGCCCAAAACATCTTTGACCCTCCACCATGTTTGACTGTAGGGACTGTGTTCTTTTTTTTTTTGATGGCCCCATTGCTTTTTCTGTAAACAGTGCCATGATGTCCTTTACTAGAAAGCTCTACTTTTGTCTCATCTGTCCACAGTACGTTCTCCCAGAAGGAATGTGGTTGTGTCACGTAAGTTTTGGCAAACTCCAGTCTTGCTTTTTTATGCCTTTGTGTCAGCAGTGGTGTCCTCCTGGGTCTCCCACCATAGCGTCCCTTTTTCGAGGGATAGTGTGAGCTGACACTGTTATACCCTGTGTCTGCAGACCAGCTTGAATTTGTTTGGAAGTTAATCAGGGTTCTTTATCCACCATTCAAACAATCCTTTCTTGTAATTTTTCATTAATTTTTCTCTTCCGTCCACGTCCAGGGAGGTTAGCTACAGTGCCATGGGCTTAAACCTCTTGATGATATTGACCACAGTGGACACAGGAACATTAAGATCTCTGGAGATGGACTTGTAGCCTTGAGATTGTCCATGTTTTTCCATTTTTTTCTTTCAAATCCACAGACAACTCTTTACACTTCTTTCTTTTCTCCATGCTCAGTGTGACACACAACACAAAGGTTGAGTCAACTTTTCTCCATTTTAACTGGTTGTAAGTGTGATTACAATATTGCCCACACCTGTTACGTGCCACAGGTGTGTCTAAATACAAATTACACGACCATCACATGCTTGAAAAGCAATTATTTCTTACAATTTTGACAAGGTGCCAGTAATTTTGTTCAGTCCATTTTTCGAGTTCTGTGTGAAATTTTATCAAGTTTGACTTTTCTTCTGTGTTTTTTTGTTGCAGTGCAAACAAAAACAATAAGCACGTGAATACCAAAACATTTGCAACTGGAACAATTTCCTGAGAGAAGTGTTGCATTTTCAGACAGAAATGCAAGGGTGCTGATATTTTTGACCATGACTGTATACAATATAGACATTGTGAATAAAATTGGCAACGTTTTATTTTTAAGGCCCAATTTTTTACTATTAACTATTACTTTTGCCTCCTAATTTGCTGCTTATGAATAGCTAGTAAGGTAGTTGTTAAGTTTAGGTATTGGGTTTAAGGATCAAAGAATCAAGAATACGGTCATTCAGAATAAGGCTTTAATGTGCTTTAAAAGTACTAACAAACAACCAATATGCTAATAAGATGCAAGCTAATAAGCAACTAGTTAACAGTAAAAAATTGGTCCTTAAAATAAAGTGTTACCAAAATCAAGGGGAAACAAAAGGTCTGACGCCAGAAAAAAGGGTTTACGAGCAATACAGACTGTAGAAAGATTTGATGACACTTTGTGTCCAGATTGCTTCATTTTGGGTTTGACAGGTAAACCACTCTCCAAAAAAATGTGCTCATTAGTAGATCAGCTTATATGTTTTTAGACATGCAAATCCGCAAAATCAGACACTACTGTTTAAATTTAAAGGACTTTCCTATGTCCTAAATATCACTTTTTTTGCTTCTTTTGTACAATTACTTATTTACACTTACGAATTTACGCTTACGAATTAACATTTACGAATTCAGTCATGCTTTGCTCCATCCTGTTTGACAAATTTACAGAAACTGGTTTGAGACATTTTACAAATTGTAAAGCTAAAAAATATGAAAATGAAGTAAGATGGCATTGTCATGTAAGCCAACAATAATTTAGTATTTACTGATATAGTGACTGAGCTTGAAGGACACATGACAGACACAGACAAACCCCACAAAGTATGATAAACAAACACATCAGGGTTAAAAAATAACACCTGCTAAACTACCAAGTGTGTGCAAAATTCACTAGCCAATTTAGTGGGTTATGATTCATAAATTCACTTTGAATACCACTGCTCTGTAGCGCACTTGACTGGAGACAAGAGGCCAATTTTCAACCTGCTCTCACTGCCTAGGTATCCTTGAAATGCTGCATATCCAATATTTTTGCACATCACTACACAGACACCAAACGCGCCCTCATTTGGGGCATGACTTTCACTAACATCAATTTGTCTTGAGAGTGAAAACAGGCTGGAGTTTTCTGAATTCATGTCAATGAAAGAAAACCTTCAATACAAGTATAGTAAACTGACTTTTGTGAGGAAACAGCTGATCACTAAATTAACTGACTGCCTGTACACTGATCTTTAACATTTTTGCCATTAAACATTCATTTTGGAGTGATCTATTCATTATATAAATGGTGTTTTACAACAGATGTCACAGAGAATTCTGTGACAGGCAGGATTAAGTTTATGGCACAAACCATAAAAAACTTCAATTATTCAGAATCATTTTTTTTTTTAAATAAACATTTAAACTGGGATCTGAAAAGTTGATAATCTGGTTAATTTCTGATATTTTTGTTTTGGCTTGTAGTTCTCAATGGCTGGTGACTTAAGTTTAGCAGAAATTTAAAAAGACAGATTTTTTTTTTGTATTACTATAAAAAAACTTATCACTGGATGTACCAAACTCATTTCCCTAAATTAGTTTTAATTTAACTCTTCTTGTAACCATGCTATTCTTGTAATTTATTCAAGAGTAGCACTCTAATATCACAACATTTTACATTTATTTCTCAGTCACACTTAAACTGACCTGTCTTTATTGATTTGATTGCCGCTGTCCCTGTTGTGAAAGACCATGGTGTAGCGCGCCACTTGTGAGGATGGACGGATTATTGACATTTTCTGTAGTGTCACCCTGAAAAAGATGGTTAAAATCCTTAATAATGAGATAGCAATGTTCAGACATGGATGGTACCATAACAGGAACTGACATTTCCCTTCACTGAGACACACATTCCCCTTCATATGAAGAGTAAAGCGGCTTTACATTTTTATGCCCTTTTTTAATGTTGTAAAGATTACAAAAAGCTCTTTTGTGAAGTCACCTACTGTATGAGTACCTGTGCACATCCTAAGCCATATCATCCTAAATTTCTCTCACCTTATTCTCAGGTCATCGTCTTCTCCACCCCAGCCCCAGTAGGAGTTTGGGAAGCCATTGACCTTGAGGAACTGCTCCTTCGTCATGGCCGAAACTCCCCCAAAGTAACCTTTGTATCGGAGTCTGGGAAGTCACAGGCAAAAAGTAATGAATGTCTTTCTCATACTTAACAAGAACTATAACATATAATTTAACAAAATAATTAAATTATGCAATTAAGAAATTACTTGGGGGGACATCATATTCAGTGTAGCTGAATACCATTGGAAAATGGAGAAGTTACTGTAAAACTGTAGAATGCCAAGGTACAAGCTACTAATAGACAGATGGAGTACTGGTTCCTTGCCGCTGTCGCCTCTGGCTTGCTTAGTTGGGGACACTTCATTTCCAGCGATATCGTATTCTATTTGAACTGAACTGAGCTGAATGATGACATCACTGAATTTAATGATGAACTGCCCTTAACTGAAAATTGAGTGTTTACTGTTTTACTGTTTACCTTTAGCATTATTGACACACTATTTTAATATTTAATACTGTAAATTTGCTTTGACACAATCTGTGTCAAAGAAATACTGCTGCTGCACATATAATATATATGAATAACCACCATAGCATACATGAATCACCTCGTAGCAGATCTATACAGGTGGAGCTGGGGAAGGTGGAGGGTTTCTGAAGCATGACTGCAAGACTGCTACAGCAAGCACTAGTCATATATTTGAGTGCTGAGTAGTGAGCTCATTGGCTACTGATACAGGAGAGAACCAATCAGGTGTGCCATGTGATAATGATGTCATCAGGTCAGATTGAGTTAGATCTATCGAAACTGTGCCATCTAGAGTTTCATGCCAGAACTCTGTATATAACGAAAGCTGTTAGATATGGGGGGAAGAGCATCTCTATAATACTTGATACAACCCACCTACAAACTACCTTATAAAAAAGTTTACAAAAAAAAAAAAAAAACATTTTTTTTTTGCTCTTTGAATTCATAAAAATTGCCTGCAATACTTCAGTAGTAGCATTTGTTAACATAGTCTGGAAGTGCAGCTCCTACTTGCAGACCAAAACAAAATAATTGTCTTAAAACATGTCAGTCCCTCCAGGACTTTGTGATTTTGCAATTGCAGAATTTAATGCAAAAGAAAAGCAAACTTTTGACTTATTATTTGCAAATTTTACACAAAAATGTTAACTTTGGAGGGCTACAAGCAAAAACAGCTTATCAAAAGCCATAAAATCCATCAAAGGAGAAGGTAATATTTCACGTTTAAAGTGATTTGTATTCACGACCTACACTTGTCTATTGTCTTTTCAACCTGGTCACTTCCAAAAGCTGCGAAATACGCAAGGCTGCACAAGAGATACAACCCTGTGTTTACTTTTACTTGTGAAGTCTTTGAATGTTTTTAGAGGTGTAATGATGCTATTAAATTACTATACATAATACTAAACATTTGCTTCATGCTTGATTTCACCAGCAGATTACGTCAAAAAATGCTACAAATTTCGCCAACATTTTTTTTTTTTTTTTAAGAAAAGTTGCTGCAAAATCTGACATTTTAGTTGCAGAAATCAGAAAAAATTCAATTGAAATCCTGGTGAAACTGAGATGTTTTTGTGATGAAACGTGCCAAGTACCTTTGATTAGTATTGCAGATTAAAAACCTGTATTGTGTGTACAGAAGTAAACTGAACAACTGCTGTTAACGCAGAGATGTCCCTCTTTTGGACACTGACAGCTCATTACAAAGGGGACATGATTTAACCCATTCAGAAACACTAGTCTGTCTCTCTGTGTAGTTTCGTCCCCCACAAACCCTGCAGTCTGTAATGTACATTTACATTCCACATGAATCAATAATTTAGGGGACTCACAACCACACTTGAATGTTGTCATCGCACAACTGCGCAGGGTGTGTGAGGCCTTTATGCTGCACAGGTGCAGAAACTCAAATGTATTGAATTCTTTTTACGATGAATTGAACAGCGGTCTCCAAACACGCCCATTAATTAAAATAAATGGGATTCCCCAATGCTTCATGTGAGAGAATGGATCATTTAGGAGGGCGTGTTTGATCATTACCTGTTCTGATACAAAAGGAAATATTTGGTCACAGCTTTGTTAAGTAACTGAACAACTAATCACTTCTGCAAAATGAAGTTAAACTAGTAGTGTCACTGCTTTTGGTTACTCCCAACACTTCTGTGGCTTTCGTATTTTAGAGAGAAATAGCGCTGCTAATTGATTTCAGTGTTGCCCGTCGAAGTCAGATCTTGTATGTCTAAATCCAAGAACGTATTGTAAGTTGCTCAGTGTTTGTTAAATGAAGGAGACAACATTACTCACTTGTACCCGGTGGAATTCCTCCCCACGACTAAGTGCTTAGGCTGTTCCTCACACATGTATAAATTATGATCGTTCTCAGGAACTAGATCAACATCATGGAAGACGAAACAGTCCCAGCTCTGGTCGTTCAAAGCCTCGAGGTAGCCCACATTTAATAACTTTGCCCTGTTAAATGTGGCATCTCCAGCCTACAAGACAAACAGACACATACATCATAAACACGCTGCTTATAAATGCTCGCAAATCTTCTGTTGTGATTTCCTGTAGATTACCAGGTCTTTTCTATCACTCTCATTTCATGACTTCAAAAATCAAATAAGTCTTGAGAATAAATTAATTTTAGGTGTATACCACCAGTGACATGAAGAGCTGGAAAGGTGTTTTTTAATGGTTTTATACGGTTTCTTTTCTAAAGCAAGAACAGAATTGTTGTTGTAAGCTCTAAATCTGACCTAAACCGTTTTTACTAACAAAACAACTGGCAAAACTTAAGGGGAAACAGCACAACACTGTTTCATGACATGCTGTTAAAAAAAAATCTGTAAAATGTACGGTTGCTGTAGTTGCCGGAATTTTACAGTAAAAAATACGGTAGCAACATTTTCACTTAAATTTACAGGTAAATACTGTAATTTTATTAACTGATATAATGTTAAAGTACAAACCTACTGAAGTACTGAAATCGGTTTTGCACCTTTTTAATACTGTGATAACCACCAAAATCAGATGGTGATGAGAAAGTCAAATGATGAACCAAAGACCATCACACAGCAGCTTTTAAATACTAACATATAGGGCTGGGCGATATGGGCAAAACAATTATCACAATATTTTTTTTTCATATAAGTTGATATCGATAATTATCGCGATAAATGTCAAATCTTTATTTGAAGTTTAAAAGTCAGATTTTTGCTCCAAAATGAAAGTTGTAGAAACCAGACCATTAATTTTCCTGAACAATATAAATAACTAAATAGAAAAATTAATTTCTGCATGTTCTAATGAGTTACATTGTTTCAAATCAGGAAACAGGTTTGGGTTGTCTGATAATGATAATAATAATAATAATAATAATAATATCACTTTTTTGTCTCTTAGAAATGGACATTTGATAGTAGCTTGAGGATGCAGAGGTAAATTTTGTTCATTATCAATCAGTAACATCTGTAAAAATTGTAGCAACCTCAGTTTTATATGGTTAAAATTATTCTGGCCCAGTTTTTTTTAATTAATATTGGTCTCCCATAGTAGCAAGCATACATTTTAAATCATGATAAACACAGTTAAAACCACACATAATGGTACCTCAATGCCATGGTAAAAATATAACTACATGGTTTTATAGGTAGCCTATATATATGACATTTGCATAACACATTTAGTATAAATGCACACATGCATTTATAGCTTAATCACAAATACATACTATAACTATATGCCATTACTCCTGTAATAAAATTTAATGTGAATATCTCACATTGCTGCCACAATACCATGGTACAGTGAGTGTTACTACAGTAAATCCATGGTAAATGATGGCGACGTGTAGATTGAAAAGCCTTCTGACTGTCTCGTTGCACACAGCTTTAAACTAGTTTGAATCACAGAGTCATTTGTGTTCATCGCTAAATTCAAGCGTTTCACACTGGATCTCACAGCGCTGTTCAGTGCTTGTGTGACGGAGCCGCTCACATATCGCGTTTCTTGCACGCTCAAGTTGGTTATTTCAAATGTAGGCGCGCGACACGCTGGGTTTTCTCACGCAGCACCGCAGTTTGAACATTGGTCCGAGCGGATAAACGGTCCCTGTGGTGCGATTCAAATGAGTCGCACTGTTTCGTTCCACTTTTGGCACATAAAAATTATACTGAACATTTATCAAACTCTCTTTATATCGTTTTATTGAGGAAAATTGTATCGTGATAATTATCGTTATCGAATTATCGCCCAGCCCTACTAACATATATAAAAGGTGCACAGTGTCATTCACACAAACACTAAACATCATCATGGAAACACACATCAACCTGAAATAATGCAATAAAAATTCATTTACTGGATTAGATGTAACATACAATGTAAAAATGTAACACGGAATTCTGGGAATGTCAATTTACGGTTATTCACTGTAAATTTATTAAATTTATTTTACTGTAGCATTTTTACAGCTTTTTACTGTTAAATTTACGGTCATTTTTTACAGTGCATGAGAAGAAAAGCACACATACTTTTCATAACACCTTGAGCCTCAGAGTCTATCATTTTTACTTTCCTAACTGAACATTTTCTCAAAATGAAAATTTAAAATAACTTAAAATATTCACATTACCAACATCAGCTGGTGGCATTTACCTCTATTGTTGTAAAAGATGTCATAGGAAGAAAAAAAAATTCTTAGTAATATGAAAACAATCGAGAACTAAAGTTGAAGGCTAAACACTAAAAACAACAAAAACTGCGAAAAACAGACAACTGCCCACATTTACTTGTCAAAAATTGTAATTCGGGAGTCAGAAACTTGGCCTTGCTTTGCTCACTGTAATAATGAAAAGGAAGTAACACACTATTGTTGAAGACAACAATACTATCATTCAATATTTTCTTTGTAACTAACAAACAAAGAGTGTCCTTCCACATTGACTCAATGTTAGGAAAGTGGGTTTTAATATTTGCAAGGTCTTACCACTTTTTGCAGAACGGATTCTTTGGTGAATGTGTAACAATGTATTTCATTCTTTGCAAACAGGCTGTTATTTGAGGATGAGGCAGTGCAAACTATAATGGACCCGGGAGCAAAGCCATAAGTAAACACTCTTATGCATTTCACATATGAAGAGGGCGTTTACGTTTAAGTCTCAAATGTATAGAACCAATAAAGGTGCAGTTTAATCTCGGAGAAAGTAGAAAATGCTCATAAACAAATAAATTATGTTTGTTGTCCAAGAAACCTTACTGACATAAAAACGAACACTGAACCCTCTAAAAACGGCACCAAATTCTTGCAACAAACATCATACACTACCAGTCAAAAGTTTTTGTACAGTATGTTTTTTTTTAAAAAACGATCCAAAGTACAGCAAAAACAGTAACATTCTGAAATATTTTCACTATTTAAAATAACAGCTTTGTATTTGAATATATATATTAAAATGTAATTTATACCTGTGATTTCAAAGCTGAATTTTTTACTCCAGTCTTCAGTGTGACGTGATCCTTCAGAAATCATTCTAATATGATGATTTGTTGCTCAAAAAAATGTATTACTATTATTATGGTGAAAAAAATAGAATTTTTCAGGTTTCTTTGATGAATAGAAAGTTCAAAATAATCTGAATCTGAAATAAAAATAATCTGAAATAAAAATCTTTTATAACATAAATGTCTTTATCATCACTTTTGATGAATTTAAAGCATCCTTGCTAAATAAAAGATACAAAAAAAAAAAAAGATACTGAGTCCAAGCATGGTATGGTCCAGGGGTGGCGAACTCTGGTCCTGGAGAGCTGCAACCCTGCAGAGTTCAGCTCCAACTCTAATTAAAACTTACCTGCCTGTAGCCTCCTAGTAACCCTTCAGACCTTGATTAGCTTGTTCAGGTGTTTTTGATAAGGGTTGAAACAAAACTCTGCAGGGCTGCGGCTCTCCAGGACCGCCGTTCACCAGCCCTCGTATAGTGTATAATGTAATACAAGCTCTTTATTTCAGATAAATGCGGATCTTTGGATCTTTCTATTCATCAAAGAGTCCTGAAAAAATTTACTCAACTGTTTTAAATATTAAAATACTGATTTCTGAAGGATCCTGTGACACTGAAGCCTGGAGCAATGAAAATGTAGCTTTTATCAGAGGAATAAATTACATTTTAAAATATATTCAAATAGGGGTTATTTTAAATGAATGCAATAAGCCCCAAGCCCCAAGCCGTGGTTAACGGTTTATAGCTTCGCGTCATGCGTAACTACACCACTTTGCTGTTATAAATTCACTATAGACCATGGCTTTACAGGGCTTGTTGCTTTTATAAAACGGTACATCCATATATGTAGTAAGGTTTCACAAAATAAAACAGAGCAAATAAAGTGGAATGATTTTAATACAAAAATCATTTTTCCACCAAACAGTGTTTTTCATCAGAAACGATTGTGGCTGCAACAAAGTGGTCGCTGAGCAACACACAGATGTAAAAAAAAAAAAAAAAGGTGTATGCTTGTAGAGTAATTTACACATGCGTCTCATTTCGGAGGCTGCGTCCTGTGGAGATCACATCTGAGGACTGCACATGTCATTAAGGATGTCTTATTTAAGAAAAGTAACCATAATAAAATTGACTGTTATTCCTTGTGAGGTGTAAAATACCATAATTTCTTTTTTACTTTGCAATTTAATGGTTACTTTTCTTAAACGATTCTTCCCCGATGCCGTACGCAGCCTTCAAGTGCGACCTCTGGAGGACGCAGCCTTTTAAATGAGACGCAGCTTACAACTGCTTCGAACGCAGCTCAAACAATGAGAATCAAGGACCGGAACTAACTGTTTTATAAAGAAGAAAATCTCTCAATATGATTGTTTCTGCTGTCCTTTGAATCAAATAAATGCAGGCTTAGTGAGCAGAAGAGACTTCTTTACAAACATTAAAAATCTTACTGTTCAAAAACTTCTGTACATCTACAAAAACTCCTGCCATGGCTAATGGGAGTTGGGCGCACCTGGTGAATGACGTAGATGGCGTAGTGAAGCTGCTGCCTCTGTAAGAATGGGTGAAGGTGGTGAAGGAGGTAGAGCAGGTGCTTCTCTCTGTTTCTGTGAGGGATCAGGATGGCCACGCTCTGTCTGGCCGTACAGTCAGAGGGGTTATACTGACCCTCCACCACCTCCCCGTTTTCACTCTCTACCTGCCCTATCGTCAGTGAGGGATCAAATGACAGCTTGATAGCACCTCCTGTGGAGAAAAACAATCAGAAATAAATAAACACACATGGACACAGGCCCACAAGTAAGTGAAAGGCCCACGGACCAGGTGCAGTCCTTTAATACAGCACCAGCTGGGGCCCACATTAATTACAGGGCCCCATCTTTGGAAACGAGCCCGAATTAGCAAGCAGCTGTGGAAGGAAAAAACAGTGATGTGTAAACATTGACATTCACATAGAGGTGGTTCCCACATGTTTCTGTGTTGCAGTTTCATGGTTCAGATCTTTTGCCAGTATTATCAGCTCAGTTTTAAAGGTTACTGGTATACAAAAAAAAAATAGTTCATCTGTGACATTCACCAAAATTTTTAATATTAAGTAAACAAAAGTCAAATTTTGATCATGAGTACAATTTATCTGTGATCTTATAGCGTAAAATGGTGAGCTGTTTAAACTTCTATAAACATATGAAATGCTATATCATGAATATGTCGCATGCCGTCTGTACAGGTTAGGACATATATATATGTATATAAATAAACCTATAAATTAAGCAAATTATCATCCATAAATCCTCCTTGCTGCTGTGGCACTTTCCAATTATATAAAACTGGTATGCTTAAAATGTTTTGCCCTGTGTGACATCTATTTTTATGTCACCACACATTTACACATTTTGTTTTTCTACAATTGTCAATGAATTTCATGGTATATTTTGTTCGCTCCGCTTGTTTGCAAACTTAAATTATCAACAACTTAAATACAGTAGATAACACTTTAGTTTAGGGAACACTATTCAGTTTTAACTAGTTGCTTATTAGCATGCATATTACTTGCATATTGGCTGTTTATTAGTATTTACAGGCTAAAGCATTTATTAATGCCTTATTTTGCATGACCATATTTTAGACCCTTTAATCCTTAAACCCCATATGAAAACTATTAATAAGCAGCAAACTAGGAGTACATCAATCTTTACTTTTAATACTTAAAGACATTAAAAATCAAGCACTTTTGCTAATGATTTCACGAGGTAATTTTTGATTTTACTATTCTGATAAAGGGAATAAAAACAATGTTTCAGTCTAAAATTAACAAACAATAAAGAGTACTTTAACTGGTGTAATATTTTAGAGTATCTATACTCAAAAACCTGAATTGTGTGTTTCATTGCCCACTGATGAGATGCTGATGGTGATTTATGCTGCCAA